>JAKWJD010001766.1:26998103-27481652 GCA_027705065.1 Solanum peruvianum
TGTATCATGATGAATTAAACATTGCTATTACTACATGTTGAGTATTGTAGTTGATTTACATTGTTATTGATATATACTGTTCCCTATTTTGAGTTAGCCGATGATATCTACTCAGTACTTGTGGGTTGTACTGACCCACCTACTTTTTACGTTTTCTTCTTTGTTATTTGTTTGCAGCAAACGTTCCGTCAACTTCAACTCAATAGTAGATCTAGCCAGTCTTCACTTCACTTCATCGAAATTCAGGGTGACCTAATGCGTCTAGCTTGGACTGGGTCTTCTTCTTCAGTTCTTGATGCCTTGAACTTCCGGCATGACTAGCTAGTAGTTGTTTTAGCTTCTTAGACAGTTTTAGTTTAGCAATTTGAGATAGATGTTCTTGTGATGATGACTTCCAGATTTTGGGAATATTAATAATAGTTGAGTTGGTTTATTTATGAGTTTAGTCTTCCGCTTTATTTTCTGTTGATATTATTTGAAATTTTAAGGTTTGATGGGTAGTTCGCTCACATAGGAGGGTGAATGTGGGTGCCAGTCGCGTCCCCGAATTGGGTCGTGACAGACTTGGTATCAGAGCATTAGGTTCATTGGTCTCATCACACACGAACAGGTGTAGTAGAGTCTTAAGGAACGGTAGGGGGACGCCTTTACTTTTCCTTGAGAGGCTATAAGACTTTAGGAAATTCCATTCTTTTCATTCTTTCTTTCGTGCTACTACTTGAGTCCCAATTGGTATCTAGGTGATACAAATTGGTATCTGACCATCTTCAGTCTATTTCGCAGATGGTTAGAACTAGAGCAACGACCGCACCAGCAGCAACAACGGAAAGACAAGAAACAACTGAGCCAGCCACTGGGGCTGTGGCTCGAGGAAGAACAGCGGCAAGAGGCCGTGGAAGAGGTCGTGGAGGACGTCCTTTAGAGGGAGAGACGAGCCCCTAGCCCAACTGATACAAGGGCAGTGACTCCTTCCACCGACGAGGATGTGGTAAGAGAGGGTGAGGAAGGGGAAGATAACAAGGGCAGAATGAGGAAATGCCACCCCAACCTACCCCAGAGATGATCAACCACGTACTGGCTTATCTTAGCGGGTTGTCCGATCAGGGTCAGGCACCCTCCAGTGGTTTCTACACCAACACCTCGGTTTCAGAGATACGACATGCGGCTACTATGGCTCCCTGCATGGATGCAACATTGGGAATAGGCACATTTCCACGTTTGACTACTGGGCCTATTATGACAAACGATCAACACGAATTTTCTGTAAGTTCTTGAAATGAAACCCCCAGTCTTCAAGGGTGCAGAATCTGAGGATGCTTATGATTTTCTGGTTGATTGTCATGAGCTACTACACAAGATGGGGGATATTAGAGAGGTTTGGTGTCGAGTTCGTGAGCTATCAGTTCCAAGGGAACGCAAAATGTGGTGGCGTTCACATTTGAGTGTCAACCAACAGAGCACCACCTATGACTTGGGAATCATTCTCTACCCTTTTTTATGGAGAAGTATATCCCAAGGACCTTGAGAGATAGAAAAGGGGATGAGTTCTTGAGTCTTGAACAAGGAAGGATTACAGTAATGCATACGAGGCTAAATTTCGCGCACTATCCAGATACGCCACCCAACTCTGTTTTAGTCCACAAGAACGGATCCGCCGTTTTGTGAAGGGGTTGAGGTCAGAATTGCAGATTTCAGTCTTACAGATAGCGGCAACAGCAACATCCTTCCAAGAGGTGGTAGACTTTGTGATAGAGGTGGAAGGAGTGAAACCGGATGACTTCACCACAACGTCTACATCAAAGAGGTTTCTAAGGGGAGGTGAGTTTAATGGTTTTCACTCTAGAGGACAGAGCTCCGGAGGTTACGCAAGTCGACCATTCATCTTCACTACAGACTGTAGTTGGGGGTCCACCTCAGACGGTCAACACTTCTCTGAGAGGCCGATGCGTGAACCCAGAGAATGTTATGGATGTGGAGAGATTGGACACATTAAGAGGTATTGTCCAAACCAGAGTTACAGAACCCCATTGGCTAGAGGTAGGGTGGTAATGGTAGAGGTCGTTATTCTGGAGGGCGTGGTGGTGCCGAGGTAATTGTGGTCACCAGAACGGCAGAGGTGAAGGGCAAAACGGAGCCACTACTACACACCTGGTAGGGGCAACGGACAGACAAATAGTGGGGCTCATTGCTACGCTTTCCCTGGGAGATCTGAAGCGGGGCGTCTGATGCTGTTATCACAGGTAATCTTTTGGTTTTGTGATTGCATGGCATCTGTATTATTTGACCCTGGCTGCACATTTTCGTATGATCTTCTTCATTTGCTAATGGCCTTAATTTACCTTGTGAATTGATTGACATACCTATTCTTGTTTCCTACTCCGGTGGGTGAGTCTGTGATAGTCGAAAAACGTGTATAGGTCTTGTTTGGTGAATTTGTGGGGAGCAACACTCATGTAGATTTGGTTATTTTTAGAAATGGGTGACTTTGATGTAATTCTGGGTATGACTTGGCTTTCTCCGAATTTTGCGATTTTGGATTGTAATGCTAAACAGTGACGTTAGCCAAGCCTGGGGCAGATCCGTTAGTGTGGGAGGGTGACTACACTTCCAATCCGGTGCGTATAATCTCCTTTATTCGTGCTCAGAAGATTGTTAGTAAGGGTTGTCTAGCTTTCTTGGCCACATTAAGGATGACACTACTCAAGTACCATCGATTGAGTCAGTTTCGGTAGTCTGTGAGTTTTTGATGTGTTCCCTGCAGATCTTCCTGGATGCCACCGATAGGGATATTGATTCTGTACTCTTGTATCGATCTTGAACCGGTAACTCGCCCCATTTCTATACCCCCTTATAGAATGGCTCCCGCAGAGTTAAGAGAGTTAAGGGCACAACTTCAAGAGTTGTTGAGCAAAGGCTTCATTACCAAGTGCATCTCCTTGGGGTGCTCCGGTGCTATTTTGTGAAGAAGAAGGATGGGAGTTTCCGAATGTGCATAGATTACCGACAGTTGAACAAAGTAACTATTAAGAACAAGTACCCCATTCCTCGCATTGATGACTTGTTCGATCAGTTACAAGGTGCTTGTGTCTTCTCGAAGATCGACTTGAGTCCGGTTATCACCCAATTGAAAAACGAGCAACGGATGTGCCAAAGACTGCTTTTCGAACTAGGTATGGATTATTGCATTGTGTAATTTTTTTTGTCTTTTGGTCTTACGAATGCCCCCGCCGCCTTCCATGAGCTTGATGAACGGGATTTTTAAGCCATACTTGGACCTCTTTGTGATTGTGTTTATTGATGATATACTGATATACTCCAGAAGTAAGAAGGAACATGAGGAGCATTTGAGAATGGTGTTAGAGTTGTTGAGAAAGAAAAGCTTTTATGGAAAATCCTCCAAGTGTGAGTTTTGGCTAGATTCAGTGTCCTTCTAGGGACACGTGGTTTCTAAGGATGGAGTGATGGTGGATCCATCCAAGATTGAGACAGTGAAAAATTGGGTAAGACCCACTAATGTGTCAGAAATACGGAGTTTTGTTGGGTTAGCTAGCTACTACCCGCCGATTCGTCAAGGGATTCTCTTCTATTGCTTCCCAATTGACGAACTTGACTAAGCAACGTCCCATTTTGTATGGTCGGACGAGTGTGAGGAAAGCTTTCAGAAACTCAAGACCTTGTTGACTACCGCGCCTATCCTTACCTTGCCGGTAGAGAGGTAAGAACTTCATTGTCTATTGTGATGCATCCTATTCGGGTTTGGGTGGCAGTGCTAATGCAAGAGAAGAACGTGATCGCTTATGCTTCAAGACAATTAAAAGTGCATGAACGTAACTATCCAACTCATGATTTGAATTGGCCGCGGTAGTATTGCACTAAAGCAATGGAGACACTACTTGTATGGGGTTAAGTGCGAAATCTACACGATCATCGTAGTTTACCGTAGTTTATAACTCCAGAAAGATTTGAACTTAAGACAAAGGAGATGGATGGAACTACTGAGGACTACGATATCACTATCTTGTATCATCCGGGGAAGGCGAATGTTGTGGCAGATGCTTTGAGTAGGAAGGCCGGAAGCATGGAAGTCTAGCCTCATTTGCAGCTTCTAGACGCCCATTGGCTAGAGAAGTGCAGATTTTGGCTAATGACCTTATGAGGTTAGAAATAAACGAGAAGGGAGGATTGTTAGCTTGTGTAGAGGCAAATCCTCTTTTCTTGATCAGATTAAGGGGAAACAGTTTGATGATGAGAAACTAAGGCGAATTCGAGATAAAGTGTTGCAAGGAGAGGCTAAGGAAGCAATAATTGATGGGGAGGTGTTTTGAGGATTAAGGAAGAGTATGTGTACCCCGCATCGATGATTTGATTACCACTATCCTTACAGAGGCTCATAGTTCCGGATATTCTATACATCCTGGTGCAACCAAGATGTACCCCGCGACCTAAAAGCACACTTCTGGTGGAGTAGAATGAAGCGAGATATATTTGAGTTTGTTGCCAAATGTCCAAATTGTCAACAAGTAAAGTATGAACACCAAAGGCCCGGAGGAACACTTCAGAGAATGCCCATTCCTGAATGGAAGTGGGAGAGAATCGCGATGGACTTTCGTGGTTGGTCTTCCAAAGACATTGGGTAAGTATGACTCTATTTGGGTGATTGTTGATGATAGTTAACTAAGTCTGCTCGCTTCATTCATTCCGGTCAAGGTGACCTACAATGCAGAGAAGTTAGCCAAAATCTACATCTCAGAGATCGTTCGGTTGCATGGAGTTCACTCTCCATCATATCGGATAGAGGTACGCAGTTTACCTCTAAGTTTTGGAGGACACTAACTGCATTAGGTACTAGTTGGACCTTAGCACTGCATTTCACCCTCAGACCGATGGTCAGTCGGAGCGAACGATTCAAGTGTTTGAGGATATGCTTCGTGCATGTGTGTAGAGTTTGGTGGCCATTGGGATAGCTTCTTACCGTTGGCAGAGTTTTCATACAATAATAGCTATCACTCACAGTATCGACATGGCTCCATTTGAAGCATTGTATGGGAGGAGGTGTAGATCTCCCATTGGTGGTTTGATGCATTTGAAGTTAGACCTTGGGGGACTGATCTGTTAAGAGATTCTATGGAGAAGGAAAGCTATTCAAGAAAAGCTTTTAGCGGCTCAAAGTAGACAAAGGAGTATGCAGACCGAAAAGTTAGAGACTTGGAGTTCATGGAAGGTGAACAAGTCCTGTTGAAGGTTTCACCCTGAAAGGGGTGGGATGCGGTTCGGAAAAGGGTAAGTTAAGTCCAGGTATATTGGACCATTTGAAGTGCTTAAGAGAGGGGAGGTGGCTATGAATTAGCCTTGCCCCCAGGCTGTCCGGAGTGCATCCGGTGTTTTCATGTGTCCATGTTGAAGAATACCACGAGATGGAAACTACATTATCCGTTGGGATTCAGTTTTGCTTGATGAGAACTTGACTTATGAAGAGGAACCGGTTGCTATATTAGATAGAGAAGTTCGCAAGTTGAGGTCGAGAGAGATTGCATCCATCAAAGTTCAATGGAGAATCGACCGGTTGAAGAGGCTACTTGGGAGAAGGAGGCAGATATGCAAGAAAAAATACCCACATTGTTCACAGATTCAGGTACTCCTTTTCGCCATTGTTTTCCTTCTTCTGATCGTTCGGGGAACTACGATGGGTAAATTGGTATCTATTGTAACGACCTGTTTAGTCGTTTTGAGCAACAGAGTCATTTCTGGAAAAACTGGCTGGAACGACGAGTGTCACGACGGACCGTCGTGGTCACGACGGCCCGTCGAGGAGGTTGTCGTCCCATGGCACTTAGAATTTTGAAATTGGTACTGAAAATCGACTCTCTGTAAATGTGACGGACCTGCAGGACGTACCGTCACATCCACGACGAACCGTCGTGAGTTCCGTTGCAAAACACTTCAACTTTTGAGAATTTGGTGCAAGAAACGAGTTTCTGACCGTCATGACGGAGGAACAGGACGGACCGTCACGGCTGTGACGGGCCGTCACAGGCCACTTGAGCTCGAGGGAGCTGCGACGACCACCGTGACGGACCGTCGCAGGCATGACGGCCCGTCACAGGTGCGCAGTCCCAGGCAGTTTATGATTCTCCACACGTTTTAAGGGTCGTTTTTGACATATTCTTTCCTTAATTACAAAGATTGAGGTAAACATTAATAAGTCTAATTACTTAGGGTTAAAGGGGTAACCTTAAGTGATTAGTGGGGTTTATTGTCCTTTTCACACTTAATTATATGATTAATTAGGGTAAAAAGAGGAGGGTTTGAATAAAACAAAACAAAAGAAAAAACAGAAAGAGAGGAGAAACGAACGAGTAGAGAGAGAGAAACGAAGAGGATAGCAAGGATTTTTGAAGAAGCTTCTTGTGATTCAATTCTTCGGTGGAGGTAGGTTATGGTTTATGTTACGATATTCGTAGTGAACTCTTAATAGTGAATGTTATGTGTTGATAGTATTGTAAACCCTGCTATGTGCTTAAATTGTATGCTTGCATGATTATGATTATGAAATTGTGACGAATTAACGAAGCATGATGAAGCTATTGAATCCCAATCTTGAAAGAACCCTAATTCGCTTGATATATTATATAATAAGATTGATGATGCCTTAGTATGAAAGAAGGCTTGATATATTATATAGAGAATGATGATCCTTAGTGAAAAAGAAGGCTTGATGAATCAGGGGATCGGGTGCCACGTTCCGGTACCAGGATAGAATGAATATGAGGATCGGAGTGTCACGTTCCGACACCAGGATAGAATATGAGGATCGGGTGCCACGTTCCGGTACCAGGATAGAATGAATATGAGGATCGGAGTGTCACGTTCCGACACCAGGAATAGAATATGAGGATCGGGTGCCACGTTCCGGTACCAGGATAGAATGAATATGAGGATCGGAGTGTCACGTTCCGACACCAGGATAGAATCTGAGGATCGGAGTGCCCAGTTTCCGGCACCAGGATAGAATAGAGGAAGCGTGAGTGTCACGTACCGACACAAGAGGAAGAAGATAATGAATCTTGAAAGATAATGAATATACTCAAACTAATGAACTACATTCCCAAATGAGTATGGTATTGAGGCTTGAGTCCTCATGGGTGAACTCGGTTTGTATTCATTGATTAATTAAAACATTGCTATTGCTACATGTTGAGTATTGTAGTTGATTTACATTGTTATTGATATATACTGTTCCCTATTTTGAGTTAGCCGATGATATCTACTCAGTACTTGTGGTTGTACTGACCCCCTACTTTTACGTTTTTCTTCTTTGTTATTTGTGTAATGCAGCAACATTCCGTCAACTTCAACTCAATAGTAGATCTAGCCAGTCTTCACTTCATCGGAAATTCAGGTGAGCTAATGCGTCTAGCTGGACTGGGTCTTCTTTTCAAGTCTTGATGCCTTGAACTTCCGGCATGGACTAGCTAGTAGTTGTTTTAGCTTCTTAGACAGTTTTAGTTTAGCAATTTGAGATAGAGTTTCTTGTGATGATGACTTCCAGATTTTGGGAATATTATAATAATAGTTGAGTTTTTTTTTATGAGTTTAAGTCTTCCGCTTTATTTTCTGTTGATATTATATTGAAATGTTAAGGTTTAGATGGGTTGGTTCGCTCACATAGGAGGTGAATGTGGGTGCCAGTCGCGTCCCGAATTGGGTCGTGACACGATACACAAACAAACACACACACACACACACACACACACACACACCCACAACACACACACACACACACACACACACATATATATATATATATATATATTAGATATATATATCTATATATATATATATATGTAACGACCTGTTTAGTCGTTTTTGAGCAACATATTTTATTTCTAGAAAAACTTTCTTGTCGACGGATCCCACGGCAGACCGTCATGGGTACGACGGACCGTCGAGGGGGTTTCGTTCCAAAACACTTAGAATTCGGAAATTTGGGTACTAAAATTGACTCTCTGAACTTTGTGACGGGCCTGCAGGACGGACTGTCACAGCCATGACGGACCGTCACAGGTTGCGTAACCCAGACTGGATCGGATTTCTGTTAAAGTTTTTAAAGGGGCGATTTGGACTATTCATGATGATAATTATAAAGTTAGTGGATTAATGTTAATAATTCAATTACTTGGGGGTTAAAGGAGATGACCTTGAAATAATTAGTGGGTTGTTTTTATCATCTTTTATACTTAATTATATGATAATTAGGGTAAAACAAAAGGGTTTGAAATAGGAAAAACAGAAAGAACAGAGAGAACGAGCGATAGAGAGAGACGAACGAAGAGGGAAACAAAGCTTTGGGGGATTTGCTTGCTTGATCACGAATCTTCGGTGGAGGTAGGTTATGGTTTATACTATCTTATAGTAAACTCTTAATAGTGAATGATATGTATTGGGTAGTTTTATAAAGTCTTCTATATGCTTAATTGTGTGCTTGCATGATGTGATCATATAATTGTGATTAATTAGCATGATGAGGCTGTTGAATCTTAAATCCCAAATTTACTTGTTAATGATGATGCCTTGGTATAAAAGAAGGCTTGATGAACTAAAGTAATGAGACTAGAGGATCGGGTGTCACGTTCCGACACCAGGATAGCAATAGAGGATCGTCTGTCACGTTCCAGCACCAGGATAATATATGGATCAGAGTGTCACGTTCCGACACCAGGATAGTATATGGATCGGGTGTCACGTTCTGGCACCAGGATAGTATATGGATCGGAGTGTCACGTTCTGACACCAGGATAGTATATGGATCGGAGTGTCACGTTCCAACACTAGGATAGTATATGGATCGGGTGTCACGTTCCGGCACCAGGATAGTATGAGGATCGGAGTGTCACGTTCCGACACCAGGATAGTATATTGATCGGGTGTCATGTTCCGGCACCAGGATAGTACATGGATCGGAGTGTCACGTTCCGACACCTGGATAGTATATGGATCGGAGTGTCACGTTCCGACACCAGGATAGTAGTAGTGGAGCGGAGTGTCACGTACCGACACAAGTAGATAATGAATCTTGAATTATGATAATATACTAAATTTTAAAGAACTAATTCCCGAATGAGTATGATGGGGTGGCTTGAGTCCTCATTGATGTGCTTGGTGTTGTGACCAATGGTTATGGTAATTGTTAATGTCGCCTGTGTAAGATATTAGTTGATTTTATGTTATTATCTAATATATATGTTTTCTGTTTTCATATTTTGAGTTGGCCGATGATCCTACTCAGTACTTGTGCCTTGTACTGACCCCTACTTGAATTTTTTTTCTTTGTTAATTGTGGAGTGCAGTAAACGTACCATCGTCTTCAACTCAAACCTCAACTCTAGCCAGTCTTCATCAAGCCAGATATCAGGGTGAGCTATTGCTTCTAGCTTGACTGGATCTTCCTATCATGTCTTAATGCCTTGAACTTCCGGCATGGACTAGCTTTTTATTTATTTTTAGCTTCTAGATACTCTTAGCTTAGTAATTTGAGGATAGATGTTCTTGTGGTGATGACTTCCAGATTTTGGGGATAATGATTGATAAATTTAGAAGTTATTTATTTGATTCGTTAATGAGTTTTATCTTCCGCATTGTATTTTTCATTATAGTTAAAATGTGGGGTTTAGATTGGTTGGTTCGCTCACATAGTAGGATAAGTGTGGGTGCCACGCGGCTCGTTTTGGGTCGTGACAAACTTGGTATCAGAGCATTAGGTTCGTTGGTCTCATCACACAAGAACGAGTCTAGTAGAGTCTTAAGGAACGGTAGGGGAGCCTTTACTTTTCTTTGAGAGGCTATAGACTTTAGGAAAATTCCATTCTTTCTTTCCTTCTTTCGTGCTATTACTTGGATCCAATTGGTATCTAGGTCATACAAACTGGTATCTGACCATCTTCCCTCTATTTTGTAGATGGTTAGAACTAGAGCAACAACGGCGCCAACACCAACACCGTCAAGACAAGATGCAACTGAGCCAACCACTAGGGCTGTAGCTCGAGGAGGATTAGTGGCAAGAGGCCGTGGTAGAGGTCGCGGGAGGACGTCCTCTAGAGGACGAGGACAAGCACTTGGCCCATCTAGTACTAGGGCGGTGACTCCTCAACCGACTGAGGAAGTAGTGAGAGAGGGTGAGGAAGGGGAAAGTGAGAAAGTGCAGAATGAGGAATTACCACCCCGACCTACCCCAGAGATGATTAATCAGGTTCTTGCTTATCTTAGCGGGTCATCTGATCAAGGCCAAACACCTCCAGTGTTTTCTGCAACAGCACCTCAGGTTCCGGAAATACGACAGGCCGCTGCTGAGGCTCCCCGCATGGATGCCTCATTGGAAATAGGCACGTTTCCTCGTTTGACTACAGGGCCCATAATGACAAGTGATCAGCACGGACTTTTCAGTAAGTTCTAGAAATTGAAACCTCCAGTCTTCAAGGGGGCTGAATCTGAGGATGCTTACGATTTTCTTGTTGATTGTCATGAGTTACTACATAAAATGGGCATAGTGGAACGATTTGGCGTTGAGTTTGTAACCTATCAGTTTCAGGGAAATGGCAAAATGTGGTGGCGGTCACATGTTGAGTCTCAACCCGCACAGGCACCACCTATGACTTGGGCGTCATTCTCTAGCTTATTTATGGAGAAGTATATCCCCGGACCTTGAGGGATAGGAGGAGAGACGAGTTCTTGAGCCTAGAGCAAGGCAGTATGTCGGTTACCGCGTATGAGTCTACGTTTCGTGCAGTATCTAGGTATGCCACCCAGCTTTGTTTCAGTCCACAAGAACGGATTTTCCGTTTTGTGAAGGGGTTGAGGTCAAATTTGCGGATTTCAGCCTTACAGTTAGCGGCTAAAGCAAAATCCATTCAAGAAGTGGTAGACTTCGTGATAGAGGTGGAAGGAGTGAAGCCAGATGACTTCACCATGGCATCGACATCTAAAAGGTTTCGTACGGGAGGTGAGTTTAATGGTTCTTACTCCCGAGGTCAAGGTTCAGGAGGTTATCTAGCCCGACCTATTTAGTCTTCACTACAGACTGTAGTTGGGGGTCCACCGCAGACCGGTCAACACTTCTCTAAGTTTGGAGGTTATCCCCAGACGTCGTCATTCTCACAGAGACCTATGCTTGAATCCAGAGAGTGTTATGGATGTGGGGATACTGGACACATTAAGAGGTATTGTCCAAAACAGAGTTACAACCTCAAATAGTCAGAGGTAGAGGTGTTCATGGAAGAGGCCGTCATTCTGGAGGACGTGGTGGCCGAGGTAATGGTGGTCATCAAAACGGCCGGGGTGACGGGCAAACTGGAGCTACTACAGTACCACATGGTAGGCGCAACTGGCAGACAGGTGATAGGGCCCATTGTTACGCTTTCCCCGGGCGGTCTGAAGCGGAGACATCTGATGCTGTTATCACAGGTAATCTTTTGGTTTGTGATTGCATGGCTTCTGTATTATTTGATCCTGGCTCCACATTTTCATATGTATCTTCCTCATTTGCTACTGGTCTTAACTTACATTGTGAATTGCTTGACATGCCTATTCGTGTTTCTACTCCGGTTGGTGAGTCTGTGATAGTTGAAAAGGTATATAGGTCTTGTCTGGTGACTTTTGTGGGGAGCAATACTCATGTAGACTTGGTTATTTTAGAAATGGTTGATTTCGATGTAATTCTAGGTATGACTTGGCCTTCTCCAAATTTTGCAATCTTAGATTGTAATGCTAAAACTGTAACGTTGGCCAAACCTGGGACAGATCCGTTAGTGTGCAGTTCGTATAATCTCCTTTCTTCGTGCTAAGAGAATGGTTAGTAAAGGGTGTTTAGCGTTCTTGGCACACCTCAGGGATTATACTACCCAAGTACCTTCAATTGAGTCGGTTTCGATTGTCCGTGAGTTTCTGGATGTTTTCCCTGCAGACCTTCTTGGTATGCAAGCGGATAGGAATATTGACTTTTGCATTGATCTGGAGACGGATACTCGCCCATTTCCATACCCCCTTACAGAATGGCTCTAGCAGAGTTAAGGGAGTTAAAGGCCCAACTTCAAGAGTTGTTAAGTAAAGGCTTCATTAGACCAAGTGCATCCCTTTGGGGTGCTCTGGTGTTATTTGTGAAGAAGAAGGATGGGAGTTTTCGAATGTGCATAGACTATCGGCAGTTGAACAAGGTAACTATTAAGAACAAGTACCCCATTCCTTGCATTGATGACTTGTTCGATCAGTTACAAGGTTCTTGTGTCTTCTCTAAGATTGACTTGAGATCCGGTTATCATCAATTGAAAATATGGGCAACAGATGTGCCAAAGACTGCTTTTCAAACCAGGTATGGGCATTATGAATTTGTAGTGATGTCTTTTGGTCTTACGAATGCCCTGTTGCTTTCATGAGCTTGCTGAACGGGATTTTCAAGCCATATCTGGATCTCTTTGTGATCGTATTTATTGATGATATACTGATATACTCCAAGAGTAAGAAGGAACATGAGGAGCATTTGGGAATTGTATTGGAGATGTTGAGGAAGAAGAAGCTTTATGCCAAATTCTCCAACTGTGAGTTTTGGCTAGATTCAGTGACCTTCTTGGGGCACGTGGTTTCTATGGATGGAGTGATGGTGGATCCTTCTAAGATTGAGACAGTGAAAAATTGGGTAAGACCGACTAATGTGTCAGAAGTAAGGAGCTTTGTTGGTTTAGCTAGCTACTACCGTCGATTTGTCAAGGGATTCTCTTCTATTGCTTCCCAATTGACGAACTTGACAAAGCGGAATGTTCCATTTGTATGGTCGGATGAATGTGAGGAAAGCTTTCAGAAACTCAAGACCTTGCTGACTACTGCACCTATCCTTACCTTGCCAGTAGAAGGTAAGAATTTCATTGTTTATTGTGATGCATCCTATTCTGGTTTGGGAGCAGTGCTAATGCAAGAGAAGAATGTAATTGCTTATGCTTCAAGGCAATTAAAGGTGCACGAACGTAACTATCCGACCCATGATTTGGAGTTGGCTGCGGTAGTGTCTGCATTAAAGCAATGGAGACACTATCTATATGGGGTTAAGTGTGAAGTCTATATGGATCATCGTAGCCTACAGTATGTCTTTACTCAGAGGGATTTGAATTTGAGACAGAGGAGGTGGATGGAACTACTAAAGGACTATCACCCAGGAAAGGCTAATGTTGTGGCAGACGCCTTAAGTAGAAAAGTAGGGATCATGGGTAGTTTAGCCCAATTACAAGTTTCTAGACGCCCGTTGGCTAGAGAAATCCAAAACTTGGCTAATGACTTTATGAGGCTAGAAGTAAATGAGAAGGGAGGATTTTTGGCCCGTGTGGAGGCGTGATCTTCTTTTCTTGACAAGATCAAGGGAAAACAGTTTGATGATGAGAAACTAAGCCAAATTTGGGATATGGTGTTGCGAGGAGAGTCCAAAGAGGCAATAATTGATGAGGAAGGTGTTTTGAGGATTAAGGGAAGGGTATGTGTGCCCCGTCTTGATGATTTGATCCACACTATTATTACAGAGGCTCATAGTTCCGGATATTCTATACATCCTGGTGCAACCAAGATGTACCGTGACCTAAAGCAACACTTTTGGTGGAGTAGAATGAAGTGCGACATTGTTGATTTTGTTGCCAAGTGTCCAAATTGTCAGCAAGTAAAGTACGAACACCAGAGGCCCGGAGGAACACTTCAGAGAATGCCCATTCGTGAATGGAAGTGGGTGAGAATTGCAATGGACTTCGTGGTTGGTCTTCCAAAGACATTGGGAATGTTTGACTCTATTTGGGTAATTGTGGATAGATTAACTAAGTCTGCTCACTTCATTCCGGTCAAGGTGACCTACAATGCAGATAAGTTAGCCAAACTCTATATCTCAGAAATAGTTTGATTGCATGGAGTTCACTTTCCATCATATCAGATAGAGGTACGCAGTTTACTTCTTAGTTTTGGAGAACATTGCATACGGAATTAGGTACTAGGTTGAACCTTAGTACTGCATTTCACCCTCAGACCGATGGTCAGTCTGAGCGAACGATTCAGGTATTGGAAGATATGCTTCGTGCATGTGTGATAGAATTTGGTGGTCATTGGGATAACTTCTTACCCTTAGTGGAGTTTTCATACAATAATAGCTATCACTCAAGTATTGACATGGCCCCATTTGAAGCATTGTATGGGAGGAGATGTAGGTCTCCCATTTGTTTGTTTGATGTATTTGAGGTTAGACCTTGGGGTACTGACCTTTTGAGGGATTCATTGGAGAAAGTGAAATCTATTCAAGAAAAGCTTTTAGCGGCGCAAAGTAGGCAAAAGGAATATGCAGATCGAAAGGTTAGAGACTTGGAGTTTATGGAGGGTGAGCAAGTCTTGCTAAAGGTTTCACCCATGAAAGGGGTGATGCGGTTTGGTAAAAGGGTTAAGCTAAGCCCAAGGTATATTGGACCATTTGAAATACTTAAGTGAGTAGGGGAGGTGGCTTATGAGTTAGCCTTCCCTCCAGGGCTGTCAGGAGTACATCCGGTATTTCATGTGTCTATGTTGAAAAGATACCATGGGGATGGAAACTACATCATTCGTTGGGATTCAATTCTGGTTGATGAGAATTTGACTTATGAGGAGGAGCCTGTTGCCATTCTAGATAGAGAAATCTGCAAGTTGAGATCAAGGGAGATTGCATCCATCAAAGTTCAATGGAAGAATCGACCAGTTGAAGAGTCCACTTAGGAGAAGGAGGCTAATATGCGAGAAAGATACCCACACCTGTTTACAGATTCATGTACTCCTTTTCGCCCTTGTTTTTCTTCTTGGGATCATTCCAGGACGAACGATGGGTAAATTCTTATCTATTGTAACGACCTGTTTAGTCATTTTGAGCAGCAGATTTTATTTCTGGAAAAATTGTCTTGGTCGACGGATCCCACGACGGACCGTCATGGGTACGACGGACCGTTGAGGGGGTTTCGTTCCAAAACACTTAGAATTTGGAAATTTGGGTACTGAAATTGACTCTCTGAACTTCGTGAGGGAATGGCAGGACGGACCGTCGCAGGCACGACGGACCGTCACAGGCACGACGGACCGTCACAAATCTTTCCATAGAATTAGCTCTCTGAACTTTGAGATGGACCTGTAGGACGGACCGTCACAAGTTGCGTAACCCAGACTGGGTCGGATTTCTGTTAAAGTTTTTAAAGGGGTGATTTGGACTATTCATGCTTATAATTATAAAGTTAGTGGATTAATGTTAATAATTCAATTACTTGGGGGTTAAAGGAGATGACCTTGAAATAATTAGTGGGTTGTTTTTATCATCTTTTATACTTAATTATATGACAATTAGGGTAAAAGAAAAAGGGTTTGAAATAGGAAAAACAGAAAGAACAGAGAGAACGAGCGATAGAGAGAGACGAACGAAGAGGGAAACAAAGCTTTGGGGAATTTGCTTGCTTGATCACGAATCTTCGGTGGAGGTAGGTTATGGTTTATACTATCTTATAGTAAACTCTTAATAGCGAATTATATGTATTGGGTAGTTTTATAAAGTCTTCTATATGCTTAATTGTGTGCTTGCATGATGTGATTATATAATTGTGATGAATTAGCATGATAAGGCTGTTGAACCTTAAATCCCAAATTTCCTTGTTAATGATGATGCCTTGGTATAAAAGAAGGCTTGATGAACTAAATTAATGAGATTAGAGGATTGGGTGTCACGTTCCGACACCAGGATAGCAATAGAGGATCGGGTGTCACGTTCTGGCACCAGGATAGTATATGGATCGGAGTGTCACGTTCCGACACCAGGATAGTATATGGATCGGGTGTCACGTTCCGGCACCAGGATAGTATATGGATCGGAGTGTAACATTCCGACACCAGGATAGTATATGGATCGGAGTGTCACATTCCGACACCAGGATAGTATATGGATCGGGTGTCACGTTCCGACACCAGGATAGTATGAGGATCAGAGTGTCACATTCCGACACCAAAAATAGTATATGGATCGGGTGTCACGTTCCGGCACAAGGATAGTATATGGATCGGAGTGTCACGTTCCGACACCAGGATAGTATATGGATCGGAGTGTCACGTTCTGACACCAGGATAGTAGTAGTGGAGCGGAGTGTCACGTACCGACACAAGAGGAACAAAGATAATGAATCTTGAATTATGATAATATACTAAATTGTAAAGAACTAATTCCCAAATGAGTATGACGGGGAGGCTCGAGTCCTCATTGATGTGCTTGGTGTTGTGACCAATGGTTATGGTAATTGTTAATGTCGCTTGTTAAGAATATTAGTTGATTTTATGTTATTATCTGATATATACTGTTTTCTATTTTGAGTTGGCCGATGATACCTACTCAGTACTTGTGCCTTGTACTGACCCCTACTTGTATTTGTTTTTCTTTGTTAATTGTGGAGTGCAGTAAACGTACCATCGTCTTCAACTCAACCGCAACTCTAGCCAGTCTTCATCAAGCCAGATATCAGGGTGAGCTATTGCTTCTAGCTTGGACTGGATGTTCCTCTTCATGTCTTGATGCCTTGAACTTCCGACATGGACTAGCTTTTTATTTATTTTAGCTTCTTAGATACTCTTAGATTAGTAATTTGAGGATAGATGTTCTTGTGGTGATGACTTCCAGATTTTGGGGATAATGATTGATAAATTTTAGAAGTTATTTAATTGATTTCATTAATGAGTTTTAAGTCTTCCGCATTGTATTTTGTTCATTATGGTTAAAATGTTGGGGTTTAGATTGGTTGGTTCGCTCACATAGTAGGATAAGTGTGGGTGCCACTCGCGGCTCGTTTTGGGTCGTGACAATATATATATATATATTATATATATATTATATTATATATATATATATATATATATATATATAGATATATATATATATATATATTATATATATAATATATATATATATATATATATTATATATATATATATATATATATATATAATATATATATATATATTGGCAAAAGTTATCACAACCACCATAAGAGGACCATAGCAAACAATGCTATACAAGGCTTCATGAACTATCAATACTATAAGAAAGTAGAGTGGAAAATTCATTCTTACCAATTTACAACCTTGGATAATCATTGATCAATACACCTTTTTAATCAACAATTAATATATGGAGAAGTTCTAAATATAATTTAATCATAAAAGAAACAATGCATAAGAACCTACAAGACCATGCTACAAACTAGTAAAACACATAACCAACATACTAAAAAGTAGAAGGATATAGTTATTTAACAAAATTCACTTGTATTGATCATCAATCACATTTCACCAATAGTATCAATCTATGGAAGTAACAAAATACATAATAATAAAGTCTAAATCATGCTTCATCTACCCTAGAAATAAGATCACATCATGTACATTACAACATCCAATCTATTGGCTAGAAGAATCTAGATCAATCCTAACCAAGACTACTTTACTTTGAACACGTATGATTCATTACCCAAAACTAATAAATAACATCAATATAATTCAGTAGTTAAAGAAATCATAACCTAAACTAAATCCTACTACAAGTTCCATAAAATTGAGATTATAGTGAAGGCCATGGATAAACATTCAATCTCAATTAGAGATCATGTCTTCAAGCATCAAACCACATTTATCCTATATCACATCATTCATAATCAAATTACAATGTAGGAAATAGGTGTAATCTATTCAAGATGTTGGAATCATAAGTCGATCAACAACAATTCAAGATCACAAAGCCCATAGTTAGGCTAAAATGATAGTTTGAAGGGAGCATGGGTAATTGTGCAATTGGATTGAAATACACATTATAAATAATACATTATCATCAATTATTCATGATAAATCCTTTGAAAACATTCTGAGAAAGAATCCATGGCTAGATTGAAGAGGAATAGATTTGATCAGGAACTTACATCGAAAACATTTGAAGGGAACTCTGTAGATGGAATATTAACAAGAGATGAAGGATCACCATACCTTAATGTAAAAAAAATCCTCTAAAAATGATGAAGAACCAATGAAAATCAAAGCTCCAAGTGGTTCTTGAGGTTCACCTTTAATGGAATTACTAAAGAGCGTTTTGTTTGGGAGGGAATTCTAAATTTTGTGAATTGAATTAGGAATGAAGTTGTCACTTTTTTATCATGTTAATACACCGAAAAAACCAAATAAAACAAGTAGGTTAAGGTTAGCACGTGGGTGAATTTACCATTCAACCCTTTAATGAAACAGTGGGCAGGTTGCAGTTGCAGGTACAATCGACGGGTAAAAATGATGCCAAGTTTATGTCGCTGTCATCTGAGGCTTGACAAAAACCTTAAGCCTTCACAAAACTATGTTTCCATCGATTCCTCACAATCTACGGGGCGTTGGTGGACTGAGGAGGCATTCTTTGGCTCCTTTTGACAATGCCAAGGCAGTGTCTCGACACCCTTTGGGTCCTCCTTGAAGACCTCTTGCGGGGCCCTTGAGTAGTCCTTCATTGAAAATTCAAATGTAAACATATATCTTTACAATTCAAGTACCTTACATATAAGTTTAACCTAAAATAAATACTCGCAACACGTCAAAACATGCTAGGCACATTGAAGACACATACATACATGTCTCAAGTGCTAGTTTTCGAACATTTTTTATGTTCTTGGATGTTTGACCTTTAAATATCATGAAACTCAACATATATCCTATAAACATCATTATTACTGATATAAGGACTTCATAATCCAATGACACACATGGAAGTTAATAAAAACACAAAAGGCCCCTTTGGTGACTAGTCCTCGAATGTCTTGGTCGTCAACTAATTTTTGACTTCCAAATGACTTCAAATCACCCATGCATACATTAAAACAGTTCATGAAAATGTTCCCAAACTTAAAGTAAAAAGTGAGGCTCTAGACACCCTTACTCGTTATGGGGGTCTTACAATATTTCGCACTTGGGAACATTCGTCCTCTAATTAAAGTTAGAACACTTTAATCACAACAATGTCTACAATGAATCATACAGAACCTCAAAACATTCATAACATCTTCTTATAGAAGTTAATGCACCAAACTTACAGGGAGCACAACTTCATACCATTTAGCACTTAATGCAACAAAAGGAAGGAAAACCTTTATTCACTCACTCTTTAATGAATCAGACACATATATTCTTATCATGTTAATGATAGGAAAGCACTTCTCCTCACCATAACATGATATTTACATTTAATTTTATTAAGATATAATCATTTAAGATCACATATAGGAAGATTCCAACAACACTCAAGAGACTAATTAGGTACTCATACTTCAATGCACATAGACTTGAGTAAGTTCAATCAAGAAGGATCTTATAAGTTAGACCAAGTGCCATGAGGGTCATACTAAACCATACCATGCCTAGTTGTATCCAATGAGGAATTTCCTTCTCCTCAACACACTTACATGACTCATGAGTCCATACTTAAAACAAGGCTCAAAAGTCAACTTACTGTAACATGAGAATTTCTCAACATTTAACCAAAGCATGCTCATACTTTCTTCCTAGTGAATTCAATATGATAAATCACACCACCCTAATTACAACAATCGGATGTCATTTCACAAAGTTTCCATTCCTAGCCTGACAGTAGTTTTCATAACATGTATCATTTAGGGAATGTCATACAATTTATAGGCACACACAAGGACAATAGTTGAACACGCCTTCATATTTGAAGAGTGAGCCTAAAATCATGCTTTCAAAACCATATAAGTCACAAAAATTTAACGAGACTCGTCATTTTTCATTTTATGGAATCTCGATTTCTTATTATAATGCTAAACATTACACATTTAAAGTGAATTTAAACATGCTTCTTTACTTATCTCATGAAGTCAAATGCACAACTAGCATATCAAGATGCAATAAACATGAGAAATCATGAATTTAAAAAAAATCATTTTTAAATACATTAGAATCTTTAAAATACTCTTAATATACTTTTAATAAAGACATACCAAACATATAGAGGTCATGCAATTCATACTTTATACAAGACTCCTATCATGAACAAGTTTACTAAGAATTCATTAGTTTCAAGATCAAATAAGAATAAAAAAACGAGGTAGAAATACTTACAACTTTACTAGTCACATCACCATCCCCCACTAAGGGTAAACACAATTAAGAGTAACTTTACCCAACCTCAATAGGATCTTACTTATCAACATTCATTTTCATCATTTAAAAGTTATTACCACTTTAGAAGGAATTACAGTAAGTCAACATAGGAACACAAAGGCATTTTAAACCTTATCAACTTAGTCAAATTATCCCCCAATGATCAAGTTAGGTCGTACTACCTAACCACATAAGGTTTTAAAAAATTTAATTGATACCAAGGTCATACAACATTTGGGTAACTAATAGAGGAGACTTAACAATAAGCCCTCTTTCTTTTCTGTCAGCATTAGAATAAGTTAAATTCTACGTCTATCAAACCCATATCATCACCCCACAATGAATATAATGCTACCCTTTCTTCTAGGACCAAGATTATACAAAAGACTCCAATCGATTTAAAACAATCATGAAGGTTCATACATATAGATAAATGCAATATTTATTATATAAATACTTAGGGCAACATTCTTCCATAGGTAGTCACTAAGCATTTCAAACGCAAATCATAAAATTAGGTTACCATTATGCATATAATAGTATGTCAATAAAAAAGAAGACTCATTTTAAATAAAATAACTTCTAACATGATTTAAACAAATCATGATATATAATTCTCAACATAAGATGCCATTTCACATAGCTCTTATATCTAGCCACAAAAGACACTATATCATCAAAGCATACCAAAGTTCACCTCTAGACATACTCATGAAATCATAAAACAAACATAAGTATCAAAACTCAGCTTTTGTCCTTCAAAGAGATACTATCTTATCCAAGCAAACACGTCTAAAAGATTATCGTACAAGAAAACATAGAGAGAGATCTTATAGAGTTAAGTTCTATAAGAAGGTATGAAAATGATGAAGAAGAGAACACTATTGTCCTATAGCCAAGATACATGTGTCGCGACTCTCAAACGATGATCGAGACTCTACTAGATGTGGCAATATGAAACCTTAGAAATCTAAAACCACTTTCATAAACCTCATGATCTAATACAACGTTTGCCAGGATGGGGGAGCACCCACTAGAAGTAACATGGAGTACTTGACCTCTCACAGGTCTTATACAAGCCAATAGTTATCATTCATTGCATTTACATAGGTAAATTAGCGCAAAATTTAAAGCTTTTCATGGCACTTCATATGATAGAATCTTGACTTCATATATATAAAATATCATCAGTATATAAATTTAGACTCTAATCTCTTTTTGTCATCCTAGACTCAGCATCATACGATTACATCAGGAACACGACCCTTATAACATAATACATAACTATTAAAATTACAAGACATTACTGTAAACCATAACTTGACATAGGACATTCTTGAATATTAGAAATCCTTTCGCTTGAGCTTGGGAAACACAGAACAAGCTCCTCAAACATGGAAACATCCTTTTAAGAATCAATAGATTATATTGTACAAAAAGGTAAAGAATAATGGAGTTAGTACATGATTGCACTAAGTACGACAACCATGCAAAAACATGCATTTCAAGGGACATTTTAATTGAGATTCTACTTAATGCCTTTTTGAGAAAACTTCATACAAGTTTGATACAATAACACTTATACAATCCCAATATTTCATATATGCATATTCAAAGTCCATCCATCGTATAGAATAACACCGAGAATTTAAGTCACATTTTGGCTCACTTTACATTAACCAATTATCACTTTATAGTAAGCTTCCTTCCTTTTAATTTCTTAACTTCCCAAATACCGTTCTAGTGATACGTGGTGCAATTCATCACCTTAAGACCACAAATAAAGCATACGTAAAACCTACATAAGCCAACATACATCATCATACAAACATAACACACGACAAGACACCTTCAAGTCGGACCATAAGGGCATTATAGTAAACTCTATTCATTTTGCACATATACAAATTTCACGTCACCTAGAAGGTCATGAGACCATACTCAAAATCCCAATATAATTCCACTAGTACAATGTACATGTGAATCCCCATAACATCACACATACTTAGTAAAGCTATCTTGAGACTACAAGCCTTAATCTCAAATTGATACATCAACATAGTAAGTGATGAAAAATTATTCAAAACTAGGCAAGACCTTCATCATGTTGTCATTAAGACCAACATTATGCATATACAACAACACCACTTCATATAGGCTTATACCATGCATTTCATCACAACAAGTAGACAAATACTACAAAGTCATGCAAAAGGAACATAAACATAGTAATATAGATAGAACACCTTCCTAGGACTTCCGTAAAGAGGTACTTGTGCAATTCATTGGTTATGTTCATACCCCCACCTACACTAAGCATCTACCCTTAGGTTATCCTAGTTAGAATCCTTACTTTACTTCCATTGTCCATTTTACATTAGGGAAACCATAGACTTAACCGATACTAAGACCATGGGTGCTACATAGAATTTGGTGTTGTAGAGCCTTACACCAAGGTAAGGTGTTCTTACCTAGCCAAGGTATAAAATTTACACATACCATCATACTACGTGAAATTACTTGCTAGATCCTATGTGGAAAGCATAGTTATGGAACTAAGAGAAACAAAAAGTACTTTACATGCTTATTATCATTGGACCCTCATCTCATGAGAAACCATGGAAGAGTCTTCCTCAACGAAACACAACACCTCATGTGGAACCACATGAAAATTTTCCTCTATGGGAAGTTAACAACTTATGAGAATTCAATGGTGAATCTTCCGCCAAGGAAAGCCAACATCTCATTGTCAATTTCACCCGGTGATACGCTAAGTTCCCTCTATTATTATATTTTATTAACATTACTTATTAAATGTAGGTTTTAGGAGATTGAACTTCTCATATGCTTAGCTTATAGGTCATATATGAGTGTTCATCAACCTATATCATGTGAGAAAATCTTTCCCATTGACATAATTGATGCAAAGCATCTATCTTGTTGAGGATAAACTTGAGCACACCTTTCAAGTTGCCTCCATAGACAATATCATCATACATATGTGTGTGTACTTATATGTGAGCAAACCTTTCACATAACACATTAAGGCGACAAATGTTCATACATAAATTCATAAGTATATAAGTATAACTATATGAGCAATCATTTCAAAAAAACACTTAGACACTATGCACATTCATACTTCATCATATTATATACTTTAAATCATAGAATATAAGTCATATTCTTAACATGTCATCCATTCCTATACATGTACTCAGAAGATCAATCTAGGAACTATCCTAACAAGGTAGGCATGTGTAATGCATAGAAAAGGTCCCATACCCTTTCCTATAATAGAACACCTATCAATTCATCCTAGTGAATGACACATCACACAAAATCATAGACTAGATAACATAGCATAATACTCATTTATTCAAGACATAAAACATCCTTAAAGTAAATTCTAGTCATTATGAACATATATTAACTTTACTTCACATATAAAATTACAAGGCCTAATCGTAGGCATCAAGTAAACATGCTCATAACATTAGCCATACAACCTCTATGATAGCTAGAATAGGAAAACTATGCATAGGCTTCACATTGGATGATCATCACCAACACATATTCATAATTCAATTGCCTTAAAGTCTATGATAATATCACACACATATATATATTATAAATAAATTAAGCATCACCGCCATTATAAGTGGACCATACAACACAATGCAATACAAGGCTTCATCAAATTTCAATATTATACGAAGTAGACAGGAAGATCCATCCTTACCAATTCATTAACCTTGGATCATTATTGATTAATACACATTTTTCATAAATTATTTATCTATAGGGTATTATATAAATTTACTTTAATCATAAAAGAAATCATGCATAATCCACTAGAAGACCATGCAACAAACTAGTACAACACTTCATTAACATACTAGAAAGTAAATGGACATAGATCTTTAACAAAATTTATTTTTCATTGATCATCAATCATATTTCATCAATAGTATCAATCTAGGGAACCTGTTAAAGACATAATAATCAAGTCTAACTCGTTCTTCATCTACCCTAGAATTAAGATAACATCACGTACATTACAACATCCAATCTATAAGCTAGAAGAACCTAAATCAATCCTTACCAAGACTCTTTTACATTGATCATGAATGATTCATACCCCTAACTCATCAATAACATCAATATAAGGTAGTAGATAAAGAAATCGTAAACTAACAAAATCCTACTAAAAGTGCCATAAAATTAAGATTACAGTGAAGGCCATGCATTAATATTCAACTGGAAGTAGAAATGAAGTCTTCAATCATCAATCCACATCGATCCAATATCACATAATTCATCATAACATTACAATGTAGGCAATTGGTATAAGTAATTTAGCATGCTAGAATAACAATTCGATCAACGAGAATTCAATATCACAAACCCCATACTTAGGCTAAAACGATAATTTGAAGAGAGAAATTGTTCATCATGAATACCTTACCATCAATTAATCATGATAAAGCCTATGAAAAAGTTTTAAGAAATAAAACATGGATAGATTGAAGAACATGAAATTTGATCATGAACTTGCATTGTAAACATTGAATGGAACTCTCTAGATGGAAGATTAACTAGAGATGAAGAATCACCATACCTTAATGTAAAAGAAAAACTCTAAAAATTTATGAATAACTTATGGATAGCAAAGCTCCAAGATGTTCTTCAGCTTCACCTTCAATAGATGTACTAGAGAGAGTTTTGTTTGGGAGGGAAGTCTAACTTTTGTGAATCGAATTGGGAATGAGGTTGTCACGCTTTTGGTCATTTAAACACACCCAAATATAACAAAATAAACCAAATAGGGTGAGGTTACAACAAGGGGTGTATTTCCCATTCATCCCTTTAAATAAACAGTGTGCAGGTTGAAGTTGCAAGCACCATCGACGGTCACAAATGATTTTTTACATGCTGCACTAGGCCCAAAACGAACAAATATCACTTGTAGGATGATTTGTTAAAATATTGCTATAGTCTACACTTTAGTACTAACATATACAATTGATTTTGGATTTTGTAAAAAATTATATATCTTAACACTTATAGTGCAATTATTTCTTAGCAGGGGATATGTACATACTAATACAATTACATCTCTTGTAGCAAACATAAAAATATCAGCGCAAGAGTCTATGAAAACAAATATAGCTTCAACTACTCTCTTTTCACCATTAATATAATAGTATCTATACAAAGATTCGTTTGTATCATGAGTACTTCTCTATTTGTATTGGAGGAGGACAGTCTTTCCCTAAACAATGGAGAATCGATGAACCAACACCAACATTGATTAAGCTTATCCGAGATGCAACAATCACGATGTTCTTTGCTCCATCAGATGAGGTTCTTGTTATTCAATAGATTATAGCACTTTCTGTTATGTAAACTATAGGTTGTTTCATCACTAGACAAGTAACTAATATTACACCTAACAATAGGATCTTGTGTAACTCAATGTAAGTGGTACTTTTATGGAATGGATAACTCTTAGAGGTTGTGTTTCATATATATTCTAATCAGATATCCCTGCAGGTTAGACGTTTTTGGTAAATTAACACGTGAAATCTTGGAGAAAAGAAACAAAACAATTACATCTCTACTAAAGTGGTTTGTACTGTATAACTACAATATAATGAAAATGACACCAAATACACATAGAAAATGACTTCATAAAAAACCATCCTTACAACAACCTGGAAATGTGATTCTTCCAATGGCGTGAATTAAGCAGAGTTTAATAACATAATGAAGTAACGATCTGAGGATTTAATCAGTGGATGTTGAAACATTCATTAAACTTTCCATTAAAAGACTATGTTGAGACATCTAAAAGAGCACACAAACTCAAACATGAGTACAATAAGACTAAGAGACATACTGAGACCATAATAAAGAAATTCATGTAATTCATAGTTTTTACTACAGTTCAACAATGTGTTTTGGAATTAGTTTAGAGGAATTTATATCATAATTTAAAACAAGGTATTACTGATGGAAACTAACTTACTCAAATGCTTCCGATTAGTAAGTTCCTATATCTTGACATATGAATATGCCTATTGTTTACAATTTCTGAATTTTCTTCTTGTACATTGGAATTTCAGTTGTAACTCTTAATTTGTTCCACTCCAACAACCCCGCATTAAACAATTCATTTTTATTCTCCTCTTATGAACACAAAAAAAATTCAATCAATTGACATGAAGAATTTTTAGTACGTCATTATTTATAGAGTAGCTACTTACACTTGCCGAAATCTGTATTAGTGAGAAATGAATCATAGTTATTGTCAACTTCAGCTCTACCATTTTAAGGGAAGACGACTTAGCTTTTTCTTTGTTCCTAGAGAAAGACTACTTAGTGTCAGGTGGTACATTCAACATTCAAGAGAATAAAAAACTACCAAAGATAATCATCCCATTTATAATTAATAATACAACTAAGACGATATTAACTACACGATATTAAAAACCTAAGTTCAAATTTAGACATTCCAACATACACAAGAATATCAGAACCCTAAACCAAGAATTTACACTTTTAAGAAGAAAAATTTTTATTTTATAAACTCTATTCAAACAACCCTAAAGATTTAAGACGTGAGGCTAGTTAATCTGTGAAGCATTTTGCTAAATTTTGAACACGAAATCTGATGGACCATCTCTACAACAAGGTTTCTGTGAGGAAATCACGTTCTTCATCTCTAATCTTCAACAAGGAATCTCTGAGAGGAAAATCATGTTCTTAAGAAAAATTATGTTTTTCTTCAGTTCTTCGGCTGAAAATTGTGTTATTCAACTAAAGTTTGACGGAGAACTTTGAGGTGAATGGCACATATTCTTAAGTTATTCTTGAAAGAAAGCCAATTTCTTCATCTTCTCAGTTGAAAATCGCATACTTATCTGAAGTTTGAGAGCAGTGGAAAAGTTAGCTGATGTTTCAGGGAAATGAAAACTTTAGGTGAGGTTTTTTATTTTAGCTCAAAAATTTTGAACGCTTTATATTTTTTTCCTAATAAAAATGAGTGGGAACAAGTTTTAATGTTAAAATATTTGAGGAAATATGAAATTTAGGGAAAATGAAGGGCCACATTTTTAATGTGTTATTTTTGCAATTATAAAATACCACACATTAATAGATTGATCATTTATATAAATAGTTGTTACCAATCATAACAACACATATAAAGTGTAGCTTTTTCCATTAAAAAGTACACTTTAGAATTGTTGCTAATATTATTGTAGCTACAAGGTAAAAGCATGGGAAAAACATTAAAAGTGTCCCTGAAAGTATTTTAGGCAACTCTTTACAAGCGTTGTTCAGATTTAGTGTGGACGTAGGCCTAAAACGATGTAGTTGATTTTGATATTTTGGACTAATAAGGAATAGAGTATGAGCATAATGTTTTTCAGAGTAAAGAAATCCTCCTTAAAATGAATTGGCCTTTGTGCATTATTTTATGTGCAGTATATGATGCCATGTGTGTATGATGTGACTAAGAGAAGGTACTTCCTCCTTGAACAAATATTTTACATGGTAATGTAATACATTACCTTGGTGGTATTATGTCTATACTATAAGGTTGTAATTGCTCTACATGATTCATGATTTTTGTGCAACTAAATGAATTGATTAATTTCTCGTGAGTTGAAGTGTGGATTAGTCCTATGTATGCAATTCAAATCCATTTTATGTATAAATTTATAGTGAAATAATGAGCATGCATAAAAGATGTAGCATGTAGTTCCTCCAAATGCCAATGAGTATCAAGAAGCATGTATGCGTGGAAATAACTGTAGAAGTAGTCCATGTTTGATAATGTTGATTTAAATGCATGATTGTATGAAGTTGGTGTTCCTTGTAAGATTGGTACATTGACTATTAAATTACAACATGTTAAATTATGTGAGCTAATCTATGGTTAGTTGAGTCCTTGAAAGTGTTTGAATGTTCCATAGGTCATTCGAGGATGAATGTTCCCAACTGTGGGATATTGTGAAGGCCCTCAAAATGAAATAAGTTGTCTAGAAACTTACATGAGCCTAGTAAGGTAATTATCTTTTTTTTATAAGGGTTCTTGTAGCTTGTATAATTTATTTGAAGTGGTTTGGAGGTCAAAGGTTGAAGAACAACAAAGATTTTTGAAAGTTGGTAATTAGACGTAGTAGTGTGTTTTGGTGTGACTTTAGATTTTTTCATGCGTTGTTTGGGGTCTAAAATGATAGGTAAGGTTCCTAACTTGTACATGGGAATATTTATGTTCAAAACGTCTGGGCACTAATCCTGAAGGACCACTCAAACGGTCCTTGAGGAGGACCCAAACATTGTCTAAGGACTTCCCAAATGACGCCCCATACTCCGATCAACGACCCATCGACTCGGGGCATTGCACCCCACTTATACGTGCGATCTCAGCTCCAAAAATGGGAGACTTAGTCACCATTAAAGAACTTTAAGTACGATCCCTTCATTCCAACGATGATCTATCAGTCTGCAAATTGTTTGAAGTTGCAGTTCTCTCTGTTGCACGTTGCCATGCTAGTGGTGAATTAGCTAATTCACCCCACATCCTAATTAAAATATGGAAAGTTATTTTACATATATTAAGGTATTATTGATACCTTTATGATCCTAAACTCTAAATTAGAAGTTACTATTTCAAATCAAACCTTTCCCTCTCAAAACAAACTCTCCCAAAATCCCCCATTGAAGATCAAGCTCAAGAACTACCCACGGAGATAGATTTCAAGTGAGTTCTTCTCCAAATTTCCTAGATTCTCATATAGTAAGGTGTTGTAACCCTTCATCCTTAGATAATCTTCCATATAAGGTGTTTTTTCAAAGGTTTTCAAACATGATTCTAAAGTCAAAAATACTATGTTTCAATCTAGCCATGGGTTCATTCTAAAATTATTTTAAAAAGAATTCTAATGGTGGATATGTGATTAATCAATTGTTTTAACATGATTTCAATCCAATTCCATGAAGTAACCTCAAAAATTATGATATAATATGTGTCTTGTGATCTTTATTAGATGATGAATATATTATGCTTAGATTGTAATGAATTGCTTAGTTTTATATTTAGTAATGTCAATTGATTATGAATTGTTGCGAATTGATCAAGATGATCATGTTACACCCCAAATATGAGGCAGATAAAAATATATCCTAACATGAATTTCATGAGATTATAAGGTTCTAAAATTACTTAAAATAGTGGTAAGAGTCAGTATATAAAGTTTGGAAGAGGTTGGAGGTCAAACGCCCAAGAACGTCCAAGTTCAGAAACTATTCAAAGTCAAACTAGTGTGTGTAGGGTTCTCTAATTGAGTTATGTAGGATGGTTTGATTGTGAAATGGAGTATATATGGTTCCTATACATATCCTGACATATAAATGGTTGAAACGTCCGTAAACAAAACCCCCGGGACCAGCCTAAGGGTCCTGGAGGAGGACCAATGATATACCAGTGAAGCTGCAGCTGCCGGGCAGCTTAGATCTGGCAGTGGTTGTGAGACCCAGAGCCATCATGTAAAGGGGAATTTTCTCCTTGTAACACGAGGACATCGCGTACCATTCTCTCCCAAAAACTTTTTTTAACCAAGAAACAAAAATGCCTCTGCGATGCACAGTAAACTCCAGATTTGGTTGCGTCCTTTTTAAATCAAATTTGAATTGGTTAAAATGTCCATTAAGTGAATGGGTATTTAGAAAACTTTAAGGATTAATTATTGGTGGTTATTTTTTAGGTATTTTATGATTATTTAACTAGTAAAATACCCAATTAGACCATATAATTAAAATCAAAACCTTTCTCTCCCAAAATTCTCCCAAAAACACAATTGAAGATGAAGAGAACTTGAGGAGTTTTTTAGGACGAACTTCATCAAGGTTTAAAGCTGGGTTTAAGGGTATAATATAAGTTACATGAATCTTATTAATTTATGGATTCTTGCATCAATGAAGATCCCTAGTATCCCTTTTTTTGTGATTCCAAAGAAACCTATTCAATAGAGGCTTGTGATTGCAGTACGGGTAAGCCTTAATTGTGATCCCAATCTAGTGAGTGGCATTCAATAATGTTTGTGTGATGATTATATACTTTTTAATTATTTTTCATGGGGAATTATAATATTTAAATTTGAGGGAGATTATAGTGATGTTAGGCCATTAAAGACTATATGAAGGTTTTGTGTTCATTTTTTAACTTGATCATTTTCTAAATTAATTGATCATGATTGAATCACCTAAGAATAAATTTAATTATACTTGATGAATTGATATTGGTCTTCATTGAATTAAACCTTGAAGAGGAGTTATGGCAATATTCACCTATTAATGAAGAATGTGAGAAGAGAGCTAAGGCTAGAAGATCCTATAATCTATATATGAATGAATATAGTATTACTTGATGAATAATGAACCTCAGGATGGTTGTGTTGTCTGTATATTTAAGACAATTTAATAAAAGTGATAGATCCACTTGAGCAAGGAGAGATTATCAAGGACATCCATCCATAAGAGACAAGGTTGAGCATGTCTTGACATTAAAACGTTGGAGAATATGTTTGGCTCCAAGTGGATATGCAAAGTGAGACCGATAGTCTACAAAGGATCAGGACTCTAAGTAGAAAGGATAGCCACACCTAGTAGTTGTGATGATTATCCAATCAAGTCTCCTAACGTGGGAGTCCTTCACGTAGTAGAGTGAAGGTATCCTATTAGACATCTCTATGTCCTATGAATTTAGAAGTGATTGAGAAACATCTCATAGAGTTCAGAGAAATAGATGAACTCAGACATAGCCAAGGGATATCACGTAGTGTTCATAATGTGTGAATGAACTTAGACATGCCCAAGGGGTATCTCTTAGTGTTCATAATTAAGGGATCAAGACATACTTTTAAAAGTATCTCGTAGGATCCGTATGATAAAGAAACTTAGACATACTTAAAATAACTGTCTCATAGTGTTCATAAGATAGAAATAGGGGCTAGGCTCCAATGTAAGAAGTAATAAAGAAAAGGATCTAGAAGTAGTACCTTGCATAAATGGGGGTATGGGGATATGATGAGTGCATTGCACATGATATAATATAGGGTCACTAATGAAGAAGAGATCGAAAATAGGATTGGACTAGAGTTTCCTTTCCTAGTATGGTAGATTAAAGATGAGAGAATCTTTGTAGATAAAGTTAATTTATATAGAGGATATGTAGGGGAACGTATTAAGGATGGTTTTCAAGATAGAATTAGTATGTAGGGTAGTATAGGCGGCCTTATCGACGTTGCACAAACATGATTTGAGATGAACACAAGGGTATAGTAATTTTTTGTATTAAGAACTTAAGTCTTGATTATGAAAATTAACTATGATCAAATATGACCAAAGATAGGAACCTAGATTTTGTCGTATTATGGGATGCTACCTTAGCCTTTCACTGAATACTTGGAGGTGGATTACGAGATTATTCATAATAGTAAAGAAGACAATCAGTGAAGAAGGTAGTCTTCTATGCTTTATTGGTTCATTAATTATGCTTATGTTATGTAGTCAATGTTGATGTCTTTATCTCTTACGGTTAGGTCTATTATTCACTAACCCTTTCAGATATCTTATGTTTGGTATGATGATTCCATAGTTAGTACATATTGTACTAACGCAAATTGCGTACATGTTGTTCATGTAGGGTCTTGAGGATATTTAGTTACTTGGAAGGGTAGAGTTTCATAGGTTTCCAAGAAGAGAAGATTGGTAAGTCCTCATAGCATCAGAGGACACCACCACTATGTTGTATTTTATGTTTTTTTCATTATGTTAGACTTTTATGGACATTGACCCAAGATTATTGTATTCGTGATGTCATAAATTGTTTTTTAGCCATTGGTTAGACGTTTTTTAAAATAACTTCTGCAATATGTTTCGAAAGAAAAGTTTTAATTTTGTGTACTTTCATATATAAGTAATGATTGATGTTCAAGGGCTTGTACAAGACCGCCGAGAGGTCAAGTATGTCGTGTTCCAACCCTATGGTTTCCCTAATTCTACGGTGTACTTGCAGGTCGTGACAAATATGGGATCAGAGAATAACACTATGAAAATGGTCTTAGGATGTCTCAAAGGCGCATATACTTTAGTCTTGTTTATCGGGGTGCGTCGCAACACATCTATGAGTAGGAGGCTATGTGATACTTAGGAAAGTTTCACTTCTTCATTCTTCAAGTCATGCCATAGAGTTTGAATTGAGTAAGCCCTTTTCTAATATTTGCCAATGATTTTATAGGTTATGGATAATAGTAGGGATAATTCTAGAAGGGAAGGAGATAAAAGTGGATACAGACAAATTCCTCCACAAATGCGATGTAATGTGCCTCCCTAAGTGCAAGATCAAGTTCCACCTCAAGTTCCTAATGACTCTCCATTAGGGAATGGTATGTTGGTGGAATTTAGGGCTTCTATGAATCTTTTGACTCAATCCTTAACGGAACAAGCTATTAGAGGAGTGGTGGCTCTAACAAATCCTATTTGAGGAATGGGTGCTACTAGAGTAATGGAATTTGAATCCAACAGAGGTCTATGGCCCAAAATTTGATGAGGGTTCGAATGGGTTTATTCATGAGGTTTATAAGGTGCGTTCAATCATAAGAGTGTCTTCCATTGAATAGGAGTAGTTTGCTGCATATCAATTGGAAATATGTTTCCCAACATCTTTTTGAGCAATGGAAGTATAGTAGACCAATAGGAGCGGGTTCCATTGCGTGGGAGACTTTAAAGTTGGCTTTCCTTGATAGGTTCTTTACTAGGGAATTGAGGGAAGGTAAGTTGGAGGAGTGTATAAACCTCAAGCAAGGTAGTTAAGTGTAAAGGAGTATCCTATGAAGTTCACTCTTTTGTCTAAGTATGCTCCATGCCTGGTGAAAATCCTAGAGACATGATGAATATTTTCATGACGGGGGTGTCCGATATTATATGGTCATACTTGTTGATGAAATGCTTATCTCCTTACTAATGGTGTTTTCCTCACAAATAGAAGACCCAAAACTATGTAAGGAAAGGGATGGAGAAAGAAGAGGTCTAGGTATGAAGGTTATAAGCCTTTCCATTCTAAGCCTGAGGGACAAGAAAGGACTAGAGCTAAACAAAGATATTCCATCCAAGATTCTTCCAACACCTCTAATAATACCAAGGAGAAGGTTAGTGAGTCTTTCAAGTTTTATTTCCCCATGTAATGAAGGAGTCACTACGGTAAGTTCTAAGACGACACGAAAGGTTGTTTTGGATGTGCGAAGGATGGGCAAAAAGTGAGAGATTGTCCAGATCTTAAAGCAAAAGGAAGAGGAAGAAAGAAAGTTTATTCTAGTAGTGTTGAAAGTGTTCCTAAATCAAATAATAAGTTCTCTTATCTCCAATCCAAGGGTGATCAATAGTGATCTCCTTATATCCCTTTCTGGTATAGTCTCTTTTTTGATTTATGAAAATTTCCAGAATCTCTTATGATTATGATTTGCCTTGCAGTTTTTGATGTTTTCTTTATAATGAAGAATTGATGTTAGAAAGATTTGTGTGGCTATTTCCCAAGTGTGGGATAAGTAGCTTTTTTCTGAGGTATTTATATGATTATTTGTAGATAGAAATAGCTTGGAATTTATCTGTTTCCTTTATTTGGTTATGTGCATTTAGGTATAAACCATGTACGATGGCTTCTAGTCTATGAGTTGGTCACTTAGAGATGTTTTTAGTACTGTGTCATTTGAGGATGAATTTTTTTAAAGTGGGGGATATTGTTACACCCAAAAAAAGAGGTAGCTCAAAATAGAGCGTAACATAAGTGTCATGATCTTATAATGCCCTAAAAGTACTAAAAATTGTGTTAAGAGTTAGTGTGCAATGTTTGGAAGTGTTTGGAGGTCAAAAGCCCATGAATGTCCAAGACGTTCGTAAACTAGTCAAAGTCATACTAGTGTGTCGTAGGGTTCTGTAGTAGAGTTTTGGAGGATGATTTGAGTGTATGGTATGTATGTTGTGCTTATGTATTTATCTCTTACGATTATGTCTTTTATTGACTAACCCTTCGAGATATCTTATGTTTTGTCTGATATTTCCATACTTAGTACTTATTGTACAAACACATAGTACCTACATGTTGTCCATGTTGGGTCTTGAGGAGATTGAGTTACTTGCACGGGTAGAGATTCCAAGGTTTCCAAGAAGAAAAGATTGGTAAGTCCTCATAGCACCCGAGGACACCACCACTATGTTGACTTTTATGTCTTTTCATTATGTTAGGCTTTTATGGGCTTTGACCTAAGACTATTGTATTCAAGAGGTAATAGATTGTTTTTTAGACATAGGTTAGACGTTTTATAAAATTACTTGTGCAATCCGTTTTGAAAGAAAAGTTTTAATTTCGTGTAATTTTCATATATATGCAATAAATGATGTTCAAGGGCTTGTACAACACCGTCGAGAGGTCAAGTACGCTGTGTTCCGACCCAAGGGTTTCCCTAAATTTTATTTTGTACTTCCGGGTCGTTGAAATCATTGTTACAACCAAAAGTACCCCTAGTCGTTACCGGTATCGTTTTCTTCGAATAGGACTACGAATAGCCTATCAGCATTCATCATTACATTCATAGGTGAAAAAAGTGGGTAAAAATTAAAACTTTTTCTTTATTGATTTTTAAATAGACCTCTCATATAATACTTATGGAGTTTACTTAGCCTCCTCAAATATGAAGTTACTTAGGCTTCGCTTTAAGCATAAGAAAATCATATAAGAGTCTAAAGTATCATCTCACATATAAATCATCAACAAGACTACAAACGTTTAGACATAGAAAATACAAAAACATTACGCCATTATAGGCTTATATAAACGACTCAATGATAAAGGAAATAATAAAGGTGTCTAAACATAAGCAACATCATAGGTAAAGTGTTACATGGGCGGCATCCTTGAATATGAGGACTCACTAATTACTTAGGAAAAGATCCAAGTCTTGCGATTGACAACGAACTCTTCAATGTTCCGAACAAAAAATGTTTTGCTGAGAGTGAAGGAATATGGGTTAGTACATCACACGTACAAAGTATGGCTTCTAAGAACAAAAATAATAAATGCAAGATAAAAAGGACATTTTAGTTGAATTCATGCTTTCTATTAACTTCACTCAACATGCACATATAATAAGCATAGTAAATCAATTCAACATAATGGTGGCTCAACATGTAGAACTCCTAAGCAGTACTTGTGCAATGCCAAAGATAGAGTCACATAACCCAATCAAAAGCTAAGCATCACATTAACAAACCCAGTTCATACAGACGACTTATTTTCATATTTCATCTTGATATAATTAATGCATCACACTACTCATACATTATCAACATAATCATAATCAAAATCATAAAGCAACACTTATAGAACCATCCCTTAGGATCCCACAAGTGCTATGTGCAAGAGAAGTTAACCACCTTTCCACACACTATGTAGTTCCCTTTAAGACAACCCTAATAATAGTTCACATGCTTTTTACATCAGGGAAAGAAGTGCAATAACCTACATTAGACCATGTGAGCTACATGGAATCTGGTGTTCTACTCCCACATCGAAAATAGAGGGTAACACTTGCCTAAGGTGTAACCATTTGTACGTAGCTATGTAGATTGGTCGTTTAAGATAAAGTCCTACGTGCAAACATAGTTAAGGGTCAAGGATATTGTAACAAAAAACATTGAGTTACGAATGTGGAGGTTTCCATATCATGCGACAGCACATAACCTGGGAATCAGGACTTGCTAAGAGTGAAGAAACCCATGTGGGAGGCCGCACATACTAAACGTGATATCTACATATCATTTACATGCCCTTTCGATGCTAAAAACCTATTCCCTTTAGTAATCATCATATTCTTCATAGAAGATCACATTAGTCTCTTCTGGACCCCTATGTGAACATATTATCAAAAAAAGCTCATAGTTACTCATAGTTGAGAACTATCCTTTCAATTTAGAAACCATATATAAGTGATTAAACGTTCCACTAAACACATTATTATAATCATGAGGATCTTCTTTAAAACATATAAAAATCATACCATAATATACTTGTATTCTTCATAACCAATTCAATGTCTTAGGGTTAAGGATGGGTAATACATGCTATAAACATCAAAACCACACATCATACATAAAAGCATTATAATCTAAATAACTCATCCTTCATAATTGAATTAAAGAAGAATTAATCTTGATACTTGATGTACCGTGCTTTCACGGTACTTTCAATTCTTGTTTCCTTCAAATTGGGGTGTGTCTATAGCCTTTTTGTGGTAATTCTAATACCTTATATCTTTGTTTTGCAAAACAATTTTTCCAAAACCAAAACGGATAAGGATTTGGAAATTTAGTGCAGAGGTGATCCACGAATGCCATCAATTCCCTGTCGTCCCATCAATGGAACGTACGTGGTGACAGTTTGTTGGAGGTTCAGACATTTGGAACCAAATAGTGGGGGAATTCTGACAAAGTGTGGAGCTATGGAAGGATTGAAGGTCCATCGGTTGATTGACGGACCGTCCTAGCAAAACGTTTATTTGATCAGAGAATGTCCTTGTACTAGATGTTGAAAACAATCTATGTATTGAGCGACGAGAAGCATTGAAAAATCGTAGGTGAGTCGACAGACCTTGTTTTTGGTTCGTCCAACGGATCAGAGAAGAAGCAAAGTGAATGCTGAGAAAAGATAGTAAGTATGGAACGAGGATGGAGTCCATGGTCTTTTATTTCACCAACAGATCGTCTATAGGGGTATTCGACTGAAGCCGCATTTTGGATAAACTTTCTATATTTGAACTCCTTTAAATTTAGGACTCTCTTTTCTTATCAATATGGTGTAAAATATCATTTTTGTGATTGGATTGTATTACTAGTTTTGTCAGTTTTGATCTTGGAGATTTGTTTTTACATCTAGGGCATCAATCCAAATTTTGTTATTTGGATTTCAAGATAATTTTTTTATTTCAAATTGAATTTCTTGATATTTTTGAATTTGTCAAAGTAAGTTCATCATTTATTGTTTATCAACTATGAAATGTATTCTTCTAAGCATGGGTAACTAAATCCACAACAAGGGTTGTGGTAACCATGGTTGATTAACAAACTAAATCTACCTTAGTAACTATTCTCAAATAGGTGATTGCATGTATTGATAATTCTTCCGTCTAGAAGTCCTTTTAACAAGCGCACGCATTAGAACTCGCCTTATTGATATCTTATGGACCAAGGGGGTAGTTTATAGGAAAAGAATTATTGACATAGATTTAGTTAATATGAAGTAAAGGTAAGGTTTATAACTTAGACACATTTAGCCAGACCAAGGTACGACGTAAAATTCTCTAAATGCAGAACAAGGGATATAGAGATACATAACTTATAACTTCGCATGCAAAACACTAAGGAAAATTGATATAGCAAGGATTGTGGTGTTATGAACTTCTGGGGAATACTTACACCCTAGTTTCTCTAACAACTTGATAAACACCAATAATTCACTCTTGCTAATTGTTTCATTCGAAATATTACAATCCTTTTGTTTCACAAAACCCTCTAACCATTAATTACTAGTTTTGGAAAAGGACTTGACTAAATAGAAGTTATCGTATATTGAAGACAAGTCTAAATGATTTTTCTCATGGGAACGACCCCAACCTAATAGTTGGAATCATTACTTGATGCCAACGCTTATCCTTCTGTAGGGAATTGTAATTTGAGCGTATCAAATTTTGCCTTTTTTTTTAGGAACATTTCCATTCTCTTGTGTCATTTTTGGTATGATCATATTCATGTGTTATTTTTTTAGTGTGTTTGCTAGAGAGTAGTTTAAGGTCCGTGTCTCAAAAGTGTCTAGAAAAATACAAAAAGAATAGGTTAATGGGTGTTCAATGTGTAGGGACCTAACCCATGAAATCTGGAGAAATTAATCAGGTGCACTGATCTACGGACCAAACGACGGGCCGTCGTTCAATCGACGGACCATCGATGGTGTCTGTATATCCAAGGTATGTCTTTAAGTTTTGTCTGAATTTGTACACAATATATGGTCTATTCGATTGTCCGTCAACTAACTTACGGACGGCGACAAGGTATCGTCATTTCACATAAACAAGTGACCCAACCCGACACGACATGTTATATTAAATTAAACTATTAACTTACCTTCCCACACATTTTCGAAAGCCCCTCAACCGTTTCCTTCCAATAATCCTCTCCTTCTCCATTAATTCCCAGAATCTCTTCCTTCAATTTTCATAAAAATCCCCCTTTTCCCAATCTCTCAGAAATCCCAAAACCCTAACCCGTGTGTCACTCTATCTCCTTTGTGTGTTTTCCGATCGGTGATAGAAAGTTGGAAGGTAGGTTGGTGTTGCAAGATAACCCACTCATTCACTCCACTAGAGTTTACAGGTATTTTGTTTCCCTTAACTTAATGAATTCTCATTCAATTGCTTGTGGAAGTAAATAGATTTTATGCTGGTTTGAAATAGGGAAAAATTGCATGTTAAACTGTTAAAATTAGGATCTATGACCCTTAGAATGATAAAAAGTTAATTGGTTAGGGGTGAAATCTTTGTAAATTCAATATGCTTGTTCGTATCCTGATTTAGGGCTTGGTAGTCTCATAGAACCCATGTTTTGAAATTGCAAAATCAAAGCCCTAAGGATTACAATTTGTCGTATACTTATTATAATGTGTTGGTTAACTAATAGCATGAGACTACGTTTATGGACCGTTGATTGATCGATGGACCGTCGATGGGATTCGTCGATGGCTAAAATCTAAAATTTCTAACTTTGGAACGATAAAAGTTGACTATGGTTTGTCAGTTATTCGGCGGGCCGTTCTGTACATTTGTCGTTTCTAACTAAAAATGTGAGTCCTAAGAAATTCTGAATTATTCTAAGGGTCAGACGACGAGAGTTGATTACGATTCGTTGATTGTCACAGGATGTTTTTCAAGTCCATCTTTTCAAACTGAGAGGTCTATGGAATGTAAGCTTCTAAAATTTTCTACGTGTCCAACAACGATATTATTGACGGATAGTCAATTCATCGACAGTCCGTCAATAATGGCCATCTTCCAATCCTGCATTTCTGTACTAGGCTGGGTCTTGTTAATCCATGCTTTGTCTTGATCATTTTGTTTGTGTAGTTTGATTACATTGCGACTAAAATTTTGCTTTCCCGGTACTTATGGCCTCGAAATAAGACTTCGTTTAATATAGGGATAGGTCCAAGTTCGTGGCACCTTCCTAATGGTTTATAGGCATGTCTGATGATGAGCACGATCCAGAATATGTTCCCCCTAACACATGGACCCCTACACCAACCGCTTGAGCCACTCAGGGCATCCCTCGAAAGGTGGTGTCTAGCGTAGTCACTGCCTCCCATTATGATTAGGAGTGTAACTGACAAGCACACGATCTAGGTCTGCCTCAGGTTTTGAAGGAGCCTCTGGCTATGATGATGCTTTTGGTTTAGTGTCGGCCCTCTCCATGGTGTTGAATAAGGCTACTGCCTTCGTTTTGGGATCACAGGGAGGCACTCTCCGAAATATGCCTGCCTATAATGCCTTTTAGGATGAGGCCAAGAATTTGGAGTCAGCTTCAGCACCCCACCATGAGGTCCCTACACCGATTTATGATATGTCCAATTGGTGGTGCGTAGATGGCCAGTACCTGGTAAACAGGGATGCAAAGATATTAAATGATAATATGATGATGTGTCGGTTGGTGATAGTCGAGCGATCAGTTCTTACAAGTAACCTTCACACAATACCTGAGGTGCATTACTTATTTACCCACCACCGGCTCGAGTGGATGGAGAGAAGTATGAGGTCCTACTATGAGGAGATTGTGTGAGAATTTTACGTGTCATACATAGTGACTCTCCGAGGTTCTTTGGACAGGCGGGGTTACCCCGCCAAACACGAACCACTCACTAATATTCGAGTTGGAGGCTGTCGGGTGGACATTTTCTCTAATTCCATCTGTCTCTTCCTGTACGGTAGGTCCACTGATACCACGAGAGTTCCTTCACTCCAGAGTTCGATTACAGGTGGGAGTTTTTCAAGAGTTGGCAGTGTTAGCAGTGCAGAGATCAATGAGAGTCCACCAAGAGTTTGATTGGACAACAACTCTCCATTGATGGTGAAGGATCAGACTGTGTTTTTGACACCATAGGCCTTATCAAGAAGGTCAACCTCACCTTTGCAGCCAAGTTCTTATGGTTCTTAGTCTTCCACAGCCTTTCCCCCATGGCAGCAGATAATATCTCTTCATGGGATAGAGAGATACTGGTAGAAGCACTAGTAGTTGGGTTGGAGATCAACTTCGCGAGCTTGTTGATCTCCGTGATATATGAGAGCGCCCATAATACCTCTACCACTTACCCGTTAACCTGTATGATTTTCCAAATATGTTGGGATGCTGGAGTGACCCTCTGTCACTAAGATGTCCTTCGTACTCCGATCGGGATTGTGGATATCGGTCTCATCGGGGATGAGACTAATGTTGCAGCACAACGACGAGGACCCAGAATGGATTTGAAGTCGCTTAGTGACATATTGGTGGATACGGTAGGCCAAATCAAGTGGTTGATCCTGCCATAAATGAGCCCACCAATACCACCATGGTTGAGTGGCCTCTGGCACTAGTAGGGCGCTTAGTTCTTCCCGATCTACTCCACCATCAGCAGCACTAGTCCCGATTTCTATTGTCCAGAAACTTGAGGCCCGGATGGCCACATTGATGCATCATATTCAGCCATGGATACAAAAATCCATTCCCGAGGTTCAGGATAGGATTGAGAAGAAAGTGACTCACTAAACGTAGCAGAAAATTTAGGCAGTCCACCAGCGCCTAAATGAATCCGATCTACGAGTTCTCGCACGCCCTGCACCCACCATTAATCTTCATACTCTTCTAGAGGTTGTGGAGAGTCTGCGGGATGATTTTGATAGAATAATTTATATAAGGGGAACCGAGCCCGAGACTGCACTGTTTGAGTTGTGCAGGACACCGTTCCTGTGGTACTATTCATTCCTCTCACTACACCGCCACCAGAGCCACGTGAGATTGCCAAGAGGCATCATTCCAACCGTACCACTGAGGGAGATCTGGCACGTTCTAAAAAGAAGGAGCATAAAGATCTTGAGGCTGTGAGGAGATCTCATTTACTGATGAGGAGTCTCCATATATTAGGGCTCGCGAGTGTGATCCTGGAGAATCTAGTTACAAATACTATCTTGTTGAGAAGAGCATCACTGAGGGTGCGGATACTATATTGAGCACTACTGATGGTGTCCTTACATATGGTGTGGGTTTTGAGAAATTGGACGTTCCTTCTTGTTGATCTTTGGCGCTATGCACCTCAGGTTTGCTTCAGCTACTACCCTATATTTATATTTATTATCCATTGGGGACAATTTAATGTTTTTTTTTATTGCGGACCAGGTATATGGAAAGTGATTCCTAGGGTGATGTATGAGTAGCCCAACTCACAATCCTCTCTTAGTGGTTTTCTTTCCTATGTTCTTTTGCCCTAAGAGACTAAATACATTACTATTGAACCAACATGTGTCTTAACTTGTAAAAAGTATAAAAGTGAAAAATTAATCAGGATGGGTAAACATGAATTATATTATGTTCTAATAAGTTCTTGCATGAATAGATATAATGAATGTCGAATGTTGGCTCTAATCATGACATAGGGATGCACCCATGGCATGATCCTCACTCTAAAACTCCAACTAGGTAACTTATAATCTTATATTGTTATGAGGTGTCAAGAGAGTATGAGGATATTTGATTGTTCCCTTGTTGGTACATATCTAGAACTTGCCAGGATGGTCCTCTAAAAGGAATCTGTGTTAGACAATTAGGAAAGGATCATAGGCCCTTGTTCAAAATTAGCAAAAATCTAGCTTAAATTAAAGTAAGTTGAATGAAATTGTTATCCCTTTTTAAAAAAATTTTTGATCCAATAATAGACCTTTATTTTGTTCACCAACTAAGCTTCACTGGGTATAATATATCGGTCATGGTCCCTCCTTGGACATGTGCACCTCAACTTAGGCCAAAAGCATAAGTTAAAGGTGGCTAATATAGAAACATACCTCGTCTTGGCCCTGACCAAAACTTGGTAACGTGTAATTTAACTAATGGTAAAGCAATAAGTTGAGGGTGGCTATTATGAGAGATGACCCGAAAAATGTGTATGAAAAGAGAAATGTGAAAAATAAAAGGAATAGTGAACAAGAGAACTGACTTACTCAAAGTTGTCAATTGAATTAAAAATAAAGAAATCGAGTGTTTAACAAAAATAAGTATGAGTCATTTCCACAAAGGAGAATGAAAGGAGAAAATAAGGCAAAGATGACAAAAAAAAGTAGGGCATAATATATAATGAAAGAGGTTGGAAGCTTAGCCGTAATGTCCAGCAGGGCAGCAAGTCACTAAAATGTACTCATATGTACCAAACTTTACCCTGAGCCTACATTACAACTCAAGAAAGTCCTATCATGATTCTAAGAGTCTAATATGGTCGGCTTAAGCAGTGAAAATAAGGGCAAGCCTATGGGACAAGTACGAACTAGCTGTGAAGTTTTTTTTTTTTTGAGCATAAGTGTTGAAAAAATGATCCGTATATTCAAAGTTAAAATAACTACACGAAAAAGGAGGATATCATTTGAGTTAAGGGCACTAGTTGCAATATAAAAAAGTTTGTACTTTGGTGAGAAACAAAAGTGTAGAGGTGTCAGTGCATGCTGAGTCAGTTTCATGGTGTGATCGCGTAAGTAAGTCTATCAAGCCTAAGTAGATAAACATGCACTAATGCAACGAGAAAGTCAGTATTGATAACCATGTGATTGCGAAAGCTTAAAGAGAATAGTTTTGTACAAAGTGTTGTGTTGAGTCATAGTGCATCGCCTTAGGATAAACAACAAATTTAATTTGAGTGTGTTTATGTGTTATGGCTTCCCGATACTTCCAATGCTTTTTCTTTAAGATTGGTGTGTGTCAAGAGCCTTTTTATTGTAACTGTAATTAGTTTTATTTTAGTTTTGCAGGAAAGTTGTCCAAATCCGAAATGCAGAAGGCTGTGGAAATGTAGTGCACAGGTGACCCACAAAGGACATCTATGGCCCGTCGTCACATCGACAGACCGTAGGTGGTGACCGTCAATTGTAGGTTCAGGCGTCAGGAAGCAAATCAGGGAATTCTGACCAAGTGTGGGGCTACGGAATGATCAACGGTCGGTTGGTAGATCGACGGACCTTCCTGGAAAAAGGTCGATTTGATCAGAGAATGTCCAGTATGATGTTAAAAAAAAAGATAAGGAATGACGAAAAGAATCGATTGACCCTGCTGTCGGTCCATCAATCAGATCAGAGAATATACAATGTGAACGTTGAGAAAAGATGCTAAATATGGACCGTCGGAAGGAGTTGACGGTCCATCATTTTATTGACGGACCATCTGTGGGGGTAATCGATTAAAGCCGCGTTTAGGACAAACTTTCTTTAATTGAACTCCTTTTTATTTAGGACTCTATTTTCTCAGAAATTGGGTGTAAAACCTCATTTTTGGGGTTGGATTATATTAGTAGTTTTCTTAGATTTGTTATTGGAGATTTGCTTTGAAACATGGGCATTAATTAAAATTTCGTGATTTGGTTTTAAAGGTAATTTTGTGATTTCAAGTTGAATTCTAGGATGTTCTTCGAATTTTTCAAAGTAAGTTTATGATTTATAGTTTATCAACTATGAATTGTGTTCTTTTAAGCATGGGTAACTAAATCGACAACAACGGTTGTTGGAACCATGGGTGATTAACAAAATAAACCAAGCTTAATAACAATTCTCAAATGGGTAATTGCATGTATCAGTAGTTGTTTGCTCTAGATGTTTTTTTAATGAGTGCACACGTTACAACTCCCATTAAAGCTACCTGCCGGACCAAGGGGGTAGTTAATAGGAAAATAATTATCAACATAGATTTAGTGTGATACTATCTTATAGGCTAGTTTCGATTGGTGCTAAATAGTTACTAAGTCATACATCAGAGATTATGGTTAATATGAAGTAAAGTTAAGAGTTATAACTTAGACACACGTATCCGGACAAAAGTACTAGATGATATTCTCTAAATGTCGTACCAAGGATTTAGAGATTCATAAATTATCACTTTGCATTAAAAAAACTAGGGAAGAATTGTTATAGCTACGATTATGGTATTATGAACCTATGGGGAACACTTAATCCCTAGTTTCTCTCACAACTTGATAAACACAACTAATTCATTATTGCTACTTGTTTTAGTTTGCAATATTACTTTACTTTTGTTTCACAACCCCCCCCCTTTTAATGAGTAGTTTTTGGAAAGTACTTGACTAAATAGAAGTAATCTTTCATTGAAGCTATGGATAAATCACTTTCCTCGTGGGAATGACCCCAACCTAGTAGTTTGGTACTTTACTTGATACGACCGCTTAGACTTCTTTAAGGAAGTGTAATTTAAGTGTATCAATACCTTCTTTCCCTTTAATTTCCTATATACTTAAATTACAAAAGACACATAGCCAATGCATAATTAAGGTAAATTGAATAAGTAATACATATTATTTACTATTCTACATCTTCATATAGTCATCACCTTTTACAAATACTATAGAATTACAAGACTTTGTATGTGTAAGAAAGAACAATGGTTCAAAGGGTCAATCTTGAGTTATTAAAATCAATGGACCATTAATACGGGTTAAACAACTAAAAAAACTACAATTTATTAGAAATTTCGTTTTTAAAAGAGAATCCATGTATAGATTCAAACCCTAGGTTTCTGGGAAGTTGAGAATAATCTTTGGAAGGGCCTCTTGGTGAAATGAATCCCAAGAGTGAAAGAAATCATACCTTAGTGATGATCGCGCCACAAATTTTAGATTAAAGACTTGGTGATTTCTTCTTTGAATTTGAGATCTTTTATTCTTCAATGGAGGTTGAAGTTTGGGGAAGAGAGAGTCTAGAGAGATGTGAGTTTGAGAATTGTGGGGGTTGGGTTAGATTAATGAAAGTTAGGCCCCTATATATTTCCTTAATTAACTAAGGAAAAAGGGTCTGATATACCCCTTAACTTTGTCATTTAGAGCTGACATACCCCTTGTTATGAAAGTGGCTCATATATACCCCTACTTGTAAACAAATGGACCACATATACCCTTTTCCTCTAACGGAAATGAAAAAAATAATAATTTTAATCTAAATTTTTATTATTTTTTTCAAAAAAATATAATTTCATATGAGTAAATTTAATCCTTGTCAAACATATTTTTTTGACTTTTTTTTTGTTTCAATGACTAATTTTAATTATTATTTTGATAATCAAATTTATTTATGTTTCACTAATATTCTTGTAAATCTTATTGTAGCTGACCAAATGTTTTCTTCGAATACGAAATTAAATTACAGTACACAAAAAAAATAGTTTAATTTTTTATTCTTTAAACTAAAGAATGAAAGGAAACAACAAAATAAGAATAAGAAATTCAAATAATTATAATAAAAGAAGTCAAAAAAATATTTATGTGTGAAAAAATTTAAAGTATACCTTAAACATAATAGAAGAATCATATATACCCCTAAATAATTTTTTAAAAAAATATTATAAATAATAAATATAAATTTAAAATTAATTTTTTATCTTCCGGTTAATGAAGGGTATATGTGAGCCATTTTGAAACGGCAGGGGTATATATGAGCCGTTTGTATAACGGTAAGGGTATATATGAGCCACTTTTATAACGAGGGGTATATCAGCTCCAAATGACAAAGTTGAGGGGTATATCAGACCCTTTTCCCATTAACTAAATTAGACGCCCCATAACCCTTAATACACCAACTAACCCACTAACTAATTACATGACCCTACATAAAACTCACCAGCGAAAACTAGACCGTACGCACTGTCCTGCACATACGTCGATTGTATATGATACATGATTTTTGTTAATTTTTGAAAAACGGATAGTGTGGGACTACAGAGCTATCGACTCCCCGTCACTCAGACGATGCCTCGTCGATTGACTTCGTAGGTATCCACTTCCAGCAGATCCTTTTTTGGGTCAAATCAAAGGGTCCTCTCGGAGGACCCTTAAGGTTGTCCTTCGAGAGTCATACCCACACGTTTCGACCCTTAACATACTCAAACACTTATTTGACACGTTTCTAGCAAATTTTATTAAATTTCGTCTCTTGAAACCCCATGAGTCATGCAAAAGCACACTAACCTCTATCTAGTTCCGGACGTCTTGACTCTAAAACTTTATAATTGACTATTAAACATTATTTTGGCTATTAAAATAGTGTTTCTAGACTTAGATTCTCATTTGAGTCTCTATGTGAGGTCATGGAAATTACGGGGTGTTACAACATCCCCACATTAGGAATTTTCGTCTCTGAATGACTCGTTAAGCATTTTATTGGGATAATGAAATAAAAGTAGCCTCAAGACTAGCATCAAATCAATAAAAAATATCATGATGAGGCCAACTCATAGGAGTAAATTTTAGCTCCCTTCAACACATAACAAAACATCAACAAATAGGAGCTTGCTCCACATTTCATAACACATAAGAGCTTATTATTTACATCACATACGGACAGACTACCTTTTCCAAATTAACATAGGTTCAATATCAATACCTTGAAAGAGTTTACATGCGAATTTCTTATCGAATCAACACTAAACATGTTCAACACAACTCACATGAAAGAAATATAGCACACTACATATATATGTGCAAACTAGCTATAAGAAGCATACTTATGAAAACTTAATTTAGGCATGAATTTCTACAATAGCATGTACATATTACAAAACATGACAAGTTCAACAATATTCATAGAAACCATTTAAGAAAAACTACTAAACTTATCTTTTGCTAGGAGTAGGAGAAAAAAGTTGAGGGTAGCGGGACTTCATATCGGCCTCGGCCTCCCATGTTGCACTCTAAAAAAGGTGGTTCATCCATATATCTTTTATGGAGGCAACATCCTTTTTCCTCAATTTCATAATTTCAAGATTCAAGATATAAACTGAGACATCTTAATAAGAAAGGTCCTCTACCCCTAAACCTTCTAGCGGAAGAATCGACACTGAAAACCTTATACACTTCTTGATCATAGACACATGGAACACAGGATCAATCGAGGCAAATTCAATTGGCAACTCTATATCATATGCCATTTCCCCTATCTTTTTTAAAATACCATGAGGTCCAATATAACAGGGACTTAGTTTCCTCATCTTTCCACTCATCACCACTTTCATGGGTGAAATTTTCAAATAGACCAAATCTCCTACTTCAAATTCAAGGGTCCTCTTTCTCTTGTCGGCATAACATTTTTTGCAGACTATATACAATTTTCAACCTATATCTTATGAGTTGAACCTTCTCCGTGGCCTCATACGCTATTCAGGGGCAAAAGAGATCAAACTCCCCAACTTGAAACCATCCAACAGGGACGAACACCTCCTTCCATAAAGTTCCTCAAAATGTGATATACTCAATCTAGGATGGTACTATTGTTGTAGGAAAACTCTATCTAAGGTAGGTGATCATCCCAATTCCCTTTAAAGTCAACAACACAATCTTTCAACATGTCTTCTAGAGTTTGGATGGTGTGCGCCACTTGTCCATCCGTTTAAGGGTGGAAATGGAGACTCCTCACTTCTAGTTCACTCGGTTCTAAGCTAGAGTCCCTTTTGAAATGTTTTTCATTAATAATCATAACTTTATTTAGTTCATACTGTGTACCCCTAATATAGTCATCATCATAGCTCATGGAATTTGTATGAGTATGTCCTTTCAATACAAATCACACATTTGAGGTTAGCAAATTTACATAATCACATTATGATAAGGCACATAGGCAAGTTATCAATAGCCTTATATCATTACTTATTAAAAAACAACCCACAAGTCATAAGTCAAGATATTCAAAGTAAACATCAGAAAAACTAATCAATATCATTATAAGTTATACTTCAATATATATTCATTGTTATACACAACAACTCATAGTTAAAGTAAAGGATTGAGATCCCAAGACTTAATCCAATCTCCTTCACAAGCCATCATCCAAGGCTTTACCATAAACCATACAATTCAACCCAACAACTGGTGTAATATCATCAGAAAATACTAATTAAAACAATAATGAATTCAATTAAATAACTACACATCAATTCATCAGTAGTTCATAACCTAGGGTTAGGAACTTGGGTCAACTTCGTGACCTAATCTAAAAAACTAGGTTAACTAATAAAAAATTAGCATATTTGAATCATAATACATAATAATATAATTATAATAACCAAGAAAAACCATAAATATTACAGTCTAGAAGATAAATTCATACATACAAGAAAACTCACTCGAAACTTATCTTTTGAAATCAATTTTTTTAAGAGCCCTTTGGTGAAAGAATACCAAAGGTGAAAGGAATCTCATACCTTTTTAATTTATGAAGATTGATGGATTAAACTTGACTTATTTATGACCTATAACCCAACTTGACCATGGTCTTCTATGGAGTTTCATTGGGAGAGAGAAAGTAGAGAGAAGGAAGACCAATTGAGTTTTGGAATTATAAGAATTGAGTTAGTTTAATTAGGTTTAAGACTTTATATATGTCATTAACTAACATAATAAGACCTCTCTTAACCCCTAACTAATTAAGTAACCTCTAAATTAATTAATTGGACTAACTTAAAACATGGCAGTAAACAGGGACCCCAACCTACGAACCCCGACCTATTGGTCGTACGTCGGTCGACGGTGCCTTGGACCAACCGCCCTCTATAACCGTCATTATTGTAAGAGAGAATAAAAATGAACTCATTACAAAACTAGCTAATTAAACTTCGACGGTGTAAATCAATGGCCCGTCGATTGGAACATGCCTTGTAGCCTGTCATCCATCGTAGGGTACTGTCTCAAGACATCTTATAGCCAAAAAGCAAGGGTCCTTCTTAAGGATCCTTTGATTGATCCTTGGGGGGTCGTAACTATCGTTTTGACTATAAATAAACTCTAATACGTATTAGAAACCTTACTACAAAATTCCATAAAATTCCGACACCTAAAACCTTCTAAAAGAGGCTAAGAGAGACTAGTTCCTCTTGAACTACTCTGTGGACGTCATGGACGTTTCTTGACGCTTTGGTTCAAACCTCCTCAATTATTTGTATACATTAAATATGACCTTAAAATAGTGTTACAAATCCTAAATTCTTAATGACACTTAGGAACATTCATCATGAATGACAGTTATAATCCATTGGAATGAAGGAATATACTAAAGACTAACAGCCCAACAAACAAACATATGAAAACATGAGTTACAATTCAAATCAACATAACGACATGAACTTTACACAATTCCACAAAAACATCATTTTCATCTCATAAGAGCTCATCGTTCATTACATGCGTATTCAGTTATGCCAAAGCTTTCTACCACACATATGTAAAAATGTAACTTAGGGCTTACAACAATATCTTGAAACAAAATGAATGAAATGATTGTCTTTAGACTATAACAAAGAACAATAGCTAGAGTAATAACAAGGCATCATCCTCAGTACATGAGGATATACCAACACTTGGAGAAATTATCCAAGCCTTCCTATAAAATTGTCACGAACCCTTCAACTACCAGAACTTAAAATGTTGGAGAAAATGGGAGAAATGTGGTTAACACATCACTTTCACTAAGTATGTGATCATATGTAGATAAAACATAGAAATGATGCTAAAAAGGGACATTTCATTAAAGCATGCTAATTTACATTAAAGACACCTTATGCACATTCAAGAACCAATCCCAATCAATAAGCACATATTTTTTAAGTCAAGACCATGAACATCACAAGACAAAAAATAACATGTTTAGTCAAGTCAACGTGAATATCCACATAATTGAGAAGATAATCATGAAAAATCTATCATCAAGTTATAACATCAAGAATCATGCATAAGAGTTTATAACTTTATAACCTAAGCAAGACCATCACTCATGAACCTCTTTTAAGTCCACCAGTACAGTGTAAGTTAGTCCTCATAACCTCACTCAACCAAGTAAACCAACCAAGAATTTTAAGCAATACCCATTTGACATACTATATCAATAAGAGAAAACATCATTATACATTAGGAATAGAGACCAACCACATGTTCATAAGTGAAACTAACATCACATAGTGTCATTAACATGTAAGATCAACATATACATATAATGTACATTTACAGAACATAAGAACATATTAACATAATTCTATAACTTCCTTCAATGCTAACTAGTGCAATGTATAAGTAGAGTCCCATACCCCTACCTAGACCAAGCCAAACCCCTTAGGTCATCCTAGTTAGGGTTCAACTTGTTACTTCATTTTTACTTTTAAAAACATATATTCTTAACCGACATACACCACATGAGGAAATATGGAATCCGGTGTCATGGAACTCTACAACGAAAGAAATCAGACTACATGACAAGGTAGTATAAAAACATGAACATAGAATCTATGTAGATCAACTAGCTAGTATTAATATGGGGGCAACATACATAATGAACTAGGAGATGTAGTTGGGACCCTCTTTATGCTATATGTATTATTGTATCCAATCACATGAGTACATTAGTGATCCTAACTTCCCTACTTTGGAAGGGACACTCCTCACTTCTAGTTCACTCGGTGATAAGCTAGAGCCCGTCTTGAAGTATCTTTCATGAAGAATCATAACTTAGTTTAGGTGGTAAGGTCTAACCCTTATATAGTAATCATTATAGATCAATAAAATTTGCACAAGTATGTACTTTCAATACAATTGGCACATGCGAGGTTAGCACATTTACATAATCACATTATGATAAGGCACATAGGCAAGTCATCACCATACTTTTATCGTTACATCCTAAACCAAAAACTCACATGTCATATATAAAGAAATTCCAATTCAAAATCATACCAACCATAATCAATCTCATCATAAGTACACTTCGATTTAAATTTTTCATTAAAATCATGAACTCATAGTTAAAGTAAAGGATTGAGATCACAAGCCTTATTGCAATCTTCTTTACAAGACATCATCCAAGTATTTACCATCGACCATCCAATTCAACCCAACAATGGGTGTAATATCATAAGAGAATAGTAATTAATACAATAATAAAGTCAATTAATAAGAACACACCAATTCATCACTAGTTCATAACCTAGAGTTAGAGAGTTGGGTCAATTTCATCATCTAATCTACAAAAATAGCTTAACTCATGAATAACTAGCATAATTAAATCATATTACATAATCATCTTAGTATAATAACAAAAAAAACCATAAACAATACAATCTAGAAGATCAAATTCGTAATAGAAGAAAACACACTTGAAACTCATTTTTCGAAACCAATTTTTAGAAGAGCCCTTTGGGAAAGAATACCAAGGGTGAAAGGATTCCCATCTTTTGTTAAATGATGAAGATTGATTTACGAAACATAAATTTTGCTTCCCTAAAACCCAACTTCAATTTGCTCATCTATGAAGTTTCTTTGGGAGAGAGAAAGTAGAGAGAAGAAAGAGCAACTAGATTTTTTGAATTATGAGAGTTGGGTTAGTTTAACTAGGTTTGGGACTTTTTATAAGTCATTACGTAATATAATTAGACCTTCTTAACCCCTAAAAATAAAGTAACCACTAAATTAATTGATTGGACTAATTTAAAAGTTGGCAGTAAAGAGGGAACCTGACATACGAGACCCCGACTTATGGGTCGTAGGTCAGTATACGGTTCCTTTCAAAAACCGTCCCGCACAATCGTCGTTTTTGTCAGAGAGTGTCAAAAATGGAATACGTGACCATGACCGTGGCAATTTATGCCCTGTCAATTGGATCACGCGTAGTAGCCTGCCATTCGTCGATGGCTACTTACTCAAGAGTCTTTTTAGCCAAAAAACAAGGTTCCTCCTCAAGGACATTTTGGTTGGCCATTGGGGAGTCTTACCCAAAAATTTCGTCTATAAATCAAATCTAATACGTATTAGACATCTTACTACAAAATTCAATCGAATTCCAACTCCTAAAACATAGTCAAATAGGCTAGAGAACACTAACACCTTTTGATGCTTTGATTGTAAAACCTCCTAAAAGATTTATGTACATTATAAACACTGTCACAACTCTTAGACACTCATGTTAGGCTCTATATTAGTCTTTAGACTTTTTGAGTATTACATTAATACAACCGTTCATATTTGAGATCAACACATTAACTCACCGTAATATACTAAGGCCCATAGGTACTTAATCACCAACATTATATTAAATCTTCTTATGAATAATATCATAATCATATAATCAAGACATCTCAATTTCCACATCATACCAAACCTAATTCATTAATTCACAATATAACTTCAATTGAAATACATCACCAAGTACCGACAATTATAATTGAAGTAAAGGTTTGATATAATAAAGACTTACAAAATCTCCTTCAAAACTCACCATTCATGGTCTTACCAGAAAAAACCAAATTTCATCCTATAATAAGTGCTATAAACTCATATAATAGTAATTAACATAAGATCTAAGTCAATCGCATTAACAGTAACAAATTCAACATCAATTCATAACCTACGGCTAGGGAAATAGGGTTCATCATAAGCTACTCAAGAAATAGGTCGAATCTGAAAATTAGATTACCCTTGCCTGTGCATCAATACATTCATCAATTCCTTCCATTTTATAAGAAAAATCAAATATTTCGGGAAATTGGGGAAGGGGACGTGATCCACACAGTATATACTTAATAAGCCATGGGTAATCACAATTAGTCATAATCAATCACCAATTTAAAGTTTAGAATAAAACCCATTCATGGGGAAAGGAATCCCAAGACTAAAGAATCCATACCTTAATGAAGATCAATCCATGAAATTCAAGTGCAAACTAGTAAAATTGGTGTTTTTGTTCAAGCTTCCTTCTTCCGTCAATGGAGGTTGAATAGAGAGATAAAGTAGATATAGGTGAGCGCTTCTGTGTTTTGATTTTGGATTTGATTTGAGTGAGCAGATGCAAGGAAAATTGATTGAAAATAAATATATAGGCCAACCATGAAATACCGAACAGACCCCTCATTTGTGTTAACCATTTAATGAAGTCAAATTTGAATTCAAAATATCATATTTTCGTCGGGGAACAACTCCGCGATGCGGAGCTGCTCCTACACAGTTTTCTAAATTATTTTTCGAGACAGTAGATTCTACAACCTACTCTCTATGCAAACTTGATTTTTCACCAAAGGACCACCTAGTCCGCGACATGGACACATTTCTTTTTAGTGTATTTTGGCTGCTGCTTTGGCAGCTTGCTTGGCCATGTTTGGTGTCCTTTTGTGGACATCGAGGGCGAACCTTGAGGGGTTTTACCTCGACGTTTGCACCCTATATACATGGTTTTAAGTATATAAAGTAATTTTACATGTTTTAGACCTCATAAAAAACCTACAAACCTAACCTAAAATTAAGGACATTTCACTAGTTAAATTAGAGTAGCTTACGGTCGTCTTGGACGTTTCTTGACGTCTAGACTGTAAAACTTCCTAATTGATTTATACCATTATTTTAGGCTTAGAAACAGTGTATAAAGGTTAGTAAATAATGATAGGCTCTAGATTAGGTCATGGACTTTAAGAGTTTTACATTATTCCCCATTAGGAACATTCGTCTGCGAATGACAGTAAAATCTTTTGTAGGGAAATTGATAGACTCAATACAAGCAGCCAAATAACAACCACATAACAAAACATGAGTTACAACTTAAATCAATATATCATGGAATGTATAAAAACTAAGCATAAGTTAAAACTCAAATCAATATAGCATGTAATTTACACACACTAACTCAAATCGTCAATTACTTCATATAAGAGCTCAAAATTCCTACATGAGAAATTTCCTTGTCAAGAACAATAGGAGCTCAACAATTAATATATAGTCAGTTATGCAAAAATTCCTATCAAAACACATCAACATGCTCAATATTATTTCATATAGCCAACAACATACCAAAATACACCAAATGAGTGTGAATCAAGTAAAAGAGCTATTTCATGAAAGCTCATTTTAGCAACAACCTTTATCATTATTATTTTTATCTTTGCTAAACAAGTCAAATTAAATTTATTCATTATTTTAATTATTAATAGGAACAACTAACCTTACTAAGTAAACAGATAAGGGTAACGGGACTTAATGTTGGCCTTGGCTATCCATGTTGCTCCCTCAACTAGGTGGTTTCTCAATAGGACTTTTACGGAGGCCACCTCTTTGTTCCGCAATTTTTTTCATTTGTAGCAAGTATTTTCACCGGACCCTATTCATAGGAGAGGTTCTCATCCACATGTAGATCCTGAATAGGAAGAATGAACCTGGGATCACCGATACACTTCTTCAGCATGAAGACGTGGAACACCGAATAAACGTAAGCTAGAACATTAGGTAGCCTCAACTCAAATGCAACCGTTACAACCCTTTGTAAAACTTCATAAGGACCCACATAACAAGGACTCAATTTCTCCTTCATTCAAAATCTCATCACAACTTTGATGGGTGCAATTTTTAAATACACATTATCACCATTTTCAATTTCAAGTTCTCTTCTCCTGTAGTGGGCCTATGAATTTTTGCCGACTATAGGGCTCTTTCAACCTATCCCTTATTACATGAAATTTCTCCAAAGTTTCATATTCTTATTAGGGAACAAGGAGCGAAAAACCACTCATATCAAACCGCCCAACCGCAGATCTATATCTCCTACCATATAAAGCCTTCAAAAAAAAAACAACTTGGCTATAGTTTAATGGTAACTATTTTTTAAAGAACTCAACCAAAGGCAATTGTTCATCCCAATTTTCCTTAAAATCAATTACACAAGATCTAAGAATATCCTAAAGGGTTTGAATAGTACACTTTTCTTAACCAACCGTTTGGGGATGAAAGAGGTGCTTAACTTCACTTTTGTACCCACCCCTTTTTGTAATAACCTCCAAAACCTATATATGAATTGTAAACCCCTATCCGATATGATGGATAACGGAATACCATGAAGACACAAAATATAATCTAAGAAGAACCTTGCATAATACTCTGCCAAATAAGTGGACTTGACGGGAAATAAAATGAGTAGACTTTGTCAATCTATACACCACCACCCTATAGAGTCATTTTTCCTTCTAGTTCGAGGAAAAACCACTATGAAGTACATATAAATTTCTTCCCACTTCCAAGTGGCATCTTGCATCTCTTGGAGTTAGCCACTCGCATTTTGTTGCTCGGCTTTCACTTGTTTGAAATTCAGGCGCCTTGCCATAAATTTCTCTATGTCCCTTTTTAAGACATCCCACCATAAAACTTCTTTAAGGTCATGATATATATTACTAGAGCCCGAATGAATAGAATAAGTGGAACCATGATCTTTCTCAAGAATTTGTTTGCTCAAATCATCTACATTGGGCACGCACAACCTCTTGTGATACCTCAAACCACCATTTCAATCTAAGGGGAATAACTCGTTGAGCTTACCATGAAACGTTTCTTTCAAATTCATCAATTATTGATCAACGTGTTGCTTAGACGAGACCTCAACCACCAAAGATGATTCAAATTTATGATGGACCATAAAATCACCATTTGGAGAATCTTCCCATCTAACACCAAAACAAGACAACCAATGAACATCTTTCACTAGGTCTTTCTTGGCTTCTTCCACATGAGACACACTACCCATGGTCATACAACTTAGAGCCTCCGCAACCACATTGGCCTTACCGGGGTGATAGAGAACACTCATGTCTTAATCCTTCAACAATTCTAATGATTTTTTTTTGTTGGAGAGTTAACTTCTTTTGAATAAACACATAGTGAAGACTCTTATAGTCGGTATGCATATCAACATGAACATCATACAAGTAATTCCTCTATATCTTCAATCCAAATACCGCGACCGCCAACTCAAAATCATGAGTTGGATAATTCTTATCATGCACCTTAAGTTGTTTAGAGTCATAGACTACTACTTACCCATGTAGCATAACAAGACACTCAAAGCCCACTCGGGATGCATCACAATATCCACGAAGTCCTTGGTATCCTCCGATAAATTTAACATCAAGGTAGAAGTAAGCCTATCTTTAAAAATTGGAAGCTTCTTTCACATTCCTCCAACCACGCAAATTTCACACTATCTCGGGTCAGGTAGTCAAAGAAGATGCTATGGACGCAAAACCATCCACAAAGCTCCTATTGTATCCGGCTATACAAAATAAAACTCCTAATATAAGTTGGAGTCAATGGTCTAGAACAATTTTTCACCGCTTCGGTATTCCTTGGATCAACCTCAAATCCCTTACTAGATATGATATAACCAAGAAACGCCACTGACCTAAACCAAAACTCACATTTGATAAACTTGGCGAATAGGTTGTTGTCCTTAAGCCCTTGTAATACCACCCTCAAAAGGTCCATGTGTTCACTTTCATTTTTCTAATATACCAAGATGTCTTGAATGAAGTAACAGAAAAATAAATCTAGGTAACTCCGAAATAACATAATCATTAGGTTGATAAATGCCCCGGGGGCATAGGTGAGGCAAAAGAACATGACCAAAAATTAATAGTGACGATATCTAGTTTGAAATGCCATTTTTTGTATTTCCTCACCTCTCACCCTAAGTTAGTGATACCCCGATTTAATTTTATCGGAGAAAAGTTGTTTGCCCCTTGGAGCTTATCAAAGATGTCGCCAATCCAAGGAGAGGATACATATTCTTAATAGTGACTTTAGTGAGTTTGCAATAATAAATGTACATTCTAAGGGACTCATCCTTTTTCTTCACAAACAATATCAGTGCACCCCTTGGAGAAATACTACATCTAATGAAGCCCTTATCTAGTAAGTCCTTGATTTGAGACTTTGAATTATTCAATTTTGCCAGAGACATCTAATCAGGAGGGTTAAAAATAGAGTTAGTATCCGATCGCAAGTCAATCCAAGAATCAATTTCCCATTCCGGAGGGATTCCAGGATGTTCCCTCAATAGGGGACAAACTTAATGGGAAGATTTTTGAAGTCTAAATCTTTGACTCTTATAATATGGTATAAACACCCTCTTGAGATCATCTTACAAGCCTTTACACAAGAAAGATACGACCTCAAGGAATAGAACTACCCCATGTCCACTCCAAAATGGGTTCATTAGGAAAATTGAACTTGTCAATTTTCTTGCCCTACAATTGATTGAAACAAAACAGTCATGCTTCAAATCCGTTCCCATGAGTAACTCAATTTGTCAATATTATAGGATAATTTCCAAATGCCTTTTTTGTAGTAACTCACCTAGTGGATAGTTCCCATAAATGGTTCATTTAAGATATCGGGCAAAATATAAAATTTTATAGCTACCAAAGGAGTAACAAAAGATAATGAAGCACCTGGATCAAGTTAAGAATACACTCCAATAGAAAAGAATTGTAACATAACGGTCATCACATTTGGAGAAATCTCTAGTTCACCCCTAGAGAGAAAAGCATAAAAGCAATTCTTTCTTGGAGCATCAATATAAGAACCACTAGCTTTAGATTTCCCACTCCTCTTGTCTTTCCTCTTCACATTAGGGAAATCTTTAAACTTGTGACCCCTCTAGAAAAACCCAAAGCAACTGTTCGTCCAAACAAGGCAATCACCAAAATGCTTTTTACCAGACATTTCACAAGTGACTTCTTATTTGGTGAACTATTTCTTCTTCTGTTTAGAGATATAGGGTCAGCCACCCTATCATCAAGAGCCTTGGGAAAATAGGAAGGAACTTTATTAGAAAACCTATTCTTGAATTTAGGTTGTCTTGAATGCAAAGCCTATCTTTAGAAGAACCATCTTCATATGACCTTGTGTTCTTGGACTCCCTATTATTCCTCCTTAGTCTAGTTTATTCAACATATTGATCATGAACATGAAACGAGAAATAAACATTATCATGAAATTTAGTTGAACAAAATTATTCTACAAAGTAATTAGATGCACCCGTAAGAAAATGACTAATATCATACCTTGTTTTTAACACCAAGAATGGAGCATACTTGGCCAATTTAATAAATTTCAAGGATTAATCAAGAACACTCATAAATCCTTGACCAATCTTGATGGATTCTTTCACCTTATCTTCCCTCAATTCTCTAGGAAAGAACCTATCAAGGAAGGCATTCTTGAAAATCTACGAAGTAACAAGACCACCGTTTAATGCCTTATTATCTTTCAATTGTTTGTACCAAGTTTGGGACACATCTTTGAGTTGATAGGCTTCCAACTAGGCCTTCTTAATTGAGGTCACATCTGTAGCATAAAGAATCTTATAGAACTAATCGAGAAAATTATAACACCCTGACATGAACTTATGTTAACTAGAGCTTCCTGATTGTTTGTTGAGTTAATTTTAAGTTTAAATAATATATATAATTGTTCTTAGTAAGTGTGATATTTGATTAATTTTGGAGGACAAACGTCCAAAAATGTCCATGACGTTTGGAAGTTGTGTCTGCGAAAGTTCTTGGGTGTCCTTGTGTGTTTGAGTGAGTTTTACATGTTTTTTTCTTGAATGTGTGTAGGATGCTCCTAAGACATAGACGACTATTTTTAGGGGTTTATTGTTTTGGCATGACCAAACATAGGACCCACAAGGGGACCTAGGGAAGTACCCAACACTAACTTGGCAGTGTCCACCAACGAGGGCAAGTAACGGCCAGTGGTCCAACCAACTGCCTGTTGACTTCCAACGTCAATTCCAACTGCAAGGTTGTCTATCCACGCCGAAAATGGATTTATGAGTCCAACCACGGAACCCCACCAATGGACCGTTGATGGACAGACGGTCCGTTGGTTGCATTCGTCGATTGAAGGTTGTCCAAAAAGTTGCTTTTCCTGTAAATGACTTGGGGTGTTTTAGAAATTCACCCCAAGTCTTTTATGAACCTAGTAAGTCAGTTTTATGGTAATTAGGGATATTAAAGAGTTCCAAACCTTAAGACTTAATTTTAAACTCCATTTCCTAAAACCCAAATCCCTTCTCTCCTAAAACACTCTCTCAAGTCTCCATAGAAGTTAGAAGTCAAGGAAATCTAGGAGGGATGTTGGTGGTTGATTTATTCACTAAAAATCAGTCGGTTTTCTTCAATGTCAGGTATGGTAGTAATCCTTGAACTCTCTGCCGTGCAAGGAAACATTTCTAAAAGATTTCAAAAAGAGTCTTTCAACCCTAGTATCTTCTATCTTCAACTCTAAATATAAGTCTTGCATGAAAATATTTCTAATGATTTAAAAATGATGTTTCAAATTTTAATTAATAATTTTAATTCTAAAACTTGAATGAAATAATGTTAAATCTTTTAATAAAATTATGGCCTAGGAAAATGGGATAAATGAGCTTGGTTTTTTAATCTTTGATAATTTACTTGTGATGTTATTGATGATGAAAGAAGGTCTAAGCATGTACAAAATTAAATGTACATGAAATGATGCTTATATGCAAGGTGTGGTCACATGTACATACACACTCACACTTGAATGAATGAATGAATCCGAGTTAAGTAAAAAAAGGGAGTTTTGGGTAAACACTCTTTGTGAGTTGAGATAAAGTGTTTAGTAGTAACCTCACTACATCCTAAGAGATTTATAAGATAGGTTGGAGGATTATTGTCCTTCATTAGTTGAGATGTGGTGTTCACTAGTTACCCTTAGCCTATAGTTCATAATGTTGAGAATTCATGGGGAGTTATGCCTAGCACCTAGAGGATATGTGGAAGAGGTGGTTACACTTCGTTAGTTGAGATATTGTATTCCAATGTACCTCTTGATATGAGTACTCATCGTTAGTAGAAAATGAGCTACTTAGTATCAATCTCCTTATCCCTTAACTATGCGCCCTCATAGGTGTAGCTATTTCGAAAGCCATGTAAAATCTAATATTAAGAACTCACTCTAGGAAAGTGAGGGGACCCTTCTCCAATAATGGAAGTATCCGGATTACATGTTTAGTTCTCATGGTCTATTTCGGTTAAGATAACGTCCACAAAAGTAATGAAAGTACTAAGTCTTCTAAAAGAGTGTACTACTTCAGTAGGTAGAAGAATGGGTCTTTTTATCCATTGCACTAGTTAGGCATTCCGAAAGGAGAGTCTTGGTGATACTTAGATGAATTAATTGAACCAAGTCTCTGAAAAAAATGTATTATTAGGGTATGTAGTGGACTGGGACTTTATCAATCCATTGCACTAATTATACCTTCCGAAAAGGGAGTCTTGGTGATATGCCTCTAAAAGAGTGTACTATTTAGGATAGGTGGTGATATAGGACACTATCTACTCATTCAACTAAGTAGGCACTCTGAAAGAGAAATCGTTGTGTGTTGCTTGGGTTTTCTTATAATATCTTGTCATTTAATGGCGGGCTTGTTCCCGATGTGAGTAATCCAAAAAAGGGTATTCTTTAAGATAACTTTGGTGTGTATTGAAGGAGGAATATGTGCACTTCCTTCATGTCTTAGTTTTTGAGTCTTAGGATGACTTTAGTTAGGAAACTTTTAAGAAAATGAGTTCAGTTTATTTTTGTTTGGCCTTGGAAGTTTACTATTTGGACTAGGATAGTTCACTATAATGTTTCAAGAGTTTACTGTAAATTATGATAAGTTTACTGTATATTGGTCCTTTTTGTTAAAATTATGTACATTCTTCTCTAAGAGTTAAATGATGAGTCTTATATTTTTTAACTTGTTTATTCATGAATGTATTACTTCAGGTGCATGAAAATGTGTTTTTACTCAATTGTCTCTTTGCATGTTTTTGCATATGCCATACTTAGTACATTATTTGTACTAACCTCTTACTTTTCTATACTATATAAGTATAGGTTTGGAATAAAGACTAAAGACTATAAGCCAAAGATTGGTAAAGATTCTGTCAAAACAAAACATGTCCATATATATCTAAGGGCGTAATTCCTATATTCTTAGTTTCTTTGTGTTAAGACTTATTATGTATTTCTTTTAGTATAAATAGCGGTGTCCCTATGATATTGTTTCGTGTCTTTAAGTTGGATTCTGTAGATGAGGTTCTGTAGTATTAATGAAAGAATTCCTTTTTATCTTAAATATCATAAAAAGTTTTAATTTCACACTACTTTTCATGTCTTGTGTAATGAAAGATAGTTAGAGGGCTTGTACAAGACCCCAAGGGTCAAGCACGCCTGGTCATGACCCAAGGGTTCTCTCTGACTTTAAGGGGGTCTTGTGTGTCATGATGGACTTTGTACCAGAGCCAGATTATGGGAATTAGCTTAGGGTCTAAAGTGCCACAAGCCACATCTTGTAGAGTCTTTGTCATTAGTGTGTGTCGTGGCACATCCATGGACAAGAGTCTATAAGAGGATAGAGTTTCACTTTATTCATTAATCTTGAATCATTCCATAGATCTTAACTTCATAAGGTATGTCTCTCCTATTTCCGTGGTGGTTTTCTAGGTGTGTTTGCTTGAATGGTCTTAAACTTTTTAGTGTCATTCAAGGACGAATGTTGTTCCAAGCGAGGGAGAATGTAATACCCTAGAACATTTTAATGTTGACGATTGTCTCTTGAGTTAATTTTAAGTTAAAATCATTTATATTACTTTTCTTTGGCAGTGTGTGAAGTTTTTTTATGTTTGGAAGTCAAACATCCAAGAAAGTACTTGGGTCTCCTTGTGTATTAGGAAGTGCTTGTGTGTTCTTGTGTGTTTCAGTGAATTTTACGTGTTCTTTTTGGTTAAAATTTGTGTTTCATGTTCCTATGACCTAGACGATAATTTTAGGGGTTTAACGTTGTCACATCTGGGAATAGACCCTAGACATAGCCGGCTTCGTCGTCTTCATTCACAACAAAGACTAGCCTCTTTGCTTACATCATTACATTCGTAAGTAAAATTTAGCAGAAAAATTTAAAACTTTTCATTTCGTCTACTCAGAGGTTTACATAGACCTCTTCAAACAAATGTATTTATATATCAAGTATGCATAGACCCTTCATAGAGGAAGATTACTTAGTCTTCTACTTTTATTGCACCTAATTATAAAAAGTATAACATAGTCATAATAGTCGTCTCATCTCATAACCATCTAATAAGGTGTAATAATTTGGCATAACACATAGATGAATGTTTGAATGCCTCACATGGGCTATACAATGTTTGATACTAAATGGAAAAGAAAGAAACATAGAAGTCTTAAACTCAAAACAACTCCATTATCTAGATAGTGTCATCGCCCTCCAAAGTGAGGAAACACCCTACTTGGATGATCAAGAGATCCAAGCCTTCTTCAAGTCGTCTTTAAAACCTGTTCAACGACCGGAACCTAAAATATTTGGGAAAAGGAAGAACTGGGGTAAGTAAACAACTTATACTAAGTATGAGACCATATTCACACATACCTTGATGCATATTAAACACGATCATACAAAAAAATTGAACATGTTCAAGAAATCATAACCATATTAATAACAAGACAAACAACATAATGTCAAGACCCAAAAGCAGCCCTTAGAAGTTAGGGGGAACCTACGGATCGGAACCGGGCGTACTTGACCCCTTTGGGGTCGTGTACAAGCCCTATAACTACCGTTCATAACATAAAGCATAAAAATTAGTGCGGAATTAAAACTTTTCATGATAATAATAATAAAATAAGTCTTCTATATTTACTAGGAAATCTTATCGTCACAAGCCAACTTAAAGACTCAACTTTGAATGTAGGGACACGTCCCTTTACAATAAAAGGAAATACATTTTAACTAATAATGAAACTAAGAAATATAAAACTTTGTTCTCAAACATAGGGGGGATATACCAAATTCTTGAGAGATAGAATTCCCAAGCTTTAACTCCCATTCTCCAAAAGGCTTTTAACTTATACTCAAAAAGTATATACAAGTATGGGGTTAGTTAGACAATGTACTTATTATGGCATATGCAAAAACATACAAAAACGGGCATTTTAGTAAAAAATATTTTCATGCAATTTAAATATAATATTAATAAATTTAGAAAAGAACCAACATAAAAATCGTCATTTAACACTTAAGGAAGAACTCAGATAATTTTAAACAAAAAGAAAACTTTACAATACATTACCAAAACTTACAGTAAACTCAAAGAAACATTACAGTGAACTTACTAAAATTACAGTAAAATTGAATAAAGAATTACAGTGATATTTTGAATTCTTACAATGAAGACCTTACAGTTAATGGAAGTCCAAATCACATGAACTCTTTTTCCTTTGATGTTTCCCTAACCCAAGGTTATCCTAAGACTCCTTAAGGTGAGCCAAGAAGGGATCATTATTACACCTCTCTTCAAAGCACACCAAAGCAACCCTTAAAAACACAAAATCTTAGGCTTAATTCGTTGGAAATCAAATGCACGCCCTTGGCTAATATATGCAAAACACTCATGGAAATATAGGTCACAACCAGTGCAATGTGAAAATAGCATCCCATACTACTACTCCCACTTAGTGATCTTACTAGGTAACAAATGTGGATCGAGCACTTCACGTCATATACACAATATAAACAATATAAAAGTTAACTAGTTTCAAATCAAATCTTTTGTGGATGTTAGCTACACCGAAAAAGTTCGTGAGAGCTAGACATGGAATCCCGATGTTAACCTCCATCGGATGAGGGATCCTTACTTGTCTAGTGTAAGATCATGCTTCTTACCGTTTACATGGATTTTCAAATAGCTACACCTATGCGGGCACATAGTTAAGGGATAAGGAGATTGTTACAAAGTAACTCAGTCTCTACTACGGACGATTACTCATCTCAAGAGGTACTTTGGACTACAACATATCAACTCACGAAGTGTAATCCACCTCGCCTTCATATCCTCTCGGTGATAGGGATAACTCCCCACAGATTTCTTAACATAGTATTCTATCATAGAAATCTTACTAGGAATGGAGAGGTTGCTACTAGACACTATATGTCAACTCAGGAATTGTGTCCACCTCAAGATTCACCCTTTTCCTAACTTGGCATAATACATTCTTTGAAGTGTGTGTGTATACATATGCACACCTTGAATATAAGTATCTTTTTATTATCATCATGTTCTACACATACTTAAACCTTGATTTATCATTTTTCACACTCTACATATTTCTCATAATCATATACTTCATGTAAACATAAACTAGGTAAAACATGCAATTCAAGCTACACCAAACACAATACAAGACCCATTTCCAATATCTCTTCATATTCATATGTTAGAATTTCAACATTAAATATTTTAACATACTAAATTACATCAAGTGCCTCAATTAGCACCGCATCCATAAGATGGACCATATCAGTTAATATCAATTAATAATACTGACTATATAAAGAAAGAAACTCAATATAAAATAAAATAATTATCACTCCTAAGAAATTCATAATTATTTCACCATATTAAGGCCATTAGGGCAGTATCTACACAAACATAACAAATACAAGAAGATCAAAGTTCATACCCTACTCAAATAATGCTCACATAACCCATTTTCAAGAGAAAAGTTGAAGTATGCATACACAAGAGTTTCATTAGATTTTTAACATAAAAAATTATCAATTCAACCCAAACTAAATACATTTAAACCATTAGAACCTAAATACAAGAAGAACCTACTAGAAATCAAAGATACAAGAATTTTAAGTTCAGAAATCCTTTCGAAAAACTTTTAGGAAGTTTGTTTCTTGAATAAAAAGATATTCAAGAATGGATACCATACCCTTAAGAGAATTAACAACACTAATTTTTGTGAAGATGCACGTCGCAAGCAGCCCTCCTTTCCCTCCTTGACCTCTAGCTTTTAATGGAGTCTGAAGAGAATTTGTCTTTAGAGTGATAGTATGAATTTTAGAAGAGAGGGGTATTTTTTAGGTCTAGGGTTTAAAACTATTTCAACATAACCTAAAAACAATAAAATTATCCATCTAGGGTCTTTAAATTATTGGGTGTATTTACATAAGCACTCAATGTTGGGCAACAACTTCACAGACTTTCAGGATATCACTGACGAGACCTTCACCAACAGACCGTCTGTGCATCAGCAGATGGTTGGTAGGGTCTTGTTAGTGGATACTTAGCTCCAAAGGGGAGACTATCCACCAAGACTTTCTGGTACAATCGACGCCCTAGGTTGATGGACCTTTGTTGGACCAATGTGCCGTCCTTAGGGTCATCGATGGCCACTACTTTTTGGAAGTTTTGGCCAAGTCTTTAGCCCTTCATCTAAGGCCCCTTGTGGGTCCAAGGTGGGGTCGTGCCCTGACATTAAACCTCTAAAATAATTTATGTAGGACTTAGGAATATCCCACCTTATTTTAAAGTAAAATTAACACGTAAAACTCATCCATACACAACAAGACAAACAAGGACATTCTAAGGTATACCTATTGAACGTCACGAACGTTCAAGGTCGTTTAACCTCCAAACTCAACAAAACATCACCCACACATTAGGAAACTAAAATAAGTTAGTTATGCACAAAATTCACTCAAGGAACACTTATGAAGCTCTAGTTCACCTTAGTTTGTTTTAAGGCGTCACATTTTCCCCCATGTGGAATAATATTCGTCCTTTTATGACACCTTAATTTTAAGAACAACAAAGACTTAGTTAAAATCACAAAATGAACTTAGATCATGATAAAAACATCAACAAACAAAGAATCAACTAGCAAGAAACATCGTTTCACACTTTCAACACTTAGCAACATAGGCAACTTTTGCCAAACTTCACAAAGTAAAAACTTAACCTTAAACTTCTTTTATAGAGGAACTAACTTCTCCAATATTAAAATTGATCATATACCATATTTTTACACACATTGTAACTTCAATTCAAGACAAAACAATTTCATACAAAAAAAAATTCAAAATCCTACAGTGATGTTCATTGTGTTCACTGCCAAGTTACCAAAAATTTTTGAAAATTTAATATTTAAGCAATTCATCGAGATGACATAAACATTTGAACTATTAAACCACATAAACTTATTTCATAGAATAAAAGCAATAATAACAAACAGTTAATACTTAAAAAACCATAAAATCCGAATTAATTATCCTTCGTAGCCCCCATCCCATAGGAAGGGTGCTTCTTAAGAGCGTTGGGATCTAGGGAAGCTTGATCTACATATTTTCCCCTTTATTTGACGTTTGAGCAGTCCCTAATTTTGTTGACCTTAGTACCACATGAAAAAAAAAACCGTACTGGAAAGACACTTACCCAATCCTTTCATAAGTGTGGCCACCACCTTGAGAATGCTGATTTGAAGCACCATCCTTGATTTTCATGCAAGAACCATTGTGATAGAACCTCTTCTTAGGCTTTCGGTGATTACAATCATCAGACATAGGCCTCTTACCCTCTTGACTTATCTCCCCAATTTTGGACTCCTCATTTTGTTGTGCATAAACGATGAGCCTAGAGATATCCATGCCATTAAGAAGCATTGCCATACGTCACTCTTTCTCCACCAATCTACAAGAACCCAAAAACTTGTTCATCCTATATCTATGGTTGGCTACCATGGTTGGGGAATACTTAGAGAGTTGGGTAAGTTTTATAGAGTACCCTTGCACACTCATTCCATGTTGACGAAGGTTCATGAATTCAACCATCTTCTTCTCCCTCAACTCTAGTGGAAAGACCTAACTAAAAAAGCCTCTTTGAATTCTTCCCAATCAATCGTCCATCTTTCTAAGGGTCTCTCACTCCTCCATTGCTCAAACCACAATTGAGTTACCTCCTTAAGTTGGTAAGCATATAACTCCGCTTTCTCCCTAGGGGTCACACCCATATCATCTACCACCTAGAACACCTAATCTATGAAGCCTTGTGGATCTTAATCCACCTTAGTAACAAGAATGGTTTGAGGTTTCATTCACATGAAATCCCAAATTCTAGAGATGGGTGTACTAGCATTTGGTTTGGGCCTATCTCCTTGGTTAGCTTGGCCCACAAAGTGATTGTTGACAAAATGAGCTTGCGCCTTCATGAGTTTGGTAAAGTTCATTAGATCAGCCCTCAACTACTCATTAGTCATATCACCTTCCACAAAATGAGCTTGAGGCATACAAGGCACTTGAGGTCCTTGAGGTTCAAGAGGTACATGAGGTTCTTGAAGAGGAACCTCCACATTATTTGCTCTTCTATAGACCAACAGCGGGAACTTGGTCACGTAGAGGTATCCTCTCATTACCTACACCACCCTCCTCCCTTCTAGCGGTCGATCTCGTTCTGTTTAACTCCTAAAAACAAAAAGAGAAGAGTTTAAGAAAAGAACCTTATAAACTCAACTCTAACGCACGATACTAGGATAGAGAAGAAAGTGAATCTTCTAGCATCCTATATCCTCTTGTCGATGGATGTGTTGCGACTCACACCAATGACCAACATACTACTAGATGTGGCTTCAGAGACTTTTAGAGCTTAAACTATTTCCGAAACCTTAGTCTTTGATATCAAGTCTGTCACGACCCAAAATCACCTAGTAGAAGTTAGGAAAAACCTTCAAATCGTGACCGGGCGTACTTGACCCCTTGGGGATCTTGTACAAGCCCTATAACTAGAGTTCATAACATAAAAAGCATAAAAAGTAGTGTGGAAATAAAACTTTTCACGATAACACCCAAAAAATAAGTCCTTTCATAGATACTAGGAAATCTTATCGTCACAACCCAACTTAAAGACACAACATAGAATCTTAGAGACACGACCCTTTACAATAAAATGAATTACATTTTATGTCTTAATAATGAAACTAAGAAACATAAAACTATGTCCTGAAATATAAGAGGACATTACCAATTCTTTAGAGATAGAATTCCCAAGCTTCAACTTCGATCTTCAAAAAGGCTTCCAACTTATTCTCATAAGCTACGTAAAAGTTTGGGGTTCGTAAAACAATGTACAAAGTAGGATATATGAAAAAAACATACAACAAGGGAAATTTTAGTAAAATAAATTTTCATGCAATTTAAATATAATATTCATTAATTTAGAAACAAACCAATATAATGTATACATAAATATACCCTACCTGACCCTGAGCCTATCTTACAAGCTAAGAAAGTCCTATCGTGATCCTAAGGGTTGTATAGTGAACTTAAGGCAGTGAAAATAAGGGCAAGCTTATGGCAATAGGTATGAATGAGTGTGAATTTGTTCTGAGAGCGAGTGTTGAAATGTAATCGTTATACTCAAACTGAAATCATTGTGTGAAAAATGAGGATTTTGTTTTAAAGTGAGGACTCTAGTTGCAATACCGGAATTGTTAGCACCTCGGTAATAAATTGAACAGGATAGGTGTTAGTGCATGGTGAGTCTGTGTCATGTTCTAATCAAACACAATTCAAGCCTAATAGTGATAGCATGCATAGATATGATGAGATTAATCGGGATAGATAGCCAAATGATTGCAAAGGATAAAATATGGATACTATTGTACAAAGATTTTGTATTGAGTCATAGTGCGTTGCTTGATGATGCAAGTTGTTGATGTCCTTTTGTATTCATCTCACACTATGAGTGTTATATGTTAATCACATAAATTAAGGGTTGTGATGAAACAAAGTTTTCATCTAAACCTAAAGAGCTTATGATCATGTGTATACGAAAAGTTAATACCCTAGATTTAAGGTAGGTTCATAATGAATCTCATGATATAGAGGTTTCCATGTAATGTGGAACCATGGGTCCCTAATATATCTCCTAGTTCTTGAATTATGTTTTCTCCGTACAAATACTAGCTAGTGGATCCACCTAGAACTCTATGTTCATGTTTTGGTTCTACCGTGTCAAGTAGACTACATTCTTTTGGTGTGGGGTTAGATGACACCGGATTCCATGTTTAGCTCACATGGTCCAATGTCGGTTAAGGCACTGTTTCCTCGAGTAAAATGAAAGACAAGTAAATGGACATTGACTAGGGTGACTTGATGAGTCTACATAGTATAGGTAGGGGTATATGACTCTACTTAGACATTGCACAAGTTTATTGTAAGTGAAGTCCTTGGAGATTGTTCTCATGTAACATGATTATATGAAATTTACAATGTTTATGATATATAATGTTTGTCTTATATGATGTTGGCTATGTTAATGAAACATGTTATAGTGATATATTTCTATATGTGATAATGACTACTTATGATACAAGATATATGAAGAAAAACATTACTTCTGATCTCCTATCTTGTTTACTTGAATATGTAGGATAATGGGGATTCACATGATCATTGCACTTGTTGTCTTGAGATGAGATTATTGAAAAGTATTTTGTATGTTAGGTTAATATGAATTATTGAACATGGAAATGTGAATATGTCTTTATGATAATATGCCTTTGGTTATGATCATGCTTTATGTTGTTGTGATCCTTATCTTATATATCTCTCTTGTATGTGCATTAAAGGCATTCAAATTACTTCACATGATTTGTGAATATATTGTCCTTTTTTATCCATGTCCTTAAATGTTTATATGAGTATATCCATACATAGTACAAGTGGCGTACTAACCCCTATAATTTATATGACTACAAATGTAGGGTCCGGCCAATGAAGATTAAGAAGATTGATTGAAGACGCTTGGAACTCTTTTTCCAAGTGTTGGTAGGTCCTCATGTTCGAGGATTCTTTCTTTTCATTATTATAGCTATAAAGCATGTACTAATTAAAGAGATACATTTATTCCTTTTATCATTGGATTCTTTTTTAGTAAGGCCTATACGACATATTAACATTATATTTGCTAAGTCCAACATTCATATTCTTTAAATGGTTTTTACGTGAGATGGTTGTTGGAATATCGTATGTATGGTATCATGTTGCTAAGTGAAAAGTCTAAGTATACTTCACATATAATGTAAAAGTTTTAAATCATTCTGCATTTTTACCTATGATATGATAGGATGAATGCTAAGGGCTTATCTAAATCCTTTGAGAGGACGACGAAGACGGTCACATCTTGCGGTTACTCTCCGGATGTGACAAAACTTGTATTAGAGAATGAGGTTAAATAAACGACGGTAAATTTCTCACTAAACCACATTTATATATTGTTTTGTTAATGTTTGTGAATTGAGCCACAATTATGAATGAGAGTATGTGTCTTTTAGAATGTAATCCCTTTCTTGTGGTTATAGGTGATGAACAAAAGAAGGGAAGCTGCTAGTAGAATAAAAGAGGAGGGTACTAATGTGTGAGCTACTCCCCAAGGCAATCGAATTCCTCCTCATGAGAAAATATTTGTGAATGATCAAGTTCCGGTCAATCCTCCGGCCATGACGGATTGTGATGTAAAGGCATCACTTCTTCAAATGGACAAAAGAATTACTACTCAAGCAAACGCTATTAGGGCACAAGCTATCCAGGTTGTTGTACCTCAAGAGAAATCAATATTCTACTATTATGTCTACCCATTTGAGAGATTTTACGAGGATGAATCATCGCATGTTTTTTGGATCCAAGGTTGATGAAGACCCCCATGATTTTCTTTATGACGTCAATAAGATTTTGTTTTCTATGGGGGTGAGTCCTAGTGAAGAGGTCGAGCTTGCTGCCTATCAACTAAAGGATGTGGCTCCTACATGGTACAATCAATGGAAGGATAGCCGGGATTTAGGAGGTTATCCCATGACTTGGAAGATCTTCAAGAAGGCCTTTTTAGATAGGTTCTTTGCAAGGGAGAAAGGAAGCTAAGGTAGAGGAGTTCATAAGCCTTCGTCAAGGAGGTGTTAGTGTTAAGTAATACTCCTTAAAGTTCAGTGAGTTATCCAAATATGCTTCCGCTTTGGTTTTGAATGATAGGGATGAAATGATTAGTTACGTAACGGGCGTGTCCGAAGACCTTTAGGAAGAATGTTGTGCGGCTATGCTTCATCACAACATGGATCTTCCAAGGTTGATGGTTTATGCACAACAAGTAGGGGAGATTCGTCTTAGCAAGAAGAATAGAGAAACCAAGAAGGCAAGGTCTTTTGAAAGTTGTACTTCTAAAAGTAGGCCTGCCATTCAAGACAAGCCTAAGTTCAAGAAGCGGTTTTCAAACCATGTTCTTTAAAATTTCATCACCAGTATGAATGAAAGGGTGTCTAACCCTAAATCTTAAAAGGTAAGAAATGTTGATCGCCCGGAGAAAGACCAACTAGTACAATATGTTGTAAGAGAATTGGAATTAAATGCCTTATTCATACTAATAGTTCCTATGGTTTTGGCAAAAGTTTCCATATGGAGAATGATTGTCCTTATATGAAAAGTCAATGAAAGGGGAATAGAAATGCTCAATCAAATGGTCTGTAACAACCCAAGATCACATAGACGATATGGCACTCTCGGTAAGTGACATGGCGTACTTGACCTCTCGGAGGTCTTGTACAATCCCTTTTACATAATTCATTGCGTACATGTATGAAAAGTAATGCTGAATTAAATTTTTTACACATTATATATTAGAAAATAATTCATATTAAAATCATAAGAAAAATACTAAGTCTCAATATATGACAATCTTAGACTCAAGAATAATTGGGACACAACCCATAAAATATGAACTATAGAAAGTTAGTCTATTACAATACTTCGAATAAAGGAAGTCTAAAGACGATTATGCCCTCGACTAAAGTGAGGACATACTTCAACTTTGCTTGAACGATAACTAGATTCCAAGATTACATCAACGATAACTCTTACCTGCACTAAGTATGGCTTAATGCATAAAAGAATGAGAAAGGGACATTCATGAGAATGATACTCTTTTTGATTAAAACATCATTTTAAAAGTATATGAACTACATTTAAGCACAAAACATCACATTTTGAACAAATTACAAGTCGAAGGAAATTTATATTAATTTAGTGAACTTTATAGTGATCTTACAGTAAAATTCACCGTAACTTCACTGTAATATTTAAGAAATACTCACATAATTCAATAAAGCTTAATTATCACCGACACAACACATGCTAGGAGATCATCCTAAAAAAGGGTATTCCTCACTTGAGTGAGTTATGACGCGACCACCTATACAATCCTTTAACAAACACCAAAGAAATCCTTTAGACTACCTAATATAAGATCATTATAAACTCAGATACTACCATATATATATATATATATATATATATATATAACATTTTCTTCCCAAATGTTATCAAAAGGCTTACTTAAGTATTTCAAAAAGATCTGCCCATACACCCTCTTTAAACTTACCAAAATATTCGTTCAGAATACCTAAGTTTAGATCATGTCTAGTTATTTAAAATGCATTCCCTATCTAAACATTTGTTCTTAAGACTTCCCTAGGTAAGACATTAAGTGACCACTCCTATGCCCCCTTCAGACCTTAACTAATAAAGCCTTAAAATACTCTAGGTAAGTACTTAGTCATTTACATACTTTCAAACTTAAGTCATTACCTTTATTCGTTCATTAAATGACATATATCACAGAAAGACATTCAACTAATGGTATTGGATAAAACCTAGGGACTCACTCAATAACATATTCCAAGCCTAATTATGAAATGTGTAGATAACATTCCATACCACCACCAAAACTTCATTGAACTTCTTCAACACTAGTAGGTATCCAACATAATGAGACTAGTCAATAATCAACATAGACCATTGTATCTAAGCATGGTATCCGGAGTTCACCCTACTCCGGCAACAGGGGTTGTACTTGCAAACGGTAGAACTACGACCCAACCCATGTAGGCACATGGCATAATTCACATAAAGGAGTACATGTAAAGGTTCCATAACTAGTTTTTAATCCAATCACATTACACATTACCAAAAAGGTCCCTTAGGGTTGCCTTAAAATGGTTGAGAGGATATATAAATGATTTTCCTATGAATGATTATATGTCGATCCAGCCAATCAACCCTAAGTCCACCATTAACCGAAGAGAAATACTATTACTGCTTTCAACATCAAGGTTATCATAATATCAAATCTAGGATAATGGTTCCAAATAAAAGACGTTCTTAGCATTGTACAAGGTCACATTTCAATAACACATACAAGACTAAGAGTCGTTATCATACTAAGTCATGAACTCATATTTCCATTCTACATGTATCAAGTAAGGGACACAAGTTTACGAAACAGAAGACACATATGTACTCCACATATAACATATCATTCTATATGAAAATAGGCATAACAAACATTATCTGTAGGTCACCCTATTATGTAATATCATAACATCAGTATAACTCTAATAAGACTCACACAAAAAAGTACGAAAATTCATGCATCAACTCTAAGACTTCACACATAAGGTCATAGTTATTGTCTAACAGGATCACCCAATGCCAATAGAAGATCACATACTCTCAGTTACTTACATGTAGATATAAATGATCATACTTCACATAACACAACTATAAAAACCATCATAATATATAAATTAATGGCGACAAGGCATTGATAATCATATTTAATAAATTAATGCCGATGAGGCCAAATCATTCACATGTAACGCAAATAGCACCACTACCATAAGTGGACAATACAAATAAAAACATAACCGAAGACCTAAATTGCATAATATATATATATAATAAGGATAATGTACATCCAATAAAATCTCAGCACTTCAATCCATAGCTAAGTAATCTAATACAATACCCAAAGACCCTTACCAATGAACATGACCACCAATTCAATTAAATACATACAATAGACAATAATCAGAAATAATTATACAAATATTTATGAATTTAGGGAAGAATTTTAACAATTCTAACATGGTTCTATCATAATTCAGTATCCCTAATCAAACTACAATAGGATTCAATAGTATTAAAGACATGATCAAGTAACCCACAAATTAGTCAAAGTTAGGGTTCATGAATTACATGGGTTCATAGAGTAATTACATTATAACCATAAAATTAAAACAAATTCAATCAATACATACTGATTAAAAAAATTTTATGCAAGAACCCATGGATAGATATCAAAGTTCGACAACTTCATGTTTAAAAGACTTTGGAAATCACTTTGAAGTTTGATTCCTTTAAAGAGATTCAAGGTGAAGTTAATACCTCAATTGATTCTAGACCACGAATTTTATGAAAAATTAATGAAGAATGACCAACCAATCTTCAATCCAGGCTCTATCTTGAGTTTTGACTCCAATGGAGTTCTAGAGAATTTCATAGAGAATTTGTGTTTTGATTTAGATGAATGAATTCAACTAAGTGTATAGGACTTATAAACATACTTAAAATAAATAGAATACCCTCAGTAAACATCCTAAACACTTATTTGGACGTTGGGGGAATTTACCGATTCACCCCTTTCATTTTAAAGTGAACTGTGTGCAGGTGTAGACCCAATAAGCGCCTACCCATCGATGGGGCATAGGTCAACAAACAGACTGTCCTGTATGACCGTCTAAGGAATCAGAAACTTGCCTTTGGGTTATTAAGCTCCCTAGGCAATGTCCTGACCTATGCATCCTACGTACGGGGCGTCACTCCACTTATTAGGCGTTGATGCCTTCCGTAGGTGAGCCTGGTCTTGACAACCTTGGTCGAAAAGATGGGTCCTTCCTCAAGGACCCTTCGTTTGTCCTTGGGGACTTTTTCCTGGACATTTCCAACTATAATATGCTCTTATACGAGTTGAGGACCTCCCACATCAGTTTCATAAAAAATGAATACGTAAAACTCAGAGAAACACACAAAGGCACATAAGGGGAACCATTCGAACGTCATGCAACACCTTCACATAGGGGAACACGGGCAGGGATCATTAATAGCCTTGTATGGCATTGTGTGGTATGGTCTACTTATGGTGGCGTTGTTTAATTTATTGTCATTATATATGTACTTACCATGGACATGAAGGAAAATTGATGAATATATGATTTAGAGATTAAGATGATCACCTTATGATGTAATTGTGCCTATCTTCCTATCTAGTTGTGATCTAGGTTGTATGGTTATTGTATGAGCATGCGTATATTAATGTTAGCGTATTGTACAGGTGCTTCCATTGATGTGTTAAAATAGTTAGTAGCCCCTACCAATGCACCCCTTATATGAAACACTAAAATAGCTAAAGTTAGGATCCTTAGTTATAATGTTTATATTTTCTTGCTATGTTATTTTGTGTTGTGTGATTTGTTTTTGGAAGTATAATGTGATCTAAGAGGGTGGATTCCTCAAAGAGTAATTGATATACATTATGTGATCATGTTGACCAATGTACACACACTCTCACTTACATGCATGTTACAAGTAGTATATGTTATGGTGTCAAAATGAAAAGTTGTTCTCAGATTCACTAATGTCTACTACTATGCATGTTAAGTATATGTATGTGAAGTATGTTATGTATCCTTTCTAGGATGACTTGTAGGTGTACTAGTACGGGCAAGGGTATGAGAACTTGTCTATACATTGCACACGTATATCTTGATGGGATAGTTCCTAGGTTTGACTTTTATGTATATGAAGTATGAATACATGAACATGTTATGAATATGATGTATATGATATGATGACATATGAATGTGCATAGTGTCTTAGTAGGTATGTGAAAGGATTGCTCATATAGTTAAACCTATACACTCATGCATTGATATATGAATAGGTGTGACATTATGTGTTATGTTAAAGGTTTGCTCACGTCTATGTATATACTCACACACATGAATGATGATCTAGTTAATGGAGGAACATTGAGAGGTGTTTCATAGAATACTTCGAAACTAGATAGGTGCTTGAATATGCTATATGAATATGAATAATGAATATCCAAAGCCTATATTTTTATTTAAAAAATGTAATAAAGTCTTTTCAATAAAGGGAACTTAGCTTAGCACCGAATGAACTTGTAGATGAGGGGGTGACACTTTCCAAATAGGGAAGAAAGGTTTCACTACCATCCTCATGTGAGGGAGTTACAGTTTCCCATGTAGGGGAGGTAGGGTTCACTACGGTCCTCACGGGATTGATAGCCTCATGACCCAACAAAGGGTGTATAATTGATATTTCTATTATTTGCCCCAAGTTTCATAAACTATACTCGTCACATAGTATCTAGCAAAGTGAAATCACTTAGGATGTTAGGATGTAAGTTAGTGTTCTACCTTGGATAAGTAAAAACATCTTACATATGTGTAAGGCTCTACAACACCAAATTCCATGTTTAGCAACCATGGTCTTAGTGTCAATTGAGGCTATAGTTTCCCTAAAGTAAAATGGAAAATGGAATTTAAATGACTAGGAACCTAAATAGAATGACTTAAGGGAGGGTACTTAGGATAGGTGGAAGTAATGAACCCATCTAGACATTGCACAAGTATCTCCTTAGGAAGTTCTAGGAAGGTGTTCTAATGCATGTCACTATGTTTGTGTTCCCTATGCATGACATTGTAGTATTTGCATACTTGTTATGAAGATGTGCATGACATGAGTCTTTATGCATGATGTTGATCTTGTTGACTATATAACAAAGGTCTTGACTTAACTATGTGTCTGTGGTATTATACTTCTATAATGGTATGTGTTGTCTTTGTGTAGATGATACGTATGATTTTTCCTTGTAGTCCTAAGGTGATACGTTGCACCAAGTATCCCTACATTATTTCTTGGGAGACTAATGAATTAAAAGAAATAGTTCATTTTAAAGAGGAATAAGTTCATTGTAAAGTGACCTCCAATTGGACTTAAATTCTATAATTGCTTTTCTATGATGTTTGGCCTTTGATTGTGTTTCTATAAAGTATGAAAATGATCTATATTCTTTTGATAAAGGTTTTATGATGACTTACTCAAAATGACATGAAGTATGATTTCAAAGAAAATGTCCCTTTTTAATTGCATGTTTTTGCATGGTTGTGATACTTAGTACATTCTTGTGCTAATCCCATTCTTCTCTACTTTTTACACAAAGTGTAGGTAATGGAATGCATAAAGGAGGTCTATGATTGAGGATCTTGATAGGTGTTTTCCGAATCGCAAGGAAAGGAATCCTTAAGTCAAGGGATGTCCTCATGTGTACTTATTATAAAGTCTATTTAGTAACGTATAGTTTTGTATTATATCTTAAGGGTCGTGTCCCTAACTTATTCTAATTTTATTCAGTCTAAGATGACAAAGATACTTAGAGTCTATATATTTATTATAACTTATATTTTATATGTATATGAAGTAAAGTTTCTAGCATATGAGGTGCTATGAAAAGTTTTAAATTTTTCACTAAATATACTATGTTGGTGCGATAAATGACAACTATGGGCATGTATAATACCTCCGAGATATTATGTACGCCGTGTTACTTCTAGGGGGTTCCCCCGGTCGTGACACAAGTAATCCACATAATCAATATACTATAGCATACTAGAGACAGAAACAATAAACTAGAAGAACTCATGTTTTGTCTCCACATAAACAAGTAAGTCATGAAGACATTTATAATATCCACATATTCATATTATAACATAATAAAGCCAGAACGCATAAAGTAATGCCGACGAGGCCACATTGATTCACAATTCATAAAGTAATGCACACAAGGCCACATTTGTCACAAGTGTAGCACATAAGCACAGCCACCATAAGTGGACCATACCAATCATAACATAGTTGAAGACCTAAATTACATAATATACCACGAATCACTCTCACCACTTCAATCCATAGTCAAATTATGGTCATGATCACCTATTCAATTCATTAATTACAATATACTAAATCAAAGATCATACAACATGGATTTATTAATTAAGGGCAGGTTACTAAGAATTCTGAAATAATTCTATCATAATTCAATAGCCATAATCAAACTACATTAGAATTCATAGAATTTAGACAATCAAATCACCCACAAAGTAGTCAAATCTATGGTTGCATCAATTGCATGGGTTCATAAAGTTTTTAGGTTTAAATCGTCTAAAATTAATATCAATTCAATCAGTATACAATGATTCGAAAAGTTTTATACAAGAACTCAAGGCTAAATATAAAAATAGGACAATTTCATCTTTGAAAGACTTCGGAAATCAATATGAAGTTTAAATCCTTGAAGAAAAGATATTCAAGGATGAACAACCATCCCTAAATTGATGCTATACACGAAATTTGATGAATAATTGATGAATAATCACCAAAGAATATTCTATCCAAGCTCTATCTTGAATTCTGACTTTAAAGTTCTTTAGAGTTTTTTAGAGATTTTTGGTTTTGATTTGGAATAATGAATTCATCTAGGTGTTTAGGAAATATAAACCCAGGTTACATACCCAAAACCCACTAGGAAACAGCCGAATCATTTATTTGAATGTGGGGTGAATTTACCAATACATCCCAACACTTTACAGTGACTAGCGAATAGTTGCAGGCCACCATCGGCAGTTGCCCATCGACGTGGCGTAGGTCCTTGACAGGTCCTCCTGTCTGACCGTCGATGGTATCTGAGACTTGCCTTTGGGATCTTAATCTCCTTAGGCTAAGTCGATCCATGCCTCCCCCCTATGGGGCGTAGGTTGCCCTTCGTATGGGAGATTGCTTTTTTGCAATTTTTGCTCATATGATGGGTCCTTTCACAATGACCCTTGGTTGGTCCTTGGGGAGTTTCTCGCAATGTTTAAAACTCTAATATGTTCATATATGTGTTTAGGACCTCTCACATCAATTTCATTCAATATGAACACGTGAAACTCGGTTAAACACACTACGACACGTAAGGACGTTTCAAGATAAACCTTTCGAACGCCGTAGACATTCATAGATGTTTGACCTCAAAACATCATGAAACTTTAAAACTTCCTCCTAAAATAATTTTAATCTATTTTATTACTTCAAAACAATAAGACAAGTGTTAGGATCTAGCCTCACCTAAGTCGTTTTAGAGGTGTTACAATCTCCTCACTTGAACAACATTTGTCCTCTAATGACACTTGCTTCATTTTTGGCACTTTAAAGAGACAATAAACTCAATACAAAAAGCACATAATCATACCCTACCATACAATACACAATTAGTAAGAATCCTAATTTCACATACTTTTAGAGACTCAAGACACAACAAGAGGATAGAAACAACTCTACAACTCCTTATGTAAAAAGACACACATTCTTCATCTGAAATAAAAAGAACTCCTTATACATTCATTATCATGCTCATATACATCAATTATATACACATCACAACCATTTTCAACAAAAACATAATTTACCCAAAGTTCAAAATTCTTCAAAGTGTCTACAAATTCCCTTACAGTGAACATGCCCAAATTTTTCAAAAATGCAACAATTAAGCAATATATGGTGAAAGCATGATAACATAAGAGATAAAACCATATTAACTCAATTTACATTATTATCATAACCTAATTAAATACACAATGCGAGCAATCAAAGAAATTCAAGTCCAACAAGACTACTAAACACTATGAAACATGCGACATGCTACTATGACATTCTAACTCTTAAGCTTGAGTTGAATCGAAGAGATGGGACAATCAATCAGAACTCCACTAATCACTATACTCCCCCACTTAGAAGGAACTCATGTCAACTAAAAAAAAAGAAGCTATAACTTACCAACATCATTATCATCAGTTTTTGGCTTTGATTCCCTAGCCCGAAGTGCATAGAAATGATTTCTCTTTTGAGCATCATCGCCCATAAAACATAGAGAACTTGGTTACCTTCCTTTCCTTTAGCCGCAATAATAGGAAAATCCCTTACTTTATTTCCATCCTTACCACAACCAAAGCAATATTTGGTACCAATTAGGCATTGCCCATAGTGCTTCTTCCCACAAGCAGCACAAGTAGGCTTGCCACCTTGAGAGCCACTACCCTTCTCAAGTTTACCTTACGACCCCTAGGTTCATCTTGAATTGCATCCTTCTTCTTGAATCTAGGTTTTTTTTGCTCACTTGGTGCACTCCACTTAAAGTTCCTAGAAATTCTACTAAACATAGAATCCTCAATGGATTGTGCGTACACCATAAGTCTCGACAAGTTCATGTCACTATAGATAATGGACGTACGACACTCTTCTTCCACAATGTCAGCCACACCAGTCACAAACTTAATCATCTCATCCCTAGGGTTAGACACCAAGGATGGAGAATACCCAGACAAAATAGTGAACGTCAAGGAATACTCCTCAACACTCATATTGCATGTTTGATATTAATGAACTCCTTGACCTTCACCTCCCTTTAATCATGGGGAAATTAGTTTCCTAAGAAATCTTAAACTCCTCCAACTCTATAGGAGCCGACTCAATCGGCCTATTATCTTTCCATTGAGTTTACCACACTTGAGCAACCTCTCTTTATTAGTTCGAAGCTAATTCCACATTCTCTCTACAAGACACCCCATGGCATTCAACACCTTATACTCACCATGTAGAAACTCTTTGGAATCCTCTCCCACATTAGAGACAAGAAAGATAGGAGTATTCATTCTCACAAAATCTCTCAATCTTGAAGTCATAGTGCTCTCCATACCATTCACTCTAGTTTCAACACCGCTATTCACAAGAGTAGTCATGGCTTGGGCTAAAGAAGGTAGAGCCTCTCTTAGCTCTCTATTAGTCATTTTCGGGGAACCACCAGAACCTCATTACCTTCACCTCCAATAGGGTTCTGAGCACCTTGAAGGACTGAATAAGCATTCTCAACTTGGGGAGGAATCTTCTCATTCACCCTTCCCTCTTCATACCTTCTAGAGGCCATCCTTCTTATAGTCATCTTCCTTAAAACATAAAGAAAATCCTTAAGAAATACAGTCATAACATTTTACTCTACGGCAAAACACAAGAGTAGAGAATGAATGAAAACTCTATCATCCTATAGCATCTTGCCCATAGAGTGTCGTGAGTCACACCGATGAACAAGACTCTACTTAACATGGATTTATGAGACTTTTAAATTTGAAAACAACTTTCATAACCTATGCTCTTGTATAACCATTGTCACACACCTAGAGTACATCCTAGAAGATATGGCACTCTCGGATTGTGGCGTGGCGTACTTGACATCTCCGAGGTCTTGTACAAGAACCTTGACATCGTTCATTGCATAAAATGTACGAAAATTATAACAAAATTAAATCTTTTCACATGAAATATCTTAAAACATCTTTCATATTAAAACCATAAAAAACACTAACTCTCAACATATGCCAATATTAGACTCAAATAATTGGGACTCGGCCCATACAATATGAAATATAGAATTACTTAGTCTATTACAATACTTCAATAAAATAAATCTATATAGAGTTATGCCCTCGATTCAAGTGAGGACATACTTCAGCTTTGCTTGAACGATTACTAGATCCCAAGCTTTGCTTCAAGATACCTTTCACCTATTTATCATACCTTTAGAGGTAGACAAAAAGTATGTAATTAGTATAAACACATGTAATAAGTATGACTTAATGCATAAAGTCATGAGAAACGAACTGTAACACCCCTAAAAATAGCTATGATAAATAATGCCTAATGTGTCTAGAATACCTACCATTAGACCGGGTTCACACTGATTGATGTGAGCTGAACCAGACATATGAACCCTTACTATAGCAAAGAAAACTAACTTGGGGAGCTATTTGAGCTAGGAAAGGTTGGGTCCAAACATGTAGGGTTCCCGAATATGAAGAATTACTCTGTAACGACCTGTTTAGTCGTTTTGAGCGGCAGATTTTATTTCAGGAAAACTGGCTGAGATGACGGACCCCACGATGGACCGTCGCAAGGTCTCGTTTCAAAACACTTAGAAATTCTGAAATTGGGTACTGAAAATCGACTCTCTGAACTTCGTAACAGAATGGCAGGACGGACCGTCACAGGTGTGATGGACCGTCACAGATTCTTAAGTAGAAATCCAGTCTCTGAACCTTGCGACGACCTGCAGGACGGACCGTCGCAGGCACGACGGGCCGTCACAGGTTCCGTAATCCCAGTCTGGGTCGGATTTCTTTACACGTTTTAAGGGACGTTTTGGACTATTCCCACTTTAATTATAAAGTTAGAGGGTTAAGGTTAATAAGTCTAATTACTTGGGGGTTAAAAGAGGTAACCTTAAGTTAATTAGTGGGTTATTATTGCCATCTTTTAAACTTAATTATATGTTAATTAGGGTAAAAGAAAGAGGGTTTGAATAAAGAAAATAGAAAGAACAAAGAGAGGGAAGAAGAAACAAATTGAGAGAGGAGAAACGAGAAGAAGAACAAAGCTTTGGAAAATTCTTGCTTGATCACTAGTCTTCGGTGGAGGTAGGTTATGGTTTATGCTATTTGATAGTAAACTCTTAATAGCGAATGATATGTGTTAGTAGTATTGTAAACCCTTCTATATGCTTAATTGTATACTTGCATGAATATGATTATGAAATTGTGAATAAATAAGCATGATGAAGCTATTGAATCCCAAATCTTGAAAAGAAACCCTAATCTACTTTGTTAATGATGATGCCTTGGTATGAAAGAAGGCTTGATGAACGAAAGTGGTGAGATTAGGGGATCGGGTGCCACGTTCCGGTACCAGGATAGAGATAGAGGATCGGGTGCCACGTTCCGATACCAGGATAGAATGAGGATCGGAGTGTCACGTTCCGACACCAGGATAGTATATGGATCGGGTGCCACGTTCCGGTACCACGATAGAATGAGGATCGGAGTGTCACGTTCCGACACCAGGATAGTATATGGATCGGGTGCCACGTTCTGGTACCAGGATAGAATGAGGATCGGAGTGTCACGTTCCGACACCAGGATAGTATATGGAGCGGAGTGTCACGTACCGACACGAGGGGAATAAATATAATGAATCTTGAAAGATGCTAATATACTCAATTTAATGAATCTAATTCCCAAATGAGTATGGTATTGAGGCTTGAGTCCTCATGTGTGAACTTGATGGTAATTGTTAATGATATAGTACTTGTTGCTGCTACATGTTGAGTATCATAGTTGTTTTTATAATATTACTTGATATATATTGTCTTCTATTTCGAGTTGGCCGATGATATCTACTCAGTACCCGTGTTTTGTACTGACCCCTACTTTTATGTTTTCTTCTTTGTTATTTGTGGAGTGCAGCAAACGTGCCGTCGTCTTTGACTCAACAGTAATTCTAGCCAGTCTTCACTACATCGGAAATTCAGGGTGAGCTAATGCTTCTAGCTTGGACTAGATCTTCTTCTTCAAGTCTTGATGCCTTGAGCTTTCGGCATGGACTAGCTTTTATTTGTTTTAGCTTCTTAGACATTTTTAGTTTAGAAATTTGAGGATAGATGTTCTTGTGATGATGACTTCCAGATTTTGGGAAATAATAGATGTTGAATTTTAATAGTTATTGAATTGGTTTTTATTAATGAGTTTAAGTCTTCCGCATTATTTTCTGTCGATATTATATTGAAATGTTAAGGGTTAGATTGGCTGGTTCGCCCACATAGGAGGGTAAATGTGGGTGCCAGTCGCGGCTCGGTTTTGGGTCGTGACAAACTTGGTATCAGAGCATTAGGTTCGTTGGTCTCATCACACAAGAACGAGTCTAGTAGAGTCTTAAGGAACGGTAGGGGGAAACCTTTACTTTTCTTTGAGAGGCTATAAGACTTTAGGAAAATTCGATTCTTTCTTTCTTTCTTTCGTGCTATTACTTGAATCCAATTGGTATCTAGGTGATACAAATTGGTATCTGACCATCTTCACTCTTTTCGTAGATGGTTAGAACTACAGCAACGGCTGCACCAACACCAACACCTGCAAGACAAGAAACATCTGAGCCAGCCACTGGGGCTGTGGCTCGAGGGAGAGTAGCGGCAAGAGGCCGTGGTAGAGGTCGTGGGAGGACGTCCTCTAGAGGAAGAGGGCGAGCACCTAGTCCATCTGATACTAGGGCGGTGACTCCTCCACCGACTGAGGAGGTAGTAAGGGAGGGTGAGGAAGGGGAAAATGAACAAGAGCAAAATGAGGAATCGCCACCCCAACCTACCCCAGAGATGATCAATCAGGTTCTTGCTTATCCTAGTGGGTTATCTGATCAGGGTCAGGCACCTCCAGTGTTTTCTGCACCAAAACCTCCGATTTCAGAGGTGCGACATGCCGCTGCTGTGGCTCCCCGCATGGATGCCTCATTGGATATAGGCACGTTTCCTCGTCTGACTACGGGGCCCATAATGACAAATGATCAGCATGAACTTTTCAGTAAGTTCTTAAAATTGAAACCTCCAGTCTTCAAGGGTGCTGAATCTGAGGATGCCTACGATTTTCTGGTTGATTGTCATGAGCTACTACACAAAATGGGTATAGTAGAACGGTTTGGTGTTGAGTTTGTGACTTATCAGTTTCAAGGGAACGCCAAAATGTGGTGGCGATCACATGTTGAGTGTCAACCGACAGAGGCAACACCTATGACTTGAGCATCATTCTCTAGCTTGTTTATGGAGAAGTATATCCCACGGACTTTGAGGGATAGCAAAAGAGATGAGTTCTTGAGCCTAGAACAAGGTAGGATGTCGGTTACCGCTTATGAAGCTAGGTTTCGCGCACTATCCAGATATGCCAACCAACTTTGCTTTAGTCCACAAGAGCGAATTCACCGTTTTGTGAAGGGGTTGAGGTCAGAGTTGCGGATTTCAGCCTTACAGGTAGCGGCTACGGCGAAATCCTTTCAAGAAGTTGTAGACTTCGTAATAGAGGTGGAAGGAGTAATGCCAGATGACTTCACCATGGCATCGACATCAAAAAGGTTTCGAAAGGGAGGTGAGTTTAATGGTTCCTATTCTAGAGGACAGGGTTCCGGAGGTTACTCAGTCCGACCGATTCAGTCTTCACTACAGACTGTAGTTGGGGGTCAACCTCAGACCGGTCAACACTTCCCTGAGAGACCTATGCATGAACCTAGAGAGTGCTATGGATGTGGGGAGATTGGACATATTAAGAGATATTGTCCAAAACAGAGTTATCGACCCCCAATAGCTAGAGGTAGAGGTGGTTATGGAAGAGGCCGTCATTCTGGAGGACGCGGTGGTCGAGGTAATGGTGGTCACCAAAACGGCCGGGGTGATGGGCAAACTGGAGCCACTACATCACAACATGGTAGGGGCAATGGACAGGCAAACGATAGGGCCCATTGTTACGCTTTCCTTGGGCGGTCCGAAGCGGAGGCGTCTGATGCTGTCATCATAGGTAATCTTTTGGTTTGTGATTGCATGGCTTCTGTATTGTTTGATCCTGGATCCACATTTTCTTATGTATCTTCCTCATTTGCTAATGGTCTAAATTTACATTGTGAATTACTTGATATGCCTATTCGTGTTTCTACTCCGGTGGGTGAGTCTGTGGTAGTTGAAAAGGTATATAGGTCTTGTTTGGTGAACTTTGTGGGGAGCAACACTTATGTAGATTTGGTTATCTTAGAAATGGTTGACTTTGATGTAATTCTGGGTATGACTTGGCTTTCTCCGCAATTTGTGATCTTGGATTGTAATGCTAAGACGGTGACGTTAGCCAAGCCTGGGACAGATCCGTCAGTGTGGGAGGGTGACTACATTTCCAATCCGGTGCATATCATCTCCTTTCTGCGTGCTAAGAAAATGGTTAGTAAAGGGTGTTTAGCTTTCTTGTCCCATCTCAAGGATGACACTACCCAAGTACCTTCGATTGAGTCGGTTTCGGTAGTCCGTGAGTTTTTGGATGTGTTCCCTGCAGATCTTCCTGGTATGCCACCAGATAGGGATATTGACTTCTGTATTGATCTTGAACCGGGTACTCGCCCCATTTCTATACCCCCTTATAGAATGGCTCCCGCGGAGTTAAGAGAGTTAAAGGCCCAACTTCAAGAGTTGTTGAGCAAAGGCTTCATTAGACCAAGTGCATCTCCTTGGGGTGCTCCTGTTTTGTTTGTGAAGAAGAAGGATGGGAGTTTTCGGATGTGCATAGACTACCGGCAGTTGAACAAGGTAACAATTAAGAACAAGTACCCTCTTCCTCGCATTGATGACTTGTTCGATCAACTACAAGGTGCTTGTGTCTTCTCTAAGATTGACTTGAGATCCGGTTATCATCAATTGAAAATACGGGCAACGGATGTGCCAAAGACTGCGTTTCGGACCAGGTATGGGCATTACGAATTTGTAGTGATGTCTTTTGGTCTTACGAATGCCCCCGCTACTTTCATGAGCTTGATGAACGGGATTTTTAAGCCACATTTGGATCTCTTTGTGATCGTATTTATTGATGATATACTGATATACTCTAAAAGTAAGGAGGAACATGAGGAGCATTTGAGAATGGTATTGGAAATGTTGAGGGAGAAAAAGCTTTATGCCAAGTTATCTAAGTGTGAGTTTTGTCTAGATGTAGTGTCCTTCTTGGGGCACGTGGTTTATAAGGATGGAGTGATGGTGGATCCTTCTAAGATTGAGACAGTGAAGAATTGGGTAAGACCCACTAATGTGACAGAAATACGGAGTTTTGTTGGGTTAGCTAGCTACTACCGTCGATTTGTCAAGGGGTTCTCTTCCATTGCTTCCCAATTGACGAACTTGACTAAGCAGAATGTTCCATTTGTATGGTCGGATTAGTGCGAGGAAAGCTTTCAGAAACTCAAGACTTTGTTGACTACCGCACCTATCCTTACCTTGCCAGTAGAGGGTAAGAACTTCATTGTTTATTGTGATGCATCCTGTTCTGGGTTGGGTGCAGTGCTAATGCAAGAGAAGAATGTGATTGCTTATGCTTCAAGACAATTAAAGGTGCATGAACGTAATTATCCGACCCATGATTTGGAATTGGCTGTGGTAGTGTTTGCATTAAAGCAATGAAGACACTATCTATATGGGGTTAAGTGTGAAGTATACACGGATCATCGTAGCCTACAGTATGTCTTTACTCAGAAGGATTTGAACTTGAGACAGAGGAGATGGATGGAACTACTGAAGGACTACGATATCACTATTTTGTATCATCCGGGAAAGGCGAATGTTGTGGCAGATGCTTTCAGTAGAAAGGCGGGAAGCATGGGAAGTTTAGCTCACTTGCAATCTTCTAGACGCCCATTGGCTAGAGAAGTTCAGATTCTGGCTAATGACCTTATGAGGTTAGAAGTAAAGGAGAAGGGAGGATTGTTGGCTTGTGTGGAGGCAATATCTTCCTTCCTTGACAAGATTAAGGGGAAGCAGTTTAATCTGAGAAGTTGATCCGGATTCGAGATAAAGTGTTGCAAGGAGAGGATAAAGAAGCAACAATTGACGAGGAAGGTGTGTTGAGGATTAAGGGAAGGGTATGTGTACCCCGCGTCGATAATTTGATCAACACTATTCTGATAGAAGCTCATAGTTCAAGGTATTCTATACATCCGGGTGCAACAAAGATGTACCGTGACCTAAAGCAACACTTTTGGTGGAGTAGAATGAAGCGTGATATTGTTGATTTTATTGCCAAATTCCCAAATTGTCAACAAGTAAAGTATGAACACCAGAGGCCCGGAGGAACACTTCAGAGAATGCCCATTCCGGAATGGAAGTGGGAGAGAATTGCAATGGACTTCGTGGTTGGTCTTCCAAAGACAATGGGTAAGTACGACTCTATTTGGGTGATTGTTGATAGGTTAACTAAGTCTGCTCATTTTATTCCGGTTAAGGTGACTTACAATGCCGAGAATTTAGCCAAAATCTATATCTCGGAGATTGTTCGGTTGCATGGGGTTCCACTCTCCATCATATCAGATAGAGGTACGCAGTTTACTTCTAAGTTTTGGAAAACATTGCATGCGGAATTGGGTACTAGGTTGGACCTTAGTACCGCATTCCATCCTCAGACCGATGGTCAGTCTGAGCGAACGATTCAAGTGTTGGAGGATATGCTTCATGCATGTGTGATAGAATTTGGTGGTCATTGGGATAACTTCTTACCTTTAGCGGAGTTTTCATACAACAATAGATATCACTCAAGTATTGATATGGCCCCATTTGAAGCATTGTATGGTAGGAGATGTAGGTCTCCCATTGGGTGGTTCGATGCATTTGAGGTTAGACCTTGGGGTACTGACCTTTTGAGGGATTCAATAGAGAAAGTGAAATCTATTCAAGAAAATCTTCTAGCGGCGCAAAGTAGGCAAAAAGAATATGCAGATCGAAAGGTTAGAGACTTAGAATTCATGGAGGGGGAGCAAGTCTTGTTGAAGGTTTCGCCCATGAAAGGGGTGATGCGGTTTGGTAAAAGAGGCAAGCTAAGCCCAAGGTACATTTGTCCCTTTGAAATACTTAAGCGAGTAGGGGAGGTGGCTTATGAGTTAGCCTTGCCTCCAGGGCTGTCCGGAGTGCATCCGGTATTTCATGTGTCTATGTTGAAAAGATACCATGGGGATGGAAACTACATCATTCGTTGGGATTCAGTTCTGCTTGATGAAAATTTGTCTTATGAGGAGGAGCCTGTTGCTATTTTAGATAGAGAAGTTCGCAAGTTGAGGTCAAGGGAGATTGCATCCATCAAGGTGCAATGGAAGAATCGGCCGGTTGAAGAAGCTACTTGGGAGAAGGAGGTCGATATGCAAGAAAGATACCCACATCTGTTTAAAGATTCAGGTACTCCTTCTCGCCCTTGTTTTTCTTCTTGTGATCGTTCGAGGACGAACGATGGGTAAATCGGTATCTATTGTAATGACCTGTTTAGTCGTTTTGAGCGGCAGATTTTATTTCTGGAAAACTGGCTGAGACGACGGACCCCACGATGGACCGTCATGGGCACGACGGACCGTCGCAGGGTCTCGTTTCAAAACACTTAGAAATTCTAAAATTGGGTACTGAAAATCGACTCTCTGAACTTTGTAACGGAATGGCAGGACGGACCGTCACAGTTGTGATGGACCGTCACAGATTCTTCACTAGAAATCCAGTCTCTGAACCTTGCGACGACCTGCAGGACGGACCGTCGCAGGCACGACGGGCCGTCACAGGTTCCGTAATCCCAGTCTGGGTCGGATTTCTTTACACGTTTTAAGGGACGTTTTGGACTATTCCCACTTTAATTATAAAGTTAGAGGGTTAAGGTTAATAAGTCTAATTACTTTGGGGTTAAAAGAGGTAACCTTAAGTTAATTAGTGGGTTATTATTGCCATCTTTTAAACTTAATTATATGTTAATTAGGGTAAAAGAAAGAGGGTTTGAATAAAGAAAATAGAAAGAACAAAGAGAGGGAAGGAGAAACGAATTGAGAGAGGAGAAACGAGAAGAAGAACAAAGCTTTGGAAAATTCTTGCTTGATCACTAGTCTTCGGTGGAGGTAGGTTATGGTTTATGCTATTTGATAATAAACTCTTAATTGCGAATGATATTTGTTAGTAGTATTGTAAACCCTTCTATATGCTTAATTGTATGCTTGCATGAATATGATTATGAAATTGTGAATAAATAAGCATGATGAAGCTATTGAATCCCAAATCTTGAAAAGAAACCCTAATCTACTTTGTTAATGATGATGCCTTGGTATAAAAGAAGGCTTGATGAACGAAAGTAATGAGATTAGGGGATCGGGTGCCACGTTCCGGTACCAGGATAGAGATAGAGGATCGGGTGCCACGTTCCGGTACCAAGATAGAATGAGGATCGGAGTGTCACATTCTGACACTAGGATAGTATATGGATCGGGTTCCACGTTCCGGTACCACGATAGAATGAGGATCGGAGTGTCACGTTCCGACACCAGGATAGTATATGGATCGGGTGCCACGTTCCGTTACCAGGATAGAATGAGGATCGGAGTGTCACGTTCCGACACCAGGATAGTATATGGAGCGGAGTGTCACGTACCGACACGAGGGGAATAAATATAATGAATCTTGAAAGATGCTAATATACTAAATTTAATGAATCTAATTCCCAAATGAGTATGGTATTGAGGCTTGAGTCCTCATGTGTGAACTTGACGGTAATTGTTAATGATATAGTACTTGTTGCTGCTACATGTTGAGTATCATAGTTGTTTTTATAATATTACTTGATATATATTGTCTTCTATTTCGAGTTGGCCGATGATATCTACTCAGTACCCGTGTTTTGTACTGACCCCTACTTTTATGTTTTCTTCTTTGTTATTTGTGGAGTGCAACAAATGTACCGTCGTCTTCGACTCAACAGTAATTCTAGCCAGTCTTCACTACATCGGAAATTCAGGGTGAGCTAATGCTTCTAGCTTGGACTGGATCTTCTTTTTCAAGTCTTGATGCCTTGAGCTTTCGGCATGGACTAGCTTTTATTTGTTTTAGCTTCTTAGACATTTTTAGTTTAGAAATTTGAGGATAGATGTTCTTGTGATGATGACTTCCAGATTTTGGGAAATAATAGATGTTGAATTTTAATAGTTATTGAATTGGTTTTTATTAATGAGTTTAAGTCTTCCGCATTATTTTCTGTCGATATTATATTGAAATGTTAAGGGTTAGATTGGTTGGTTCGCCCACATAGGAGGGTAAATGTGGGTGCCAGTCGCGGCTCAGTTTTGGGTCGTGACATACTCGGATGAGTCTTTCCGAACTTAAAAGTGAAATCTTAAGTTTGGAAGGTCTTGGGGTATAATGGTCTTTTTTCAGGCTAAGGGTAGTATAATTACCCTCAATATATAATTGGAGGGGCATTTTGGGGAGAGGGCCGATAATTGGCTCTTAAAATGAAGTATTGCTCCACCCGGGTTCTAACCTAGGTGGAAGCAATGATTTAAACTCTTTTTATTTAAGTTGGTAAATTAATTTAATTAATCAATATTTATTATTTATTAGATGATTTCAAATAAAAGTTAAATCATATTTTTGTTTTTTTAATTAACTAAACCTTATTTGACTAAGTCCTCAACTAGACTACTAAGACTAAGGTAACTCTCTCGTCTCACGTCTATCTCACTATCACTTTCAATCTCTCTTCTCCCATTAACATTTATCTCCAAATAACATTCAAGTACAGAAAATTTACCAAGGTTCTTCACACTTGAAGAACTCACACGAAAATATAAGAAAAACAAACGTTAATCAATCACGTAGGAAAAGAGAAGGTTTTTCGTTGAGTGGAGTATTGAACTTTCGGTGTTGGACATGTGTTTGGTGAATTTTTTGGGCAAAAAGTTGAGGTTTGAACGTCAAAAAGGTATGGGTTCTCTTCACTCTTTGTCCCGTTCCCACGAGAACCCTAAGGTTTAGATGAATTCATTCCGAAAACTAGGGTTGGTCCCAGTTGCATGTCTCTGTCACCAGATCCCAATGAATCGTATGTTGGGTATGTTTACTATTAGATGTTAGGCATGTGTTGCGTTTTTGTGATGAATATATTCATGTATGTGTGTTTGAAATCGTATAAATGACAACCTATGTGTTTCGAAACTATGTGCATGTATGTGCAAAAATGTGATAGTGACTAGGTGTTCTCGGTTTAAGGCTCAAAAATTGTAATGTTATGGTTGTGATCTTACGTGCTCAAACTTATGTAAATTGTGATGTTCATATGAAGTGTAATGTGTCTGAATTGAGTGTGAAACTCTTGGCTAATTGAATCAATGAAAATGCACCTAAAACGTTCTAAATGAACTATGAAATTCCCTAAGAATTAATGTGTAACTTGATAAAAAGATGCTGAAGAAAAACTACAAAATTTCCAATTTCAAGTGATGAGTTTCTATCAAGTTAAGAGGGTTCAAAATTTTGTGAAAAATAAACAAAAACAAGTGAAGTCATGGAGGATTGAACTCGCGATCTCACCATGTTAAAAACCATGAAAATAAAGAAGTAAAAAGGAATGTGGTGAAGGGTATTCGAACCATGGTTTTGGGCTGGAAAATGATGTATGAAAATAAAAAATTAGAGGAGTGGGATTCGAACCCACAATTTCTTGGTCAAGCTTAAGGAAAATGAAAAAGAAAAATAAGTATGAGGCGTGTGAATCGAACCCATGACCCCTAGGAGGAAAAGGAGAGTTAAAAAAATAATAAAGTGAGGTTGTGGGGGTTCGATCCCACAACCTCATGGTCAACTCAAAGAAGCCATGGAAAAAGAAATTCAAATAAAAATGGGTTGTGGGGGTTCTATCCCACAACCCCTCGGCCAAGAAAGAGAAAATGTACATAAAAGAAACTAAAAGAAAATGAAGGCGTCGGGGGCTTGATCTTGGGACCCCAAGCCGTTTTGACCAAAATAAAATAAATGAAAAATGCAAGTGTTGTTCAAGCGATTCGAAACCGGGTTCCCTTGCCCCAATTCTGTATTGATACATATGTCATACGTGAATTAAATATTCAAGAATAATACTGCCTACTTAGATCAAAATCAAGATCTTGGCATACATACAAGATGCATAAGTCTCGTACCACATAATATTAGGAAGATATGAATCACTTAAACGAAATATGAACAAAGCCTCTTGGCTTGTATGTATAGACCCATAAGTCTAGCATACGTTTAAAAATAAGTTAACCTAAGATGTATGTAATGAGATGATGAAATGAGTAATGAAAATATGTAACCCTAGATGGGTTAAGTAAGAGTGTAAAACACACTAAAAGGCCAAGTGAATTGGAACATGATGAAATGAACAATGAAATAATGAAATAATGAAATGAACAAGGAAATGATGAAATGAACAATGAAAAGATGAAACCCTAGAAGAGTTAAGTAAGAGTGTGAAACACGCTAAATGACCAAGTGCATTGGCATATGATGAAACGAACATTCACTAAGAAGGGTGAATAATTATGAAGAGCAAATGTTCTAATGTTAATGAATGTGGTTACAACATGATATGAGGCTAATGTAAAAGATGAGAGAAATCTCAAATGAGCATAAGTAAATGTTACCAAAAAATACTCACCTATAAGAGTGTAAAGTTAACGAACACACCAGTCTCTATGAACACTCTACTGAAAGTATTGAGATTAACACACTTAATACTAATGATGAGATGAGAAATTATCCGTTGAGATATGATGTCCTCATACTAGAAGCCAACTTCCATGACGTATGAGTTGAATGTAATGGAACTTTATACTGAGAACCGATACACTAGCTATGAGAGGTGATGCCTTATTTCGGGAAGGTCTGAGGTTCACTTAACTCTCATGAGATGAGACTGTCCGGCATGTTCGGTATAGGTCTCCTTATATCTCCTAGTCTTTGATCCTATACTACCAATATATGGATCCAGAGGGGTTCAATTCCCATGTACGCTAGCATGTTTTGGGTTACTTTGGCCGGTGATTCCACCTCTTTTCGGTGTGGGGGAGACCATGGATTTCATGATGTTCACTTGATCTATGTCGGTTAAAGTTAAAGTTCCCAATGAATGAATGAGATCGGCCTTAAATGATGCACATAATGAAATCAATGATACCAAAGGTGTTAGGATAGGATGATCAAGAGGTGAGATAGACTTAAGTAATGACACTAGGTCATTCTTGATCATTGCACAGCGAACCCGATGAAAGTCTTAAACTACATCCTAGGTATAGATGGTGTTTACACAGCCTATTAAAGAAATAAAATGAAGTACGTATGAGTTAATCAAGCAGACTCTGTTTTTTCTAAACAAGGCTCCCTAGTTAAGGTCCCATATGTTGAGCCCTCATTTTGTGAAGTCTTAATGTCAAGTCCATGATTCACAGGTCTCATGGAATATGAATATATGATATGAAAGATGTTATCTGATATATGCAATATGTTATGTACTATGTGTAAGATGTTATATATTGTGTGCAATATGATAAGTATGATGATGCATGTTACTCCCATGGCATAACTTTCCTAATCCAAATTTTGGGAGCTTACTAACATTCCTAATTCCATTTTGGCAAATCTACTGACTTGACTTTCCATAATCTTTTTGTTAGGAAAGAGTTGTTCTTACTCATGCATGTCCTTGGTGTTTGCTTGCATATACCCATACTTAGTACAAGTGTGTACTTATCCCATACAATTCTACGATTTTAGGTGCAGGCACAGGTGGATGCTAGAGCTTACAGGTTGAGGTTGCGACTATCCGTACATTGAGTTTTCATCTGGACTTTGTAGGCCCTCATTCTTTTGAGGATGTTTACCGTTATTATCTAGCTTAGATGTAGGCTATAGCTAGTGGAGAATGTTCCACTAGTGTTTCTTTTCACTTTTGGTCAGACTTTGTATTGGTGTCCTTTTGGCAAGAATACGTTAAATGAAATTATGAACTGTTTCATTCATTTGATCATGTCTATATTAGATGGTTGATTTCTGAACACCTATGATGTTAAGATTAAGATGTCTAGCATCAAAAAAAGAAAACAAAAACTTCAAATTTTCCGCTAATATTAATCTAGATGAAGTAAGAATGACGTATGTAGGCTTGTCTGCGACGTGACACGGACATTTATGAGAAATATGCTATTTTTTACTAAGCCATCACATTAAAGTATAAGAATCACATTTTAACACCAAACATCTCAATTAAAACACAGTATAAGTCATATCCAATTTATATAATTTAGTAAACTTTAAAGTGAACTTCACTATAACTCCAATAAAACTCATACCTTACAATATTGCATCAATAACACCTAGAAACCTGATATCCTCCTACCAACTATGATTCTAATGCTCACTTGAGTGATTTATGAAGTGGTCACCCATATAATCCCTTCACACACACCTAAGAGATCATTTACAGTAGATAGGATAATATCATTCTCACTTCATACAATAAGATATATTTCATATGACATTCTCATCCTAAAAGATATCAAAAGACTTACTTAAGTAATTCAAGAAGAGAACACCCATACACCCTCTCCAAGACTACCTAAATAATCCTTTAGACTACCTAAGTTTATATCATGTCTACTTTATAATTTTTCTTTCCTATCTAGAGCCATTCTTTAGATTACCCTAGGTATGACATGAATAGACCATTCTTTATGCCCCCTTCACAACTTAACTAGGCAACCCTTTACTCAAGATAAGCACTTGTTCATTTACATGCTTTCTAACTTAAGTCATTATCTGCATTAGTTCATTTAAGAGACATTCAACCTATAAGGACATTAAAGTAATGGTCTTGGAGAAGACCTAAGGACTCACTCACTAACAACTTCAAATCCTAATTGAGCAATGTATATATAGTGTTTCATACCACCACCTAAACTTTATTGAACTTCTCCAACATGGTTTATATCCCATGTGATGAGAATAGTCAATAACCGACATAGACCATGCTAGCTATGCATGGAATCCAAAGTCATTCACCTACTCCGATTGAGGTTGTTATACTTGCAAATGGTAGAACTAGTACACATCCCATGTAGGCACATGGTTAAGGATTATGAACGGTTTGTTTGTTCTATAATCTCTTCCTATATAGAGAAAATTCCAAACTATACTCACTCGCTGATAGACTTTGTTATCATAAAGTATATAAATAAAAAGTACCTGAAGAGGTTTCATATCTAGTTCACAACCCAATCACATTATACCTTACCAAAGAGGGTCCACTAAGGCTACCAACAGTGGCTAAGAGGATACCTCAATGACTTTCATAAGGATGATTTCATGTCGTTCCAGCCATCCAACCTTAGGTTCACCATTCACACAAGAAGGATACAATTATGATTTTCAACTTCAAGGATATCATAACCTTAAATCTAGGATGAAGGTTCCACATAAAGGACCTTCTTAACAATGTTCAAGGTCATATGTCAATCACATATACAAGACTAAGAGGCTTTAGCATACTAATAAAGAACTCTTATTCACATTCTACATTTATCAAGTAAGGGACACAAGTCTACCAACCAAGACACACACATACTTATTATATATCATATCATTCAAGAAGTACATAGGTATAACAAAATCATCTATAAGTCACCTATAAAATACTACATAATAATCAATCTAAGTATCACAAGTATCATATAATCTATTAAGAAACAACATACTTAAACATAAATTAATCCACATAATGAATACACTATAGCCTACAAGATACACATACCATCAACTAGAAAAACTAATGCTTTAACTCCACATAAACACATAAGTCACCAATTATGACACCCTAAAACGAACTAACGTGAACTAGAGCTTTGATATTGTTTCTTAAGTTTATTTTAAGTTAGAATGATTTAAATTAGTGTTCTTATTCAGTGTGTGAAGTTTGTTTAAGTTTGAAGATCAAACGACCAAGAACGTCCATAACGTTCGGAAGATGTGCCTTAGAAAGTGCTTGTGCATCTTGATGTGTTTGAGTGAGTTTTATGTGTTAGTTTTGATTTAAATTGATTTTGGATGTTCCTAAGACCTATATGACTTAGTTTATGGGTTTAACATCTGGGAACAACCCCTCCTAGAACCCACAAGGGGCCCTAGAGAAAGGCCCAAGACTGGTCCAGAACTTCCTAGTTGTGTCCACTGAAGGGACCAGTCAACAGTTGGTAGACTTGGTCCATTATTTTACCTAAAGGTATAAAGGTTTTGATGGTTGAATACCAAACCAACTAACCCTCACAAAAAGAGCGTTCGTTGACAAAAGCTCTGTTGTTTGTAAGTCGTCAATGGGCATGTGAAAAGCTATAATTTCTCTGCCAATTCATGGAGTTTTTGGTGAATTCACCCCAATTATTTTTTGACCTTGGGAAGTTATTTTAAGGGTTATTTATATATATTAAATTGTTTCAAACCCTAAGACCTAATTTGTAACACCCAAAACCCCTCTTCCTTAGAACAGCTCTCAAGCCTTTGTGGAAGCTAGAAGTCTAGAACAGCTATGAGGGATGTTGGTGGACAAATTATTCATTAAAATAATTGGAGTTTCTATTATATAAGGTATGGTATTCATACTTTAACTCTCTTCCATTCAAGTCTCTTCTAATGAATTTTCAAAAATGATTTTCAACCCTAGTTTCTTCTATCTTAAACTCGAATTATGGGTCTCGCATGAAAACATTTTAATGACTTAATAATGATTTTTATAATTTAATTTTATGATTTTAAGGTCAAAACTAAAATGAAAACATGGTAAAGCTTTTCATCAAATGCTGACTTAAGAAATGGGTTAAATGAGCTTAGTTTTGTAGTCTTTGAGCTTTGCTTTACTTATGTTGTTATTGACTTTTAGCTACTCCCTTAAGGGATAATCTATGATGAATTATTGAGTAAAAAATCTATAGGTGATGGAAGCTAGGATTAAAGGATAAGTTGGTTATGTTGTTTGAGCTTTAATTATGTAATGTTCTTGAGTGGATAGTCCACCTTCTTGGTGGCGTTGTTTACTTGACGAAATTGATGGGCCAATATGTGAAATGAAGTGATAATGAATATGGTTCTTGTATTGTGTATTGTGAATTTTGAATTAGATATGGTGCTTATATTATTCCTAAATGAAGTAGATGATTATCTTAAGCATGTAAAAAGTGTGATTTGATGAATTGAAGGTCTAAAGCATGCATAGAAGTTAAATGTAAACGAAATGATGTTTATATGCAAGGTGTGATAACATGTACACACACACACTTAAATGAATTAATGAAGTTAATATAAGTAAATAGAGGAGTTTTGAGGTTGACACTCTTCAGGAGTTGAGATGAAGTGTTTAGTAGCAACCTCACTACATCCTAAGAGCTTTCTAATATAGGTCGGATGATGAATGCCCTTCATTTTTTGAGATGTGGTGTTCATTATTTATCCTTAACCTATAGTATATAATGTTTAGAATCTATGGGGGTTATGTCTAGCACCGAGAGGATATGAAGAAGAGGTGGTACACTTCGTGAGTTGAGATGTTGTATTCCAATGTACTTCTTGAGATGAGTACTCCTCATTAGTAGAGAATGAGTTACTTAGTAAAAATCTCCTTGTCCCATAACTATGTGCGTGAATACGTGTATCTATTGGGCAAGCCATGTAAAATCTAAGAGAATGACCTTACTTTAGACAAGTGAGGATCCCTCATCCGATAGGGGTTAATTTCACGATTCCATGTCTAGATCTCATGATCTATGATGGTTAATCCAACCCCCACAAAAGTAATGAATGTGCTAAGTTTTCTAAAAGAGTATGCTACTTAGGGTTGGTATTGGAATGGGATGCTATTTACTCATTGTACTAAGTAGGCATTCCAAAATAGGAGTCTTAGTGAGTATTGTATGAATTTGATTGAACTAAGTCTTCTAAAAGAACGTACTACTTAGGGTAGGTGGTGTTATAGGACTCTATCTATCCAGTACACTAGGTTGGACCTTCCGAAAGGGGAGTCTTGGTGCTAAGCTTTCTAAAAGAGTGTACTACTTAGGGTAGGTGGTGGTATGGGATGCTATCTACTCATTGCACTAAGTAGGCATTCTCCGAAAGGGAAGTCTTGGTGTATTGTTTGACTGTTCTTCTATTGTCTTGTCATTGAGTGGTGGCTTGTTCTCCCGAGATGAGTAATCCAAAGGGGGAAGTCTTGAGGATCACTTTGGTATGTATTGAGGGAGGAATATGTGTACTTCCTTCATGTCTTACCTTTGTGAGTCGTAGGATAATCGTTAGTTAGGGAAACTCCGATGGAAATGAGTACATATCCTCTTTGGTTTGACCTTGGGAGTTCACTACTTTGGAATAAGTTTATTTCTTGTAATGTCTAAAATAAGTTCAATGTAATATGTGAAGGTTTACTTTAAAATGCTTTCTTATTCTGAAAATTATGGAAATCCTTATCTAAGTGTTAAATGATGTTCCTAATGATGTTTTTCTTATTTGGCATGAAAGCTTATTTAACAAAAATGTTCTTTTTTTGCATGTTTTTGCATATGTCATACTTACAACATTATTTGTACTAACCCCATAGTTTTCTATACTCTATAAGTATAGGTTGGAATATTTCTGGAAGATTTGAAGGTGAAGCTTCGGAAATCTACTCTCTCATGATTTGGTATGTCCTCATACATTCGAGGACATGTCTTTAGTTTTCTTACTTTTAATATTAAGACTTATTATGTATTTTCTTTCAATGTAAAGGGACGTGTCCCTAAGATATTATATTGTCTTTAAGTTGGCTTGTGATGATGAGATATTATAAATATATACGAAAGACTAGCTTTTATAAAATGTTTTGAAAAGTTTTAATTTCGCACTACTTTTCATGTATTATGAAATGACAGTTAAGGGCTAGTACAAGACCCCAAATGGTCAAGTACGCCTGGTCATGACCTAAGGGTTCTTTCTAACTTCTAGGGGGTACTTCGGTTCGGTACGTCAAGACATTTATAATATACACATATTTAATTTATAGCATAATAAAACCATAATACATAAAGTAATGACGATGAGGCCACATTGATTCACAATTCATAAAGTTATGTCGAGAAGGTCACATTAGTCACAAGTATAGCACATAAGCACCGCCACCATAAGTGGACAATACCAATCATAAACATAAATAAAGAGCTAAATTATATAATATAAAGAGAGTTAGGGCAGAATACTACCAATCCACTCACACCACTTCAATCCATAGACAAATCATCCAACACAATATCCAAAGGCCCTTAACCGTGGACATGATCACCAATTCAATTCAATTATTACAATATACAATGAATCAATGGTCATAAAACATGTATTTATGAATTTAGGGAAGATTACTAATAATTCTAACATGATTATAGCATTATTCAATATCCCTAATCAAACTACATAAGAATTCAATAGCATTAAGACATAATCAAATCACCCACAGTGTAGTCAAATCTAGGGATGTGTGTATTCCATGGGTTCATAGAGTTTTTACGTTAAAATCATCTAATTAACATCAATTCAATCAATATATAATGATTCAAAACGTTTTATGCAAGAACCCAAAGCTAGATATCAAAATAGAACAAGTTCATCTTTGAAAGACTTTGGAAATCAATATGAAGTTTGGCTTCTTGAATAAAAGTTATTCAAGGATGACTAACCATAACTAAATTGATGCTAGACCACGAATTTCATGAAGAATTGATGAAGAATCACCAAAGAATCTTCAATCCAAGGTCTATCTTGAGTTTTGACTATAATGCAATTCTAAATAGTTTCTTAGACATTTTGGGTTTTGATTTGGAATAATGAATTCATCTAGGTGTTTGGGACTTATAAACCCACTTGGAATACCCAAAACACCCCTATCAAACCTCACAAAAGATTATTTGGACATGGGGTGAATTTACGAAATCACCCTTACACTTTACAGTGACTAGCGAACAGCTGCAGGCCACCATTGACTGTTACACATCGATGGGGCATAGGTCCCTTGAAAGGCCGTCTATTCTTACCGTCAATGGTATCAGAGACTTTCCTTTGGGAACTAAGTTCCCTAGTCTATGTCCTGATACACTCCTCCCACCTACGGGGCGTCACTCCACCTACGGGGCGTAGGTTGCCATTCGTAGGTGAGACTACTTTTTTTATAGTTTTTTCTCATATGATTCGCCCTTCCTCAAGGAACCTTGGTTGGTCCTATGTGAGTTTTTCCCTGACGTTTCCAACTCGAATATATTCATATATGATTTTAGGACCTTTAACATCAATTTAATCCAAAACAAAAACGTAAAATTTGGTGAAACGCAATAAAACACACAAGGATCTTTCTAGGCAAAACTTTTGAACGTCATGGACGTTCCTTGACGTTTGACCTCCAAACATCATGGAGCTTTAAACACTTCAACCTAACATATTTTAAATCCATTTTAGGACTTCAAAATATTAAGACACAATTGTTAGGCTCTCGTCTCGCCTGTGTCATTTTAGAGGTGTTATAATCTCTCCCACTTGGAAAACATTCGTCCTCGAATGACACTTGCCTCATTTTTGGAACTTTCAAGAGACAATAAAATTAATAATAATAAAACATAACCATACCACAACTTAAAAAATACACAAAAAGAACCCCAATTTCACATACTTTTAGATACTCAAAACACAACAGGAGGATAGAAACAACTCAACAACTCATTATGCAATAAGACTCACATTTATCATTTCAAATAGAAAGAACTCCTTCTACCATAATTATCATGCTCATGTAAGTAAATTATATAAACATCACAAACAATTTCAACAAAAACACAATTTAGCCAAAGTTTGAAATTCTTCACACTGACTTCAAATTCCCTTACAATGAACATGTCCAACATTTTCAAAAATGCAACATATAAGAAATTTATGATTAAAGAATGATAATATAACAGATAAAACCATATAAACTCAATTTACAACATAATCATAAATTCATAAATGAAAAATGATATGAATTAATGAAATTCAATTCCAACAAGACTCTTAACCGCCATGCAACATGCAACATGCTACTATGACATTATAAGTCTCAAGCTTGAGTTGAATAGAAGAGATGAGACAATCAATTAAAACTCCACTATGCACTATACTCCCCCATTTAGAAGAAAAGAAGAAGCTATAACTTACCAACATCCTCATCTCCCGTCTTTGATCCTTTATCCTGCAGTGCATGCAAAAGATTCCTCTTTGGAGTATCATCACGCGGAACACTTGGGGGAACTTTCTTACCTTCCTTTCCTCTAGCCGAAATAGTAGGACAATCCCTTACATTATGTCCATCCTTACCACAACCAAAGAAATTTGTGGTACACATTAGGCATTGCCCATAGTGATTTTTCCAAAAAGTAGCAAAAGTAGGCTTGCCACCTTGAGAAACACAACCCTTCTCAAGCATGACCCTAGGAATCTTAGGTTCATCTTTCATAACATATACTCTGATACGAACTTTTGTCACACCTTGAGAGTACACCCTAGAAAATATGGAACTCTCGGAGTGCGATATAGTGTACTTGACCTCTCGAAGGTTTTGTATAAGCCCTTGACATCATTCATTGCATAAAATGTTTGAAAAGTAGTGCAGAATTAAAAATTTTGACATGAAATATCTTAAAACATCTTTCATATTAAAATCATAGAAAACACTAATACTCAACATATGCCTATCTGAGACTCAAGAATAATTGGCATCTTTCATATTAAAATCATAGAAAACACTAACTCTCAACATATGTCAATCTAAGACTCAAAAATAATTGGGACACGGCCCATACAATACGAAATAGAGAGTTACTTAGTCTATTACAATACTTGAATAAAAGAAGTCTAAATATAGCTATGCCTCGAGTCAAGTGAGGACATACATCAACTTTTCTTGAACCATTACTAGATTCCAAAATTTTCTCTAAGATATCTCTCACCTGTTTATCCTACCTTTAGAGATAGACAAAAATATAGAATTATTACAAACACATGTACTAGGTATGTATTGATTCATAAAATCATGAGAAATGGAAATTTATAATAAATATGCTCTTTTTTATTAAAACATCACAATAAAAATATAAGAATCACATTTTAGCACCAAACATCTCAATCATAACACAATATAAGTGTAACGACCCTCAAAATGAAATAGGTCAAACTAGAGCTTCACATGTATTCCATAAGGTAATAATGAGTGAAAATGATGTATTTTAGAATTATAATTCACTTGGTGAAGTTTGTAAGTCAAACATCAAGGACGACAAACACGTTCGGAAACGAGCCATGTGCATGTGCTAGTGTGTCCTTGTTTGTTGTGCATGATTTTAGGTGTTGTTTCAATCATAAATCCAGTGGGGATTACTATAGTACCTATAGGGACATACTAAGGGTCAAAATATTTTGGTACAACCCCTGGGGAACATCCTAAGGGTACCCAAAGAGGACCTATACGTTGGACAAGGAAGATGCCCAAGGCAGTTTGCAGGGCCAAGAAATTGAAGCCACCTAGTGTCGCGCGCCTGGAATTGAAGTTGCTTGTTCGTCTCAAGATTGGAACGAGGATCACTACCTCAAAATGTTGAGAGTCAAGAATCAGAAGTTCCCTCCGCGATGTGCAACGAAGTCCCAAATTTGGCTGCTTTATTTTTCAGTCAAATTATAATTTGGAAAAGGTTCCAAAAGGTGTAGGGGTCTTTTGGGATGTTTAAGGATCATTTGTCGACTGTCGTAGGTCACCTTAAACACCAATTCACCCATCAATTCAAACCCTTAATCTCAAATAAAAAATCTCTCCAAAACTTTTCCTCCAAAATCCTGCATTGAAGAAGCTTGAAGCTCCAAGGTAGAGTACCAAGTTCTTCACGTTTTCTTCATCAAAATTCTCGTGGGATACTTTTCATTGAGGTATAGAAGTCATACTTGAACCTTATTTCATTCAAGCAGTCACTTCAAAGAGATTTCAAAGAGGGTTTGAAACTTGAAACTTCTTTATTCCTTAACTCTAAGTATGGGTCTTTGAATGAAAATGTTTTAATGATTAAGATGAGTTGTTTTTAGTGATAAATGATGATTTTAATGTCAAAACCCCAATGAAACTATGTTTATGCTTTTTATCAACTTTTAGCTTATGAAATGGTGTTTGATGAGCATGATTAGAGAATGTTAAAGATATGTTTTGCTTATGGGTATATTGTGTTTTATCTACTGTCCTAAGGGCTTTTTATGATGAATTATTGGATAAATTGTGAATAGATGGTGAAAGATTGGATGAATGGTAAGTAAGTTATCTTATCTAGTTCTTATTACGAAATGTTCTTGAGTGGTACGGCCCACCTTTGGTGGCGGTGTTTATTTGAAGTATATGAATATTAATTTACATATGTATTGTGAATGAGGAGATGAAGGCATATTATTTGAAGTAAGATGGTAATGATTTTGTTCTTGTTGATGTACTTTATGAAAATTGTTATGTGAAGTACGCTAAAGATTATGTCTAAGTGAACTATATGTTTATGTGAAGCATGTTAAAGTGCGTAATATGATGAATGAATATGTAATCACGTTTAGAAGTTAATGAAAATGGTGATTATGTGAAAGGTGTGCTTACATGTACACTGAAAATGGTGATTATGTGAAAGGTGTACTTGCGGGTCGTTACAAAGTTGGTATTAGAGCATAAGGTTTGGGAGTGTCGTATTTGTCTCATGAATCACATCTAGTCAAGTCTTGTTCATAATGTAAAGCACGCCACATTATATAGAGTCTATAAGGTACCAAGAAAATTTCACTTCTTCATTCAACTAATTGTGCCTAAGAGCATAGTCTATTGTGTCTTTCCCTTGTTCCTCTATGTGTTGGTCCTTTGAGTGTGACTTTATGAACATTGGGTTGAGGGATAGAAAAGATGAGATGTGACTTGGTAGATAGGGTGTGAAAGATTGTGTTGATGACCCTAGGTTGGTTTAAGTTACCTTTTGAGGGGTAGTGTAGTTGGAAAGAATGGTAAGGCATAGTGTTAGAAATGTGAAGGAGTGGTTGATCAGATGGTTTGAAGTTGTTTAAGACCCAACCATAGAAAGCAAGGTGATAAGATTTTAAAGAGTAAAGGTTAGTTTCTCATAATAAGGGGGATGTAGTGGTTAGATGGTTAAAAACTTTGAGAGTCTTTAGTTTTCATGAGATAGATTTTGGTGAGAAATCATTAGTAAGGTTTAAGGTTCCTTGACGAAACTCTATGTAGTAAATGTTATGTTGACCTTAGAATGGGTTTCTCCAAAGTGGGGGAGCATGGTGATGAGTATGGTTGTTGGGAGTAAGGTACCCTTAACCTTTCATTATATGTTTATTCAAGCCTAAAACAAAGATTTCTTAGTAACTTGGTTTATGTAGGATTCTTTTGTTAAAAAATGAATTCCAAATATTCTCCTTATGATATACATGTTTTGGTCGACATTTTGTTGAATGATAAAATGAATTTTCATGCATGGTATCTTCCTCATGGTTCATGTGCATATAGTGTAGGTTGCTAAATGTTTCATGAATATGAATAGTGAGCATGTCTAAATTTTTCTATGATATTTGGTTGATTGAGTATTTATACAAATAAAATTAAGTATTGCATTGTTATATTGTGAAGCATGTTCAATGTAAAGTTGCCAGGGATTTCTTCTTAGTGTAAGGTTTTGCAAAAATTGACTAATTCATTCTTTGGTTGAAAATTGTTGTACTATGGTTGGAACTGGTGTATATGAGCATGATAATTAATATAAAATGAGCTTTTCTTATTTGGAATAAATGATGTGAGTGTTATGGCATAATGAGTTGTAGAATTTGTTCTAGTTTCTTGTTGTGTTGTGATTCTCTTAATTATGTGGAATTGATATTTCACCTTCAGCGTGTGTTTTATAATGAGTTGTATGCTATTTTCATGAGATGTTAAGTTGAGTCTCTAGTCTTGGAAGTGTTCGGAGGGTGGCAAGTGTTATTGAGGACCAATTGTTGTCCATGTGGGGGAGAATATAACACATCCAAAAAAGACTTAGATGCAACTAGGGCCTAATGTGTGCAACATCAATTCTTGAATTCCTAAGATGGTTTAATAGGATGTTTGACGAAATGTCTCAAGATTTGGGTTAAGTTTGAAGTCAAACGTCAGGGGATGACCAAGACGTTCGACGACTGGTCACCTATGTGCCTTATGTGTTATCATGATCTTATGACTAAGAAATTATTTTATGAGGTCCTTATATGATTTATAATAGTGTTTAGAGAAAGCATGTTTAGTTTGGTAAGGTTTGGAGGTCAAACATTCAAGAACATTAGGTGACATTCGAAATATAGCCTTTAGACATCCTTCTGATTTGGATGTGTTTTAGCATTTTACGTGCCTTGTTTGATGTTGAACTTATTTGGAGATGTTCCTAATACCTATAAGTACGTGTTCAGAGATTTAAGGTTTGGGTACGACTCCACCTAGAACCCACAAGGTGCCCTAGAAGGAGTACCCTTGGAGTTTAACATTGCAAAGTAGTGGCTATCGACTGCCCAAATGACGGCCAGTCGACCGAACGACAGCTCGTTGATAGGTGTCATCGATGGAGACATGTAGACTTCAGGTGGAGGATCTGCAGATGCTACCTAACAAACCCATCGATGGTGCGTGATCTCACCCACATACCATTATTGCTCAGGCGTCGATGATGTTGCAATCTGTCAGCTTTTCTGTTAAGACTTGGGGGGTTTTTGGAAAATTTACCCCAAGTTTTATTAAATAGGAGGACGGTTCATTTGGGTGTTTATGGATATTTTTAGAGTATATAAGTCACCAAACTCTCATTTAAACCCTAGCACATAGATCAAAACCCATACACTCCCAAAGTTCCTTCAAAAACCTCCATGAGAGCTCAAAGTGAAGATAGAGCTTGAAGATGGATCTTCAATTGTGTTTGTTATTAAATTATCATTGGATTCTTGTAACAAGTTATGGGAGTTCTTACTCTATGTCTTTCTATCACCTTGGAGTCAATTTCAAAGATTATTTTCCAGGATTTCAAAAAACTGAAAAAATCAAATTTCTACTCTAAGTTTTGGGTTCTTGTATGAAACATTTTCAAAAATTAAGATATTGTATTATTGTGTATGACTAATGTTTTCAAATGAAATTCTCCATGAACCCTTGAAATTCTCATATCTCTCAATTTTACTAAAATATGGGTTATATGATCATGCTTTGATATTAATGAATTCATGTGTAGATTGCTATGGGCTCTTGATTTATGTATAGATTATGATTGTATGGTTTATAGGCTGTTTCAGTTCTATCAATTGACTATTGCATATTCTTAGATTCATTGAATTTTAAGTTTATTGAATTGATATTGACTTAATGCTTATGAATTTAAGTGTAGTTTTCTATCGGCTATTGAATGTTGTAAGGATTGTATTCAAATGATGTATGGGTTTTGTTAGATTGATAAATCTATATTGAATTGACCTGGATTCATTGAGTATGATTGTTTTTCAATTGAATTGATTTTCATGGCCATGGGTAAGGGCCTTATGGTATTGAATTGGATGATTTAGTTTTGGATTGAAGTGGTAAGATTGAATGGGTGGCATGCTTCCCTAACTCTATTAATATTATATATAGATTTTTTATTACAATGATGCTTTGTATGATGCAATTATGATTGCGGTGCTATTTGAATTGATGTGGCCTTTTCAGCGTCACTTTCTGTACTATGATAATTATGGCCTTGTTAGCACTACTTGAAGTACTATGATGATTTGTGTAGTTGATTTATGTGAAGTATGAACATATATATCTACATAGGTAGTAATGTCAAAGTATGTGTTCCTTCTATGTATATTAGGAGATCATGTTAGAGTATGACTATGTGTTCATGTATGTAGTCTTAGAGTTGATGCATGATTGTTCCTACTTGACTATATAAGTCTATGATGGTTATATTGATAATGTTATAGTAATGTATAGGACGAAATAAAGATGATAAGGGTCATTCCTAAGTGCCTCAAATAATTATATGTTATATGAAATAAAGTAAAGAATGTTGCGTCTTGTTTTGGTAGACTTGTGTCCCTTACTTGATACACTAATGAATGATATGTGAATATGAGATGCCTTGACTAGGTAAGATTATTGCACCCTTTTCATGTATGAATGAATAATATGTGAGACCTTAAATGACGATAAGATCATTTACGTGGAACCTAAAACCTAGTTTTAAGGTTATGTTATGAACTTTGAAGTCGAGAGTTGTAATGGTATACCTCATGTAAAGGATGATGGACTTAAGGTTGATTGGCTAGAAAGACATCATATCATCCTTAGGAAAATCATGATGAGCTATATATGTCGCCAGTGTAAGGTAGCCCTAGTGAACCTCTTTGGTAGGGTGAATGTGATTGGGTTATGAACTACACATGGAACCTCTTCATCTGATCCTTTACTATGAGAGACTCTATGAGAAAAAAAGGCTAGCACTTAGTGATTATGTTAAAAGAAGTATATCTAATTGAGAATAAGAATAGAGTACAATGTAGCTCTACTTGAGAATAAGACTAGATTGCATAAAATCCCTTCATATTCCTGAATTATGTGCCTATATCGGATGTGTCCTAGTTCTACCTTTGGCAAGTAGAACACCTTCATCTGAGTAGGTTAGCTCTCCAGTTTCCATGTCTAGCTATCATGGTCTATGTCGGTTATAGCCTTTTCTCAACATATGGGATATCTACTAGCATTAGAGAAGTCCTATGAAGTTTACGTGGTGGTATGGGACGCTATCTAGAGATTGCACAATAGTCTTTGAAGGTGTTAGTTAGAGTCCCTAGGTCTTGTCCAAGACCATAGTTGACTGACCTTATGTGATGAATGAGTCTTAAATGAACTAATGAATGTAATGACTTAAATTAAGAAAGCATGTTAATGAATAAGTACTTATCTAGTGTAGTTAAGGGTTGTCTAGTTAAGGTGTGAAGGGGGCATAGGAATAGTCACTTCCTATATTACCTATATAATTCTTAAGAACGATTCTAGTAAGGGAAGATGGTTGATTATGTAGATATGATCTAAGCCTTAGGTAGTCTTAAGGATTATTTAAATATGTTGAAGAGTTCAATCATGGACTTTATCTTCTTGATATATTTAAGTAAGTCGTTTGATAGCCTTTGGAAGGAGAATGTCATATCATCTATATGTTGTAGTATTAAGTTAGAATGATTCTATCTTAGGTAGTCTATAGGATCTCTTATGTGTGTGTAAGGGATTTTATGGGTGGTCGCTTCACAAGTAAATTAAGTGAGATTTAGAATCACCTTTGGTAGGAGGATCTAATGTTTATGAGCTTTGTGTGTATCTCATTAAGGTGGTCTTAAGAATCATTAGATGTTTCTATAAAGGGTGTATGGGCGTTCTCTCATTTTCTAACTTAATTGAGTCTTAGGATAGCTTTTAGTGAGGGAATTTCATGCTAGGAAGAGCTCTATGTGAAGTTGATAGGCTTCATTGTAACAGTGAAGGAGTTCACTATAACAGTGAACTTGCTTACTGTGAAGTTGTTCTCAAAATGTGAATAATTGCTTAAATGATTTCTTATTTGTTCATAAGATGTTTAATGTTGTTCTTATGCTTATAGTATTATGTTTTAATCAAAAATTCATGAAAAGCACCTTATTTACTAAATGTCCCTTTTTCATGGTTTTTGCATGGCTTCCATACTTATGTGCTCACCCATTCTTTTCCCTTTTTTACTAAAGGGTAGGGAATTGGAAGTCTTGATATTCCATGGAGGATGGATAGGTTTCTAAGGGTTGAAGATGAAGTATTAGTGAGTCCACATCAATTCGAGGAAGATATCCACATGTTCCTTTATGTCTTAGTCATTATTTTATGTCTTGTATGGTCTTATTCCAAAGTGTTGCATACTCCAAAGATTAGATGGTTCAATGAGATGTTATAAAGGTTTAATGTTTTAAATAAAAGTCTTCTTCTTGCGTATTGATTATTGAAAGAGTTCTTCTTCTTGTGTGAAGAAAGTTTTTTATTCTTACTCATTTTAGAATGTTTGTTATGCAATGAATGAAACGAGTGTCTTTGATGGGATTTCTTGAAGTCTCATTTTCCATGTGGCAAAACAAGGATTCTCTAACATCGACGGTTTACTCGCGTTCAATATGTATAACCTTATCTTAGGTAGTCTAATGGATCTCTTAGGTGTGTGTGAAGGGATTATATGGGTGGTCGCTTGATAACTCACTCAAGTGAGCCTTAGAATCACCTTTGGTAGGAGGATCTCGTGTTTATCTGTTTCATGCATTAATAATGTTATATTGTGATATGTGAGTCATATATAAAGTTAATGTGAAATTCATTATAATGTTACAGTAAGTTCCTATAAATTTAGTATAACTTGAAATATCTCTTAATTGTCATGTTTGGTGTTTAAATATGATTCTTATACTTTTAACATGATGTTTTAATTAAAAAGAGCATGTTTCTCATAAATGTTTGTTTCTCATGATTTTATGAATTATGCCATACTTGGTACATGCATTGTACTAATTCCATACATTTTGTCTATATCTAAAGGTGTAGGTGGAAGGTGAAAGACGTCTCGAAGCGAAGCTTAGAAACTAGGAATCTATCAAGAGAAGTTGGGGTATGTCCTCACTTGATTCGAAGACATTACTATATTTAGAGATCTTTTATTCAAAGTATTGTAATAGGCATTAGATTTCTATATTTCATATTGTATCGGCCGTGTCCCCAGTATCTTGGGTCTAAGATTGGCATATATTGAGACTTAGTATTTCCTATGTTTTTATATGAAAGATGCTTTAAGATAATATTTATGTGAAAATTTTTAATTCCACACTACTTTTCATACATATATGCAATGAATCATGTCTAAGGTCTTGTACAAGACCTCCGAGTGGTGAAGTACGTCGTGTTGCAATCCGAGAACATCATATCTTCTAAGGTGTACTCTTGAGGTGTAAAAATACTTGGTATCAGGTCATAGGTTATGAAAGTGGTATTAGGAATCAAAAAGTAATTTAAAGACATGTCTAGTAGAGTCTTGTTCATCGGTGTGAGTCGCAACACATCTATGGGCAAGAAACTGTAAGACGATAGAGTTTCCCTTTTTTCTCTACTCTTGTGTTTTGTGGTACGGTAAAAAGTTATGAGTGTACTTAAATATATGTAAGTCTTTTGATATCTTTTGTGAGGAGAATGTCGTATTAAGTATATGTTATTGTATGAAGTGAGAATGATATTATCCTAGGTACTGTAAAGGATCTCTTAGGTGTGTGTGAAGGGATTATATGGGAGGCCGCTTCATTAAACAACTCATGTGAGCATTTGAATCATCTTTGGTAGGAGGATATCAGGTTTCTATGCTTTTTAGGTGTTATTGATACAATATTGTAAGGTGTGAGTTTTATTGGGATTTACAGTGAAGTTCACTGTAAGTTCACTTGAAAGTTTACTAAATTATATTGGATATGACTTATGTTTTGTTTTAATTGAGATGTTTGGTGCTAAAATGTGATTCTTATACTTTAATGTGATGTTTTAATCAAAAAGAGCATATTTCTCATGAATGTTTGTATCTCATGATTTTATGCATTAAGCCATACATACTACATGTATTTATACTAATTTCGTACTTTTGGTCTATCTCTAAAGGTGTGATAAAAAGGTGAGAGGTATCTTGGAGAAAATCTTGGGATCTAGTAATCGTTCATGCAAAGTTTAAGTATGTTCTCATTTGAATCGAGGGCATAACTATCTTTAGATTTCATTTATTCAACTGTTGTAATAGACTAAGTAATTCTATATTTCCTATTGTATGGGTCGTGTCCCAATTTTTGTTGAGTCTAATATTGGCATATGTTGAGACTTAGTGTTTGTTATGAATTTAATATGAAAGATGTTTTAAGATATTTCATGTGAAAAGTTTTACTTCCACTATACTGTTCATACATGTTATGCAATGAATTATGTCAAGGACTTGTACAAGACCTCTGACATGTCAAGTACGCCACGTCACACTCCAAGAGTGACATATCTTCTAGGGTGTGCTCTTGGCGTGTTACAATGTTTATATGAGAGCATAGGTTATGAAAGTAGTTTTAAAAATTTAAAAGTCTCATAAATCCACGTTTATTAGAGTCTTGTTCATTGTGTGAGTCGCGACACTCTATGGTCCAGAGGCTTTAGGACGATAGAGTTTCTTCTTTCTCTACTCTTGTGTATTGCCGTAGAGTAAAATGTTATGATTGTCTTTATTAATCCTTTTCTTTGTGTTTTTAGGAAGATGGCTACTAGAAGGATGGCCACTAGTAGGTTGCAAGAGGGAAGGGTGGAAGAGGAAGTTCCTCAAGATGGACTAGATCCACAAGGAGTTCATGTTTATCAAGATGCTCAAATCCTTAATAAGGTGTTCAAGTCCCTATTAGAGGTGAAGGTAATGAGGTTTCGGTGGTGCGCCTTGAGATGACAAATGGGGATATTAGAGAGGATCTACTTGTTATAGCCCGAGCCATGACTACTCATGTGAATAGAGGCATTAAACCTAGAGTGAATATTATGGAGAGTAGAGTGACCTCTACATTGAGAGAATTTGTGATGATGAATCCTCTTATCTTTCTTTGCTCTAAGGTGAAAGATTATCCTCAAGAGTACCTAGATGGTGTGTAAAAGATGTTGAGTGACATGGGGGTGACTTCCAGTGAGAAGGAGGAATTAGCTTCGTACCAATTAAGGGAGGTTGATGAAGTGTGGTAAACTCAATGGAAAGATAATAAGCTTGTTGTGTCGGGTCCTATATAGTGGGAGGAGTTCAAGGAGGCATTCTTAGGAAAGTACTTACGCCAAGGGAGGTGAAGGTTGAGGATTTAATTAACCTCAAGCAGAGGAATATATGTGTTGAGGAGTATTCCTTGACGGTCACTATGTTGTCTGGGTATGCTCCATCCTTGTTGTCTAACCCTAGGGATGAGATGAGTAAGTTTGTGACCGGTGTGGCCGACCTTGTGAAAGAAAAGTGTCATGCTCCATGGTGACATGAACTTGCCTAGGGTTATGTTGGATGCTCAATCAGTGAGGATTCCAAGCTTAGTAGGATTTCTAGAAATTTGAAGAGGAGTGTACCAAGTGAGAAAAACCAACCTAGGTTCAAGAAAAAGTCTCCAATTCAAGATGAACCTAGCGATGCTAAGGTAAAACTTGAGAAGGGTAGTGGTTCTCAAGGTGGTAATCCTACATATGTTATTCATGGGAAGAAGCACTATGGGAAATGTCTAGTTGGTACCGTAATTTCTTTGGTTGTTGTAAGGATGGACATAAGGTGAGTTATTGTCCTAATATTACGGCTAGAGGAAAAAAAGGCAAGCAACTTCCTCTAAGTTTTCCGGGTGATAATGTACCAACGAAGAATCAATTCTATGCACTCCGAGCTAAGGTATCAAAGTTGGATGAAGATGATGGTTGTAAGTTATAGCTTCTACCTTTAGTTGTTATGATTTCATTCTAAGTGGGGGAGTATGGTGATTAGTGGAGTTTTGTTTTACCGTCTCTTCTATTCTATTCTATTCAAGCTTGAGAGTTACAAAATCATAATAGCATATTGGATGTTGCATTGTTCTTAGGAGACTTTTTGAAATTGAATTTAATTTATTCTTTGTATTGTAAATTTCATGAAGTCATGATTATGTTGTAAATTAATTTTATATGGTTGTATATCTCATATTTTCATACTTTCATCATAAATTTCTTAAGAATTGCATTTGTTAAAATTTTTGTACGTTTTACTGTAAGTTAGAAGTTCACTGTAAACAAATTCAAAATTTTGACTAAATTGTTTTTTGATGAAATTTGTTGTAATGTGTATATAATAGAGTTATATGATAATAGTAATGTGTAGATAAGGAATTTTCTCTATTTGAAATAAAGAATGTGAGCCTTAGTTAAGTATTGATTTGTAGATTGGTTTCTATCTTCTTGTTGTGTTTTGAGTCTCTTAAATATGTGAAATTGGTGTTCCGTGTATATTGTGTATTGAGTATGGAGTAGTATGGTTATGTACTGTTAGTGTTGAGGTAATTATTTCTTGAAAGTGCCTAAAATGAAGCAAGTGACATTAGAGGACGAATGTTGCCCAAGTGGGGAAGAATGTAACACCTCTAAAATGACTTAGGTGAAACTAGATCCTAACACTTGTTTCTTTACGTTTTGAAGTATTAAATTGGGTTAGAATGATGTTAGGGGCAGTGTGTAAATATTCGTGAAGTTTGGAGGTCAAACGTCTGTGACGTTCCAAAGGTTAACCTTGTAACGTGCTTGTGTGTCTTAATGTGTTTCATCAAGTTTTACGTGTTTAATTTAAATGAAATTTATGTGAGAGGTCCTAAAAATTTGTACTACTATATTTGGGATGTAAAAGTATGGGAAAGCTCCCCAAGAACCAATCAAGGGGTCCTTGAGGAGGACCCGACTTCTAGACAAAAGCTTTCAAAACCAGCCTTACCTACGGATGGAAACCGACACCCAGTAGGCTGGTCGACGCCCCGGAGGTGAAGGCGTTAATCAACACATAGGCTAGGGAGATTAACTTCCCATTTTTCTATCCTCTGACCCACACTACGGACCAACGGGACGGTCCATTTGTTGGGCTACGTGGCGTAGGTACTGGTTCGTCGATGGCACCTGTAATTTCTGCAGGTGTCTCGGCCAGCCCAAGGGTGTTTTGGGGTTTCCAGCTAGCCTTCCTAAAATTAGTTGGACGGTTTATTAAGGTCATGTTAGGTATTTAAGTGGGTTCGTAAGTCTTAAAAACTTAGATGAATTCATTAAACAATTAGATAAAATCAAAGCATAAGTCCTTCTAGTTGATGATGTGTGTCTCTAATAGGCTATAGTGAAGTCATTATGTGTACTGTTTTATGTTGAAGTATGATCATTATTAATGTACTATATGAGACTTGTTGGAACTTATATAAATGATACTATAGTAGTGAATAGAGTGACCTATTTGAATGATATGCTATATGTAGCATAGTGGAAAATTAGTGTGTCTTGTTTTGGTAGACTTGTGTCCCTTACTTGATACATATACAATGTGAATATGACTTCTTGACTTAGTATGCTAAAGCTTTTTAGTATTGTATGTTAGATTGACATGTTACCTTGAACATAGTTAAGAAGGTCCTTTATATGGAACCTTCATCCTAGATGGAAGGTTATGATATCTGTCACGACCCAAAACCGAGCCGTGACTGGCACCCACACTTACCCTCCTATGCGAGCGAACCAACCAATCTAAACCTTAACATTTCAATATAATATCGACAGAAAGTAATGCGGAAGACTTAAACTCATTAATAAAAACCAATTCAATAACTTCTAAAATTCAACATCTATTATTATCCCCAAAACCTGGAAGTCATCACCACAAGAACATCTATGATCAAATTACTAAACTAAGAGTTTTCCTAAGAAGCTAAAACAAGTAAACCATGCCGGAACTTCAAGGCATCAAGACATGAGGAAGAAGATCCACTCCAAGCTAGAAGCATTAGCTCACCCTGAAGATCCGGTGTGACGAAGACTGGCTAGAATTGCGGTTGAGTTGAAGACGACGGCACGTTTGCTGCACTCCACAAATAACAAGAAGAAAACATAAAAGTAGGGGGTCAGTACAAACACGAGTACTGAGTAGATATCATCGGCCAACTCAAAATAGAGAACAGTATATATCAAGTAATATCATAAATCAACTACAATACTTAACATGTAGCACAGCAAGTACTTTCATCATTAATAAATACCGCCAAGTTCACACATGAGGACTCAAGCCTCAATACCATACTCATTTGGGAATTAGGTTCATTAGATTGAGTATGTTAGCATCTTTCAAGATTCATTATCTTTAATCCTCTTGTATCGGTACGTGACACTCCGCTCCCTCATTATCTTTATTCCTCTTGTGTCGGTACGTGACACTCCGATCCCCTACTACTATGTGTCGGAACGTGACACTCCGATCCCCTAAATCTACGTGTTGGTTCGTGACACCCGATCCCCTAAATCTACGTGTCGGTTCGTGACACCTAGTCCCCCTAAATCTACGTGTCGGTTCGTGACACCCGATCCCCTAATTCTACTGGTCGGTTCGTGACACCCGATCCCCCTAATACTATGTGTCGGTTCGTGACACCCGATCCCTTAATTCTATGTGTCGGAACGTGACACTCCTATCCCCTAATCTCATTCTATCAATTCATCAAGCCTTCTCTTATACCAAGGCATCTCCATTCTCATTACTTTAGTTCATCAAGCCTTTTCTTATACTAAGGCATCATTAATCTCATTACTTTAGTTCATCAAGCCTTCTTTATTACCAAGGCATCATCATTAACAAGGAGATTATGGTTTTTCAAGATTTGGGGTTCAATAGCTTCATCATGCTTATTTTATCACAATTACATAATCATATTCATGCAAGCATACAATTAAGCATATAGAAGGGTTTACAATACTACCAACACATATCATTCGCTATTAAGAGTTTACTACGGATAGCATGAAATAACCATAACCTACCTCCACCGAAGATTAGTGATCAAGCAAGCAATTTCCCAGAGCTTTGTTTTCTCTCTTCCTCGTTCGATCGATCCTCTCTCTCTCTCTCTCTTGTTCTTTCTATTTTTCTTATTCAAACCCTCTCTCTTTTATCCTAATTAGCATATAATTAAGAATAGAAGATGGCAATAATAACCCACTAATTAACTCAAAGTTACCTCTTGTATCCCCCAAGAAACTGAGTTATTAATGTTAACCCATGAAATTTATAATTATAGCAGGAATAGTCCAAAACGTCCCTTAAAACATTTAAAGAAATCCGACCCAGACTAGGATTACGCAACCTGTGATGGCCCGTCGTGCCTACGATGGTCCGTTCTGCAGGTCGTCGCAAAGTTCAGAGACTCAATTTCCACCAAAGAGTCTGTGACGGTCCGTCAAGCCTGTGACGGTCCGTCCTGCCATGTCGTCACGAAGTTCAGAGAGTCGATTTCAATACCCAAATTTCAGAATTTCTAAGTGTTTTGAAACGAGACCCTGCGACGGTCCGTCGTGCCCATGACGGTCCGTCGTACCCATGACGGTCCGTCGTGGGGTCCGTCGTCTCAGCTAGTTTTCCAGAAATAAAATCTGTTGCTCAAAACGACTAAACAGGTCGTTACAATATGACCAATTAACCCTCATCGTTCGTCCTCGAACGATCACAAGAAGAAAAACAAGGGCGAGAAGGGGTACCTGAATCTTCAAACAGGTGTGGGTATCTTTCTCGCATATCTGCCTCCTTCTCCCAAGTGGCTTCATCAACCGGTTGATTCTTCCATTGAACTTTGATGGATGAAATCTCCCTCGACCTCAACTTGCGGACTTCTCTATCGAAGATAGCAACAGGTTCCTCCTCATAAGACAAATTCTCATCAAGCAGGACCGAATCCCAACGGATAATGTAGTTTCCATCCCCATGATATCTTTTCAACATAGACACATGGAATACCGGATGCACTCCGGATAGCCCTGGGGGCAAGGCTAGCTCATAAGCCACCTCCGCTACTCGCTTAAGTACTTCAAATGGTCCAATGTACCTCGGGCTTAGCTTACCTCTTTTACCAAACCGCATCACCCCTTTCATGGGCGAAACCTTCAACAAGACTTGCTCACCCTCCATGAACTCTAAGTCTCTAACCTTTCGATCTGCATATTCTTTTTGCCTACTCTGCGCCGCTAAAAGCTTTTCTTGAATAGATTTCACTTTCTCTAATGAATCCCTCAAAAGGTTAGTATCCCAAGGTCTAACATCAAATGCATCAAACCACCCAATGGGAGACCTACATCTCCTACCATACAATGCTTCAAATGGAGCCATATCAATACTTGAGTGTTAGCTATTGTTGTAGGAGAACTCTGCTAAGGGTAAGAAGCTACCCCAATGGCCACCAGATTCTATCACACATGCACGAAGCATATCCTCCAACACTTGAATCATTCGCTCAGACTGACCATCGGTCTGAGGATGGAATGCGGTACTAAGGTCCAACCTAGTACCCAATTCCGCATGCAATGTTTTCCAAAACTTAGAAGTAAACTGCGTACCTCTATCTGATATAATGGAGAGTGGAACCCCATGCAATCGAACAATCTCTGAGATGTAAAGTTTGGCTAACTTCTCTGCATTGTAAGTCACCTTGACCGGAATGAAATGAGCAGACTTAGTCATCCTATCAACAATCACCCAAATAGAGTCATACTTACCCATTGTCTTTGGAAGACCAACCACGAAATCCATTGCAATTCTCTCCCACTTCCATTCAGGAATGGGCATTCTCTGAAGCGTTCCTCTGGGCCTCTGGTGTTCATACTTTACTTGATGACAGTTTGGACATTTGGCAATAAAATCAACAATGTCGCGCTTCATTCTACTCCACCAAAAGTGTTGTTTTAGGTCACGGTACATCTTGGTTGCACCAGGATGTATAGAATACCTTGAACTATGAGCCTCTGTCAGAATAGTGGTGATCAAATCATCGATGTGGGGTACACATACCCTTCCCTTAATCCTCAAAACACCTTCCTCATCGATTGTTGCTTCTTTAGCCTCTCCTTGCGACACTTTATCTCGGATCCGGATCAATTTCTCATCATTAAACTGCTTTCCCTTAATCTTGTCAAGGAAGGAAGATCTTGCCTCCACACAAGCTAACAATTCTCCCTTCTCATTTACTTCTAACCTCATAAGGTCATTAGCCAGAATCTGAACCTCTCTAGCAAATGGGCGTCTAGAAACTTGCAAGTGAGCTAGACTTCCCATGCTTCCTGCCTTTCTACTTAGGGCGTCTGCCACAACATTAGCCTTTTCCGGATGATACAGAATAGTGATATCGTAGTACTTCAGTAGTTCCATCCATCTCCTCTGTCTCAAATTCAAATCTTTTTGAGTAAAGACATACTGTAGGCTACGATGATCCGTATAGACCTCACACTTAACCCCATATAAATAGTGCCTCCATTGCTTTAATGCAAACACTACCGCGGCCAATTCCAAATCATGAGTTGGATAGTTACGTTCATGCACTTTTAATTGCCTTGAAGCATAAGCAATCATATTCTTCTCTTGCATTAGCACTGCACCCAAACCCGAATAGGATGCATCACAATAAACAATGAAGTTCTTACCTTCCACGGGCAAGGTGAGAATTAGTGCAACAAAGTCTTGAGCTTCTGAAAGCTTTCCTCACATTCGTCCGACCATACAAATGGAACATTCTGCTTAGTCAAGTTCGTCAATTGGGAAGCAATGGAAGAGAATCCCTTGACAAATCGACAGTAATAGCTAGCTAAACCAACAAAGCTCCTTATTTCTGACACATTAGTAGGTCTTACCCAATTCTTCACTGTCTCAATCTTAGAAGGATCCACCATCACTCCATCCTTAGAAACTACATGCCCCAAGAAGGACACTGCATCTAGCCAAAACTCACACTTAGAGAACTTGGCATAAAGCTTTTTCTCCCTCAACATTTCCAATACAATTCTCAAATTCTCCTCATGTTCCTTCTTACTTTTAGAGTATATCAGTATATCATCGATAAATACACACAAAGAGATCCAGATATGGCTTAAAAATCCCGTTCATCAAGCTCATGAACGCAGCAGGGGCATTTGTAAGACCAAAAGACATCACTAAAACAATCATTGCTGCCCATACCTGGTTCGAAAGGCAGTCTTTGGCACATCCGTTGCCCGTATTTTCAATTGATGATAACCGGATCTCAAGTCAATCTTAGAGAAGACACAAGCACCTTGTAACTGATCGAACAAGTCATCAATGCGAGGAAGAGGGTACTTGTTCTTAATAGTTACCTTGTTCAGTTGTCTATAGTCTATGCACATCCGAAAACTTCCATCCTTCTTCTTCACAAACCAAACCGGAGCACCCCAAGGAGATGCACTTGGTCTAATGAAGCCTTTGCTCAACAACTCTTGAAGTTGTGCCTTTAACTCTCTTAACTCCGCGGGAGCCAGTCTATAAGGGGGTATAGAAATGGGGCGAGTACCCGGTTCAAGATCAATACAGAAGTCAATATCCCTATCCGGTGGCATACTAGGAAGATCTGCAGGGAACACATCCAAAAACTCACGGACTACCAAAACCGACTCAATCGAAGGTACTTGGGTAGTATCATCCCTGAGGTGTGCCAAGAAAGCTAAACAACCCTTACTAACCATTCTCTTAGCACGAAGAAAGGAGATGATACGAACCGTATTGGAAGTGTAGTCGCCCTCCCACACTAACGGATCTTTCCCAGGCTTGGCTAATGTCACAGTTTTAGCATTACAATCCAAGATCGCAAAATTCGGAGAAAGCCAAGTCATACCCAGAATTACATCAAAGTCAACCATTTCTAAGATAACCAAATCTACATAAGTGTTGCTACCCACAAAAGTCACCAAACAAGACCTATATACTTTTTCAACTATCACAGACTCACCCACCGGAGTAGAAACACGAATAGGCATGTCAAGTAATTCACAATGCAAATTTAGACCATTAGCAAATGAGGAAGATACATAAGAAAAGGTGGATCCAGGATCAAACAATACAGAATCCATGCAATCACAAATCAAAAGATTACCTGTGATAACAGCATCAGATGCCTCCGCTTCAGATCTCCCAGGGAAAGCGTAACAATGGGCCCTATCGCCTGTCTGTCCATTGCCCCTACCATGTTGTGATGTAGTGGCTCCAGTTTCCCATCACCCCGGCCGTTTTGGTGACCACCATTACCTCGACCACCGCGTCCTCCAGAATAACGGCCTCTACCATGACCACCTCTACCTCTAACTATTGGGGGTCTATAACTCTGTTTTGGACAATTCCTCCTAATATGTTTAATCTCCCCACATCCATAACACTCTCTAGAGTCAAGCATAGGTCTCTCAGAGAAGTGTTGACCGGTCTGAGGTGGACCCCCAACTACAGTCTGTAGTAAAGACTGGATTGGTCGAACTGAGTAACCTCCGAAACCCTGTCCTCTAGAGTAAGAACTGTTAAACTCACCTCCCTTTCGAAACCTTTTTGATGTCGATGCCATGGTGAAGTCATCTGGCTTCACTCCTTCCACCTCTATCACGAAGTCTACCACTTCTTAGAAGGATTTTGCCGTAGCCGCTACCTGTAAGGCTGAAATCCGCAATTCTGACCTCAACCCCTTCACAAAACGGCGAATCCGCTCTTGTGGACTGAAACAAAGTTGGGTGGCATACCTGGATAATGCACGAAACTTACCCTCATATGCAGTAACCGACATCCTACCTTGCTCCAGGCTCAAGAACTCATCTCTTTTCCTATCCCTCAAAGTTCGGGGATATACTTCTCCATAAACAAGCTAGAGAACGAGGCCCAAGTCATAGGTGGTACCTCTGTTGGTTGACACTCAACATGTGACCGCCACCACATTTTGGCGTTCCCTTGAAACTGATAACTCACGAACTCCACACCAAACCGTTCTACTATACCCATCTTGTGTAGTAGCTCATGACAATCAACCAGAAAATCGTAAGCATCCTCAGATTCAGCACCCTTCAAGACTGGAGGTTTCAATTTCAAGAACTTACTGAAAAGTTCGTGCTGATCATTTTTCATTATAGGCCCTGTAGTCAAACGTGGAAACGTGCCTATTTCCAATGAGGCATCCATGCGGGGAGCCATAGTGGCTGCATGTTGTACCTCTGAAACCGGAGGTGTTGGTGCAGAAAACACTGGAGGTGCCTGACCCTGATCAGATAACCCGCTAAGATAAGTAAGAACCTGATTGATCATCTCTGGGGTAGGTTGGGGTGGCAATTCCTCATTTTGCACTTGTTCATTCTCCCCTTCCTCACCCTATCTTACTACTTCCTCAGTTGGTGGAGGAGTCACCGCCCTAGCATCAGATGGGCTAGGTACTTGTCCTCTTCCTCTAGAGGACGTCCTCCCACGACCTCTTCCACGGCCTCTTGCCGCTACTCCTCTTCGAGCTACAGCCCCAGTGGCTGGCTCAGATGCTTCTTGTCTTGCCGGTGTCGGTGTTGGTGTTGGCGCAGTCGTTGCTCTAGTTCTAACCATCTGCGAAATAGAGTGAAGATGGTCAGATACCAATTTGTATCACCTAGATACCAATTGGATTCAAGTAGTAGCACGAAAGAAAGAAATAAAGAGTGGAATTTTCCTAAAGTCTTATAGCCTCTCAAAGAAAAGTAAAGGCGTCCCCATACCGTTCCTTAAGACTCTACTAGACTCGTTCTTGTGTGATGAGACCAACGAACCTAATGCTCTGATACCAAGTTTGTCACGACCCAAAACCGAGCCGTGAGTGGCACCCACACTTACCCTCCTATGCGAGCGAACCAACCAATCTAAACCTTAACATTTCAATATAATATCGACAGAAAGTAATGCGGAAGACTTAAAATCATTAATAAAAACCAATTCAATAACTTCTAAAATTCAACATCTATTATTATCCCCAAAATCTGGAATCATCACCACAAGAACATCTATGATCAAATTACTAAACTAAGAGTTTTTCTAAGAAGCTAAAACAAGTAAAAGCTAGTCCATGCCGGAACTTCAAGGCATCAAGACATGAGGAAGAAGATCCAGTCCAAGCTAAAAGCATTAGCTCACCCTGAAGATCCGGTGTGACGAAGACTGGCTAGAATTGCGGTTGAGTTGAAGACGACGGCACGTTTGCTGCACTCCACAAATAACAAGAAGAAAACATAAAAGTAGGGGGTCAGTACAAACACGAGTACTGAGTAGATATCATCGGCCAACTCAAAATAGAGAATAGTATATATCAAGTAATATCATAAATCAACTACAATACTTAACATGTAGCACAACAAGTACTTTCATCATTAATAAATACCGCCAAGTTCACACATGAGGACTCAAGCCTCAATACCATACTCATTTGAGAATTAGGTTCATTAGATTGAGTATATTAGCATCTTTCAAGATTCATTATATTTAATCCTCTTGTGTCGGTACGTGACACTCCGCTCCCTCATTATCTTTATTCCTCTTGTGTCGGTACGTGACACTCCGATCCCCTACTACTATGTGTTGGAACGTGACACTCCGATCCCCTAAATCTACGTGTCGGTTCGTGACACCCGATCCCCTAAATCTAAGTGTCGGTTCGTGACACCCGGTCCCCCTAAATCTACGTGTCGGTTCGTGACACCCGATCCCCTAATTCTACTGGTCGGTTCGTGACACCCGATCCCCCTAATACTATGTGTCGGTTCGTGACACCCGATCCCTTAATTCTATGTGTCGGAACGTGACACTCCTATCCCCTAATCTCATTCTATCAATTCATCAAGCCTTCTCTTATACCAAGGCATCTCCATTCTCATTACTTTAGTTCATCAAGCCTTTTCTTATACTAAGGCATCATTAATCTCATTACTTTAGTTCATCAAGCCTTCTTTATTACCAAGGCATCATCATTAACAAGGAGATTAGGGTTTTTCAAGATTTGGGGTTCAATAGCTTCATCATGCTTATTTTATCACAATTACATAATCATATTCATGCAAGCATACAATTAAGCATATAGAAGGGTTTACAATACTACCAACACATATTATTCGCTATTAAGAGTTTACTACGAATAGCATGAAATAACCATAACCTACCTCCACCGAAGATTAGTGATCAAGCAAGCAATTTCCCAGAGCTTTGTTTTCTCTCTTCCTCGTTCGATCGATCCTCTCTCTCTCTCTTGTTCTTTCTATTTTTCTTATTCAAACCCTCTCTCTTTTACCCTAATTAGCATATAATAAGAATAAAAGATGGTAATAATAACCCACTAATTAACTCAAAGTTACCTCTTTTATCCCCCAAGAAACTGAGTTATTAATGTTAACCCACGAAATTTATAATTATAGCAGGAATAGTCCAAAACGTCCCTTAAAACATTTAAAGAAATTCGACCCAGACTGGGATTACGCAACCTGTGACGGCCCGTCGTGCCTGCGACGGTCCGTTCTGCAGGTCGTCGCAAAGTTCAGAGACTCAATTTCCACCAAAGAGTCTGTGACAGTCCGTCACGCCTGTGACGGTCCGTCCTGCCATGTCGTCACGAAGTTCAGAGAGTCGATTTCAGTACCCAAATTTCAGAATTTCTAAGTGTTTTGAAACGAGACCCTGCGACGGTCCGTCGTGCCCATGACGGTCCGTCGTGGGATCCGTCGTCTCAGCCAGTTTTCCAGAAATAAAATCTGCTGCTCAAAACGACTAAACAGGTCGTTACAATATCCTTGATGTTGAAAGCCATAATGGTATCCTTCTTGTGTGAATGGTGGACTTAGGTTTGTTTGGATGGAACGACATGAATCATCCTTAGGAAAATCACTGAGCTATACTTTTGACAATTGTAGGTAGCCTTAGTGTACCCTCTTTGGTAAGGTGTAATGTGATTGGGTTGTGAACTAGATATGGAACCTCTTCATATACTCCTTTTTTGAAATACTCTATGAGAACAAAGTCTAGAACTATGTGAGTATGCTTCAGAAGTTTATCTAGTTCAGATGACATTAGAGAACAAAGAAACCCTCGATATTTTTTTACCGTATGCCTACATGAGATATGTCTTAGTTCTACCACTGGCAAGCAGAACACCCTCCATCGGAGTAGGCTTATGACTCTTTATTCCATGCATAACTAGTATGGTCTATGTCAATTATTTTCTATTCTCATCATATGAGATACCTAATAGTGTTGGATAAGTTCTATAAAGTTTAGGTAGTGGTATGGAAAGCTATCTAGACATTGCACGATTAAACTTTGAAGATGTTAGTGCGTGAGTCCCTAGGTTTTAACAAGACCATTACTTGAATGTCCTTAAGTGTTGAATGTCTCCTAATGAACTAATGAAGATAATGACTTAAGTTAAAAAAAACATGTTAATGAATAAGTACTTATCTGGAGTAGCTTTATGGATTTCCTAGTTAAGGTGTGGAGGGGGCATAAGAATGGTATCTTCATGTCTTACCTAAGAAAGTCTTAAGAATAACTCTAGATAGGAAAAGTTGATCAATGAAATTGGAATAACCTTATCTTAGGTAGACTAAAGGATCTCTTAGGGGTGTGTGAGGGAATCTATAAGCGGTCGCTTCAAAACTCACTCAAAGTGATCCTTATAATCACCTTTAGTAGAAGTATATCATGTTTATGTGCTTCGGTGTATTATTGTTGCTATATTATGAAACATGAGTTATATGTAAAGTTACTGTGAAGTTCATTGTAATGTTATTGTAAGTTCCTATAGATTTAGTATAACTTGGAATCTGTCTTGTGATGTTTGGTGTTTAAGTATGATTCTTATACTTTTAATATGAAGTTTTAATCAAAAAGAGCATGTTTCTCATAAATGTCCATTTCTCATTATTTTATGATTTATTCCATAATTAGTACATGCATTGTAATAATTCCTTACATTTTGTCTATAACTAAACGTGTAGGTGGAAGGTGAAAGACGTCTTCAAGAAAATCTTGGAAACTAGGACTTTTTCAAGCAAAGTTGGGGTATGTCCTCACTTGATTCGAGGACATCTATCTTTAGACTTCTTTTATTCAAGGTATTGTAATGGACATTAGATTTCTATATTTCGTTTTGTATTGGTCGTGTCCCAAGTATCTTGAGTCTAAGATTGGCATATGTTGAGACTTACTCTTTCCTATGGTTTTGTATGAAAGATGTTTAACATATTATTCGTGTGAAAAAGTTTTAATTCTTCACAACTTTCATACATGTATGCAATGAATGATGTCTAAGTACTTGTACAAGAACTCTAAGAGGTCAAGTACGTCATGTTGCAATCCAAGAACATCATATCTTCTATGTTGTACTCTCAGGGTGTGATAGTTAGTGAAAATATATGTCAATTTGTTGCCTTCTCTTAATATGTGTGCCACCTACACCTACCAACTGTTGATAATAATTAGTACATGTCTAATATCTAGAGATATTGACCACAAAACTTCCTATACTCTATTTATCACCGTTACTAGTATGATGGAATTTGTGTCTACATTTAGTGTGAGTAGATTATGTTGTTGGCAGTATACAAGCCCTATTTTAATAGCCTTAATATCAGCTTTAATAAAAAATATACCTTTCTAGTATCCTTGACTCAACAAACACCAAATCTCCAAACTCATTTCTAACAAAAACTACCATAGAACGAGGTCCAGGATTTCCTCTACAAGATCCATCGGTGTTACATTTATAACTTTTGGACGGTGACTCCACTAAACCATCGTATGCCTTACAAGAGGTAGTTACTCCTCCATGTATATTACAATCAGGGGTCAATTCTTAAGGACACCCTTCAACCACGCATATTTACACCTGGTATACAAGTATAGAATTCTATTAGTTTGTGCCATCATGGATTGCCTGCTCATCTTTCACCCATGTATAAAAACATTTATTCTCTTCCTAATTTTCAATATAATAAAGGCAAGAACTGTTTTTAAAATGGGTTTTAGTTTAGCAACACAATCAACACTCAACCATTCTTCATGTCCTTGATTAATTTGTATTTTATTAATATGTAATCTTGGAGCTTCTAAGAAATATTCTTATATAGCCTTAGTATCTATGTATTCAATGAGTAAGTGATTAAAAGTTTCATGTACCTTAGCATGGCAGCAACAACATTCAACAAAATCCGCATTTTTCTTTCTGATGAGGACTTCTCCAATAGGAATACTACCATACCACATCTTTTGCAATAGAAAAGACACCTTGAAAGGCAATCCTTTCTCCTAAATGTTCATTATATTGAGTAAAGGATTTTTTTTGTATCTACATAACTACCACGTTGATCGTATTTTAATCCTTTCGAGATATTGTCGATTATTTTCTCTAGTAGTTGTTATATTCCTTATTATAGTATATGATTGCCTACTTCTTCATTAAGATTCCCATTTAACACCTCAGTATTCCATATGTTCTCATTGAGTCGTTGTTGCACTAATTCAATCTGATGTTGTTCATGAGAAATAGATATTTATAAGTGATTGTCCCTAAGTTGCATCCAATTGTCAACCAAACACTAGAGTTGCCTCTTTTAATCTCCTAAAGATCGGCTAATCAATGAAGTCTCTAGCCTACAACATAACCTTCCATACGTGTGAGCCTCACTTCCATTGAACGGTTACATTAGGGGAGAACCCCCTAGAGGTAATATGGAGTAATTGACCTCTCGAAGGTCTTATACAAGCCCATAATTATCCTTCATCGCATTATCATAAGTAATTTTAGCGGAAAATTTAAAAGTTTCTTAGCACATCATATGCTAGAACATTACTTCATATACATATACATACATCATATATATATATATATACATGCATATATATATATATATACATATATATATATATATACATATATATATATATATTATATATATATATATATATATCTATATATATATACACATGTATATATATATATACATGCATATATATATATATACATGTGTGTATATATATATATATATATATATATATATATATATATATATATATATATACATGTTATATATATATATACATGTATATATATATATACATGTATATATATATTACATGTATATATATATATATTATATATATATATATATATATATATATATATATATATCATGATACATAGTTAAAGACTCTAGTCTCTTTTTGCCATCCTAAAATCAACATCATAAGAGTACATTTGGTACACGACCCTTCAACATATTACATAAGTATAATATTAAAGAACATTGCAGTAAAGACATGACTTAGGAATCCTTGGACTTAAGAATTCCTTTCCTTGAGCTTGGAAATACTCTATCAAGCTCTTCACCATTAAAGACATCCTTTAATCATCCATAACCTACACTTTGTGTAAAAAGTAGAGAAGAATGGAGTTAGTACAAAAATGCACTAAGTATGGAAACCATGCAAGAACGTGCATTTAAAAGGGACATTTTCTTGAAATCATAATGCATGTCTTTTTGAGAAAATCTTCATAAAATATTGATACGATAGCATTTATATCGTTCACATACTTCATGTAGACAAATTTAAAGGCCAAACATCATTTATAATTACACATAGAATGTAAACCACATTTGGGTTCACTTTACAGTAAGTTATTCCCATTTAATAGTAATTTTCCTCCCTTTTTTTTGTCTCTTAACTGCCATAGTACCCCTCTAGTAATACTTAGTGCAATGCAAAGAAAGCATTCATACAACCTACATAATCCCACACATACCATTATAGGAGTATAGTACATCATAGACACATTTAGGTCAAGACTATAATGACTTTACAGTAAACTACACCAACTTGCACATCTATTCACTTCACTACACATAAAGATTTATAAAGCTTTACTGATAATCCCAATCTAAGTCCACTAGTTCAATGTACATGTGAAGCCCCATAACCTCACACATACTTAGTAAACCAATCATGAGACCAGAAGCCTTAAAACTCTATTTCATACATCAACAAGGCCATAAAGACAACTCCATAATTTATGCCAACAAGACCTTCATTATATAGTCATTAAGACCCACTTATGCACATAAGGATAAGACCATATCATATGGACTCATACCATGAACATTTTCATAACAAGTACACAAACTACAAAGTCTTGCATAAGGAACATATATATAGGCATATGCATTAGAACACCTTCCTAGCACTCCCTAAGAAGCTACTTATACAATGTCTAAGTGGGTTCATTACTTCCACCTATCCTAAGTAACCTCCCTTAGGTAATCCTAGTTATGGTCCTAGTCATTTACTTCCATTGTATATTTTACTTTAGGGAAACTATAGCCTTAACCGGCACTAATACCATGGGTGCTACATAGAATTTGGTGTTTTAGAGCCTTACACCAATAAAGGTGTTCTTACCTAGACAAGATAGAACATAAACACAGGCCAGCATACTAGTGAATTTACTTTCTAGATCCAATGTGGCAAGCATAGTTTATGGAAATAAGATATATACATGATCCTTTACATGCTCATCCGCATTGGAGACTCATCTCATGAGAAACCATGGGTGAGTCTTCCTCAAGGAAAGTCAACACCTCATGTGGAACCATAGGTGAATATTCATCTGAGGGAAGTTAAACCTTATGGGAACCCAATGGTGAATCTTCGTTCAAGGGAAGGCAACAACTCATTGGGAAACCAATGGTGAATCTTCCTCCATGGAAGCCAACACCCTCTCATTGTCAAGTTCACTCGGTGCTAATCTAAGTTCCCTTTTTATCAAAAAAATCATTATTACATTATTTCATAAAACATAGGCTTAGGATATTGACTCCTTATATGCTTTTAGAATATTCAAGCACCTATCTAGTTTTAGGGTACACATGAGCTCACCTTTCAAGGCCCCTATGTTGACTAGATATTCATACATGTGTGTGTGTGTACTTGTATGTGAGCAAACCTTTCACAGAACACATAAATGTCACACATGTTCATATATCAATGCACAAGTCCATAGGTATAACTATATAAGCAATCATTTCATATAAACACCCAAAGACACTATGAATATTCATATTTGCTCATATCATATACTTAACACCATAGCATGTAAGTCATGTTCATAACATGTTCATAAATTCCTATGCATATACTTGAAAGACCAACCTAGGAACTATCTATCAAGGTACACATGTGCAACGCAGAGAAAAGGTTCCATACCCTTTCCCATACTAGTACACATATAAAGTCATCCTAGTGAATGATACATCACACAACGTCATAAAATGGTTAGCATAGCATAAGACTCATTTATTCAAGACTTACAACATTCTTACAGTAAGCTCTAGTCTTGATTCACCTACTATAGCTTTACTTTCCATATAGCATTATAGGACCTCATCATAGGCAGCAAGTATACATAAACTTAACATAACCATTTACATGTTCATGACATTAGCGACATAACCTAGATCATACTTAGAATAGGAAATTAGTCATAGGCTTCACATAGGGTGATACATCACCAACACACACTCATAGTATAGTTGCCTTCAAGGCCAGGTTCACATCAAATATATGTGTTGTCAAAAGTGAACACCGCCACCATAAGTGGACTATACCACACAATGCCATATAAGGCCAATTCTAACAACAATACTATAGGGAGTAGAGAAGTAGAGAAGTAGAGCAATTCTTACCCATCCTTTAGCCTTTGGTCATTATTTACCATTACTACTCTTTCATCAACAATTAAAGTATAAGGTAGTATATAAAGTAGGGATAATGTCCAAGTACCCCCTCAACCTATGGCCGAAATCTCAGAAACACACTTATACTATTTTAAGGTCCTATTACCCCCCTGAACTTATTTTAATAATAATTTTTTACCCCTTTTTAGCCTACATGGCACTAACTTGTGGGCCCAACGATGGTTGACTTTTTTTTTCAAACTATTGCCATGTAAGCTAAAAAGGGGTAGAAATTACTTATAAAATAAGTTCAGGGGGGTAATAGGACCTTAGTATAATATAAGTGTGTCTCTGGAATTTCGGGCATAGGTTGAGGGGGTAATTTTCATGTATGAAGTCATGCATAAGATACTATAAGGTCATGCTACAAAGCAGTACAACACATCACTAACTTACTAGAAGGTACAAGAACATAGACCATTAACCAATTTCACTTGCATGGATCATCGATCATATTTCATCAATAGTATAAATCTAGGGCAGTATATAAATATACATTAACATGAAAGAAATCATACTTAATTCCCTAAAAGATCAACATACCAACATAGGAACTAAACAATCAATTCAATAAAGAGTAGATGTTGACAATCTTACTAATTCCCTAAAGCCTTGATCATAAATCGTATTTTATTAATAATGCACATATTAGTCAGTATCTAAAGAGATCATTTTCAAAAGTAATCATGCTTCATCTACCGTAGCATTGAGATCACATCATATACATTACATTATCCACCTATAGGCTAGAAAAACCTAGATAATTTATACCAAGCCTTCTTTACTTTGATTATACAATATTCATACCCACAATTCATCCATAATATCAACCTAAGTCAGTAGCTACAATAATATTTGCATAATTGAAATCCTACCACAAGTTTCATAAAGTTTAGATTACAGTGAGCATGTTATATTAGGAATCCTCGGAAGATAGAAGAATATAGGCTAATCAAACCTTGATACATTTGAATCACTTATCAACAATTCATCAATATATCCAAGTAAGGAAGTATATACAATTATCCCAACACAATTGAATACCACATTCATACATGATAGAGGCAATGTTACAGTGAACACATAGAGATATAGGCTAGACTTATTCAAATCTTCATATATTAATCCACATGGATCATTAATCAACAACTAACCATGCATAGGTTAAATCGAGTTTGGGAAGGGACATGGGTTCACAATGCAATTGGATTGGAATTCGCGTTAAAGATGATACATTATCATCAATTCATCATGATTAATCCTTTGAAAACGTTTTGAGAAAGAACCCACGGCTAGACTAAAGAAGAATAATTTTGATCATGAAATCTCTTTGAAAACTTTTAGATTAACTCTCTAGATGGAAGGATACTAGAGATGAACAATCATAATAACTTTATTAGAATAAAACCTATAAACATTTATGAACAAATACATAATAATACAAGCTCCAAGTTGTTCTTTAGCTTCATCTTCAATGGAGGTGTTTAGAGAGAATTGGTTTTGGAGGGAAAGTCTAATTTGTGAAGAATGGATTGGGAATGGGTTTATCACGTTTTTGATCACTTAAATACACCCAAAAATAATCAAATAAACCAAGTATGGTAAGTTTAGGATGTTGGGTGAATTTCTATTCACCCCTTAAATAAGTAAATAGCTACGCAGCCTGTTACAGCTTGCACTAACGGCCACCATCGACGCCCAGTATGTCAATCGATGGACCGTTTGTGGCTTCCATTGATTAGGTCTTGGGATGATCTTTGGTTGAGACTTCCCAGGCTAAGTTTTGATTGATTAATTCACCACCAATGCCGCCATTATTCAACAAATGGGGCATCATTTTGTTCAGTCGATTGACATTACCAAGGCAGTGTCTCGTACAGCCTTTGGGTCCTCCTTTGAGGGCCTCTTGAGGGGCCCTTGGGGATTCGTACCTGGGTGTTTCAAACTTTAATATTTACCTTAACATGTTCAATACCTTTCATGCAATTTTCATTTAAAATTAACACATAATACACATCCAAACATGCAAGGCACACTCAAGACACACATGAACGTTTCAATGGCTAACTTTCGAACGTCTTAGACGTTCTTGGACATGACCTCCATACTTAATGAAACTCCATACAATGCTTATAAACATCATTATTACTCATTTTAAGACTTAATATGCTCATGACACACATATAAGCACATAAAAACACATAAGTCCCCTTAGGTGACTAGTCGTCAAATGTTTTGGTCACCCCTTGACGTTTGGCTTCAAAAATGACTTCAAATCACCCAATCATACTTTACAACACTTATTAAAATTTTAACAAGCCTATAGGAACAAGTGAGTCTCTAGACACCCTAACTCATTTGGGGGTCTTACATGTGGAATGTATTTTTTACAATATTTATTCCATAGAAACTGAGAACATAGAGAATTAGTAGTTCTGAATTTCCACCACTGATTAAAAAATAAGGCATTTGTAACATCCTCCATCTTAGGCAAATAAATATATTTCCAAGGTATCTAGTGAGTCTCTCTTCCTTCTTTTTTTCCATTCCACAAAAATTACGAAAACAAACCTATGTATGTAATGTATCACACAATAAGAAGGATTAATATCATAAAGGAGGACATACATGATTAATCAACAAAACTTTCCCCCCTAAAGATAAAAGCTTTCCTTTCCACATTTGAAGCTTATTAAGAATCTTTTGAATCAAGTCAGAGAAATGAAATTTCTCCATCATTGCATGAGCAATAAACACCGAAAAACCCTTTTCAACTCTAGTTACCTCTTTCACCACCTGGATAGAGGTCTGAGTTGCCATGTTTTATAAGTAAAAAAAACTTTTCGCTTTATTAATCATTTGTTATGATTATTCTTCATAATATGCATAGTTTACATAATAAGTTCCTAGGATATTTTCTCAACTGTAGTAAAAATAATTGTATCATCTGCAAAAGCAAAATAATTTAATTGTTCACCCCACTTATGGATTCCATTAACCTTAAATTCATATTTGTAGAGCAATTGATTCGAAGCACTAGTCAAGACTTCAATATATATCATAAATAAAGCAGAGGATGATGATCTCTATGTTTCACACCCTCTATAGACTGAAAGAATCCATAGGCTTGGCCATTAATCAAAATAGAGTACTACTTATTTGTAATAATCCTCCAAATCATATCCAAGAATACCTCATCAAATCCCATTTTTCCTACGACCTTAATTAGGAATCTCCAATCACTCTGTCATATGCCTTAGCAATATCTAGTTTAATGACCACATTATCTTGTTTGCCTCTTTTTCTTATGTCAAACACATTTTCTTGAACAAGTAGCACATTCTCAATAATGTATATGTCCTTAAAAACTATTTTAATTCCGAGTAATCTTGACAGGAATCTTTCTTATCCATCATGAATGATTCTTGAAATAATTTCGAAAATTACCTAGACTAATTTGTCTAAGATCAAAAAAGTTTTGTATCACTACCTTTTTTGGTATTAGGACCAGATTAGTATCTATAGTAGGATTTGGTAAGGTAGCCCTCTTCAAAAAAGCATGAATTGACTTAATGGCGTACTATATCCCAGCAAGTTTGGTAAAAACTATCTGTCAAGTCATTTGGTCAACAAGAACTATCAGGATTAAACTCAAAAACCACCTTTCTAATCTCCTCTTCATTTGGCAAAACCTTCACAAAAGCATTCTCTTCTTGAGTAATTTTACATTGAATGTACTGCAACAAGGTCATAACTTCAGCATTACAACTTCAAGAGATTTATATTTTTATGAAAAAAAAACCCTTCATTATCTATTTCATCAATAGTTTCAGCCCAAGTTCCATCAACCTTCTTAAATCGGGTAAGTTTTAGCATACTCTTTCTACCCTTCACAAGGAAATGGAAAATTTTTGTGATTTTATCCCCTTCATTGAACCATCGAACACTAGTTTTCTATCTGTATAACTCCTCCTCATGATGCAAATATAGTTTCAAGTTACCATGAGCCTATTGCATAATATCTTTGTTGCTAGGATTAGGATCTTGTCTGAATGTATCTACTTCAATTTTTACAATGTCTTCCGTAATAGCCAGTTGTTTAAAATTATGTCCAAAATTTTATTTACTCCATTTAGATAGAGCCACCTTAGTTCTATTATGTTTCTAATTTAATTGGATAAAGATATAACCTTCAACTTCAGCAATCCAATTTTGACAACCCGCTTCCTTGCAATCTTCTCTTTCAATCAAGATTTTTAGGAATTTCAATGGTTTTATTACATGTATAATATTAAACTCAAAAATTAGTGGTAATGGATGACGATCATATCCATTCCATGATAAGTGTTGTAAGCCAATATGACCACATACATCTAGAAACGCTTCATTCACAATCACTATGTCTAGTCTTTTGAAAATGCATTTCTCATGCAAAATCCTTGTACTTTTGGTGGTAAACATGATACCCTCCAATATATTCTTTACCACTCGATATAATATTGAAATCACCTCCCACCATCTATGAAACTAAGAAGTTAGGATTTAGTGAGTATAGATCATCCGATAAAATTAATCTTCCTATATCATAGTAGAATTAATCTTTCTATATCAGAGTATTTTCCATATACCACAGTTGACGACACTTTCATGTCACCTTATAATGTTAATAATAGGGTTGATTATTGGTCTAAATCTGAGATAACACCGACTTGAATATGATGGTTCACAAAAATTCATATTTGCCCATTTGTATTAAAATTCAATATTGCATCTCCAACCTCCTTTTGAATTTTTGAATATTCCTAGTATCTTGAAAAGGTTCGATTAAAAAATGAGGACGAACTTATGGTGTCTATGTAACATTTGAACTTTATGAAAGTTCTTAGATTTAAATAGACCTAATATTTTAGAACAAGGCTCTGTACTCATTTAGATCCTACTTTGGCCAAGGTCTTATTCTAAACCCTTCTTGCTACAACACTACTATTGTCTCCTCTTAATTTGATCTTTATGTTCTTTGAAATCACCTTGGGAGATATAAAAACCTCTTTACCAACAATTTTTAGATTGCTATCTCTTTCCCCTCCCTCTTTACCTTCTTATACCTCTTTTTATACTATGCTTATTTGCAGATCTCTATAGTGTACCTATTGATGTTCTTATAAGTAACAAAAGCATACAATTCTTACATTGTGCTAGAACTTTCATGCATGGTATGTATGAGTTCTCCTGCAATATCTTGTGAAACCATTTTTCCATCTTGTTCTGATGAGTAATCAAAGCATATAATTCTTACATTGGGCTAGAAATTCAATGCATGGTATGTATGAGTTCTCCTGCAATATCTTGTGAAACCATTTTTCCATCTACTGCTATTCATGTTGTTTATGAATGGATACTTCTTCAATATGATAGACTACTTGTAGTGGCATTTGATAAATAACATTACATAAAACCTTTGTAACATAAGACCCTTATTTTTCTGCATAAGGTCCTTAGGTCATACTGTTAGTTTTTTATTCAATGGACTCTGCTGATCATGTTTAATATTCACTCCATTATCTACACTTATATTTTTAAATTTGAATGATTGACTTTGATTGTTGTGAAATTTCTTGGTTGTTATTGAATTGTTGCACTTGTGTACCTGCGCAATTAACAGCATATTTAGTGAAAAGATATGTCAACTGGTTGCCTTCTCTGAATATGTGCATCACCTCCACCTGGAAACTATGGATACTCTCTTGTACATGTCTAATATCTATTGATATTGAACATGGAACCTCTCATATCCATTTATCACCATTCTAGTATTAAGGAATTTGCTTATTCAATTAGTGGGAGTAGATTGTGTTGTTGGCAGTATAGAATCCCTATTCTAATAGCCTTAGTATCAGCTTCAATAACAATACATATATTCTAGTAGCCTTGACTCAGAAAACACCAAACCTCAAAACTCATTTCTAGCACAAAAGACAATCGAATGAGGTCCACGATTTCCTCCACAATATACATCAGTGTTACATTAAAACATTCACTTGGAGGGTGACTCCACTCAACCATATTATGTCTTACAAGGGGTACATATTCCTCCATATATTTTAAAATCATGGGTTAATTGTTAAGGATACCCTTCAACCATGGATATATACACTTGGTAAAACAAGTATAGATTTTTGTTAATTTCTGCCATCGTGGATTGCCTACTCATCTTTCCTATGTATAAGAACGTTTCTTGTCTTCCAATATTTTCAAATAATAAAGGCATGATTTGTTTTTAATATGGGTTTCGTTTAGCAACACAATCAACTCCCTACCATTCTTTTAGTTCTTCAGCAATCTGCATTACATTAATATGTAATCATGCAGCTTCTGAGAAAAATTCCTAAATATCCTTAGAATCTCGGAATTCAATGAGTAAGTGATTAAAAGTTTCTTTACCTTATCATAACAGCAACAACATTCAATAGAATCCTGATTTTTCCTTCTGCAGGATTTCTTTGATAGGAATTCTACAAAACCACTTCCTTTCACAATAGAAAAGGACTCCTTAGAAGGCAATCATTTCTCCCAAATGTTCATTATATTTATTAAAGGGATTTTTCCTATATCTACATAACTCCAAGGCAAATACTATTGTAATCCTTCTGAGACGTTTTCCATCACCTAGCTTTATCATTTTTTCTAGTAGTTGTTACATACCCTAGTAAAGTATGTATGTGATTGAACACTTCTTCATTAAGATTCTCATTTAACTACTTAGTATTTCACCCATTCTCACTGAGAAGTTTCTTCAATGATTCAATGAAATTTTTTTCATCAGAAATAAATATTTTGTAAGTGAAGGCCCCAAGTTGGGTCCAATTGTAAAACAAAATACTAGAGTAACATCCTTTAATTTCCCACGAGATTTGTTGATCCAATGATTCTCTAGCCTACAACGTTACCTTTCATACTTGTGAGCCTCCGTTCCATTAAATAACGTGTGGCATGTATATTTTACTTTATTTATTCCATAGGAACTGAGATCAAAGAGAATTATCTATTATGAAGTTCCACCAAAACTTAAAAATAATGCATTTCTAATGTCAAATAGAGATTTGAAACCAAGACATCCCTCCATCTTAGGCAAACAAATATCTTTCCTAGGTATCCATTGAGTGCATCTTCCTTATTTTTTATCATTCCATAAGAATTTAGAAAAATATATGTATATTATGGATCAACATTTAGGAGGATTAATAGCAAAAAGAATATAGGTTGGAATACTTTGTCATACATGATTAATCAACACAACTTTCCCCCAAAAAGATAAAAGCTTATATTCTAAATTTGAATCTTGTCAAGAATCTTTTGAATCGATTCAGAGAAATAAAAAATTTTCCTCATTATATCGCCTATAGACACCCCAAATCCCTTTTCAACTCTAGTTACCTCTTGCACCACCTAGATAGCGGTGTGATCACCTTGTTGCATAAGTAGCAAAAACTCTTATCATTATTAATCAGTTTCCCTAATTGTTCTTCATACATATGAATAGTTTCCATTATAATTTACAAACATATTTAGTTAGTTGTAGGAAAAATAATTGTATCATCTTCATAAGTAAAATGATTATGTTGCTCACTCCACTTATGCATTCCATAACCCTTAAATTCATAGTTGTAGAACAACTGATTCAGGCCCTAGTCAAGACTTCGAAGGATATGATAAACAAAGTAGAGGATAATGGATCACCATGTATCGGTAAACTGAAAGAATCCATGGGTTTTACCATTAATTATCAAAGAGTTTTGATTATTAGTAATAATCCTCCATATCATATCCAAGAATACCTCATAAAATCCCATTTTTCATACGACCTTAATTAGGAATCTCTGATCCACTCTATCATATGCCTTAGTCATATCCAGTTTAATGACAACATTATTTAGTTTGCCTCTTTTTCTTATTTGAGTTACCATTTCTTGAGCAAGTAGCACATTCTCAATTATGTTTTTTTCCTTACAAAATCAAGTTTGAGTAATCTTAGAAGGAACCTTTTTTAAGATATCATGAATCTTGAAATAATTTAGAGAAGTACCCAGACTAATTGGTCTAAAACCAAAAAGGTTTGTATCACAACCTTATTTTGTATTAGGACTAGATTAGTATGTGTAATAGACTTTGGTAAAGTAGACTCCAATAAAAAAGCATAAACTGCCTTAATTTTATCAGGACTAGTATATCGCAACAAGTTTGTAAAAACAACATGTCAAGCCATTACGTCCACAAGAATTATCAAGATTAAGCTCAAACACCACATTTTTAATCTTCTCCTCATTTGGCAAAATCTTTGCAAAAGCATTCTCTTCTTGAATAATTTTAGATTGAATGTACTGCAACAACGTCATATCTTCATAATTTCACCTTTAGAGAATTTGTTTAAAAAATACCTTTTCATTGGCTATTTTAGCAATAATTTCAGCCCAAGTTCAATCAACCTTCTAAATTTTCGTAAGTTTTCAGCTTCTTCTTTCAACCCTTAACAAGGCAGTGAAAATTTTTTGTGTTTCTATCCCCTTCATTGAACCATTCAACACTAGCTTTCTGTCTCTAAAACTCCTCTTCATGATGCAGATTAGTTTCCATTCCGCAATAGCCTACTACAGAATAACATTGTTGCTAGGATTAGAATCTTGTTAGAATATATCTAGTCTTCTGAAGATGCATTCCTCATTCACGCTACCATTCTACCATGTGAATGGGTTCCCTATAAACTATAGATCACAATAATCAATACAACATGAAAAATCCTCATACTTTTTGGGTAAATATGCTAACCTTGTATCTTTTCTTCCCTACTCAATATAACATTTAAATCGCCTCCCACCATCCATATAATTGAGAAGTTAAGGCTAAGTGAGTATAAAACATCCCATAGACTTAATCTTTCTGTATCAGAGAATTTAGCACATACCACATTTGACAACACTTTGGTTCCATCTTCTAATGTTAATAATAGGGTTATTTGTTGGTATGAATATGAGACAACACTCGCTTCAATATGATGATTCACAAAATTCATATCTACCCAGTTGTATTAAAATTCAGATATGGCATCCCCAATCTCCTTTTGAATTTTTGAATATTCCTAGTATCTTGGAAAGGTCCCATTAAAAAATCAGGACAAATTTGTGGTGTCTATGTAATATTTACACTCTATGAAATGCCTGCTCAAATTTAATAGACCTAATATTTCATAACAACGCTTTGTAACTCCTTTAGATCTTGCTTTGACCAACCTCTTACCATGAACCCTCGTTGGTACACCACTATTATTGTCCCATTTTTATTTGATCTTTCATTTCTTTGAAATAACCTTGGTAGATATACTAACCTCTTTACAAACAATTTGCATATTACTATCTCTTTCTCCCTTCCTTTTTACTTCTTCTGATGCTATGCCTATTTGCAAACTATCTAATGTGTCCTGATTAATGTTCTAATGATTAACCAAAGCATGTAATGTTTATGTTGGACTAAAATTTTCATGCATGGTGTGTATGAGGGATCCCACAGTATCCCTTGAAACTATTTTCCCATCTGTTGGTATTCATTTTGTATATGAAGGAATCTTCGTTCAATTTGACGGACTACTTATAGTGGCATATAATAAATAACATTAGATAAACCATTTATAACATCATACCCTTATTTTGCTGCATAGGATCCTCAGGAAATATTGTTAGCGCCTTATTCATTGGACTCAACTTATCATGTTCAATATTCCATCCATTCGGTAAACTTATATTTTTCTCAGCTGCTTACTTCGCAATCGCTTCATGATTTGTGGCATATATTCCTTTAATGACAGGAACCTCAATCACTTTTTGTTGCTTATCAGCCCCCACAACTGTTGGTCCAATTTCCTTCTTCTCCCCATCCTGCTTTGTCAAGTTACTGGTCAACATTTGAGATCCATCAACAATAGTGACTTTGTTCATGTCCTACTCATCATTTATGTTTAATTTCGGTGCTATATTTTCTTGTCGTTCTTTGTACATCCTTTTTCTATTAATTAGTATTCATAATATTTATTCGTACCTTTCTAACTGTGCTATATGCATGTAAATCTGCATTTTCTTCTTTGTTTATCAGTAGTTATTAATCTGTTGGTAGGTTATCATATCTTGATATGTCGTCTAATCCTTATTAAATAAGCTTCCAGTTTAGCAACATTCACTTCTACTTCTTCAGAACCATCACCATCCTTAGGACCAACTGCTTCGTCAATAATTGGATTCACTTTACTAAGTTCAGGGTGAAGAACCCAACAAGTAGCTTCAATGTGTACCTACAGTTTGCATTGTTTGCAATATTTTGAGAGCATATCATACAAAATATTTCTCCTTTCCACCTTATAGATCTTTGTAATTTCATTCGCCACTTCCAATTCCACAAGCATAGGTAGTTCAGCAAGCAAATCCACTTGTACCTTGACCCTCGCACAACTAGGTCGAGTTTGGTTTAAAGTAGCGATATCAAGATGTAGTGATTTCCCAACTGCTCAAGTTAGAGAATATAGATTCCTTAATAAAGTATGTTTGTTTTAAATCCAGAGTGGAAATTTATGCCATCACCTATGGCTGACATGGTACCAAAATCGGGCACCACAAGCCGGTACTGTACCAGTACTGGTAGTTCGTATAAAGGAAGGATACCCATCCCAGTCCGCTAATGAGCCGGGATCGGACCGGACCAATTAGCAGGACTCCAGCGGCTATTGTTTTAAAAAATATATATTAAAAAAAATTAACTATTAAAATTAAAAACAGGATAATTTTTTTCTAAAAAATAATTATTACTCAATTAATATTAAAATTTTATAATTTTAAAGTTAAAAATTATACTTTTCAAACTTTCAAAATGTGAAATTTAATATTTTATAATTATAGTTTGAAAGTTTGAATTTAAGTTTAAAATTTTAGATTTATAGTTTTAAAGTTTTAATTCAAATTTAATATTATATATTTATAGTTTGAAAGTTTGAATTTTACAAACTTTCAAACTTTAAACATTAATGTTTTACAATCTTTTAAACTTTAGGGTGTGTTTGATATGAAAGGAAAATATTTTTCAATTTTCTCATGTTTGGTTTGGACAAAAGTTTTGTAAAATGTTTTCCAAATGACCTCATTTTCATCAAAATTAAGGTAAATGACTTCTCTTCAAAAGTTAAGGAAAAAGTTTTCCAAAACTCTCATCCAACTTCAAATTACACTTTTTAAAAAAAAAAAACATAAATTTCTAAAAAATATTTTCAATTTCAAATTTTATAATTTCACTCTGCCTCCCCCCACCCCCCCAATCCCGATCATCCCCAACCCCCTCCAAAAAAATTGTTTCTTAAAAAATATTTTCAATTTCAAATTTTATTTTTTCACCCCGATCCCGGACCACCCAACCCCCACACTACCCACCCCGGCAACCCCCCCCCCCAAATAAAATAGATTTTTCTTTTAAAAAATATTTTCAACTTCAATATTTCATTTTTCACTCCCACCCACCCCCTACGACCCCACCCCCCCCCCACCCACCCACCCCCACCAAAAAAAGTTTGTTTTTTTAAAAAAAATATTTTAAAATTCAAATATTCATTTTTCACCCCTACCCCTCGACCTCCCACCAAACACAACCCAACCCACCTTCTTAAAAAATTTATTTTAAAAAAAAAAAAATCGACTTCAATTTTTTTATTTTTTCACCTCTACTAGACCCCCGACCCCCAACACCCACCACCCAAAATAAATTTACATTTAAAAAAAAATATTTTCAACTTCAATTTTTTGTTATTTCACACCTACCCCCCTGGCCAGCCCCCCACCCCCACCAAAAAAATAATTTTATTTTTAAAAAATATATTTAAACTTTAAATTTTTATTTTTCATCCCTAACCCCCCCCCCCCCCACACACACACACACACAACCCCTACAACCACCACCACCCCCTAAAAAATATTTTTTTTAAAAAGGACTTTTAATTTCAGAAATTATTTTCTACTCTAGTAAAAATAAAAGATATTTCTAAAAAATATTTTTCATTCATAAATCAGACATAAAATCATTTCCTAACAATATTTTCTACTCACCAACCAAACATGAGAAGATAAGTCATGAATCTACTTGTTTTCCAACAAAATATTTTCCTTCATACCAAACACACCCTTAATATTTAAAAGTATAAAAGTTCAAATTTTTTTACTTAAAAGTTAAATGTAATTCAAACTTTCAAACTATAATTATAAAATTTTAAAGTTCACACTTTAAAAGTTTGAACATTTATATTTCAAGCTTTAGAAGTTTGAAAATTTAAATTTGAAGTTTGAAAATTCAAATTTCAAAATTTGAGGTTATAAAAGTTCAAATTAAACTTTAAAAACTATACAAGTTTAAATTTCACAATAATAAAATTTAAATTTAAGACAATAATAAAAAAATTAAGTTGAATCGCATATAATTTTATTAATATTAATAGAATAGTACATTTTAATCTACAAAATATTAGAGCAGTATTAAAAGATCTAATCTACACAGCCACCTCCTAGGAAGGTGTAACACTCCGAAATTTCATGACTTAGTCTAAAGCCTTACATGATGAACTAAGACTTGAAACACTGTTTTTAAGCCAAAAATAATGTATTGAAACTAAGTAGGAAGTGTTAGAGTCAAAACGCTAAGAAACAACCATGACGTCTGGAGAATTATGAAATGTGTGCTACTATGCCTTGGCATATTTCATGGGGCTTGAAGAGTCGGAATTTAACAAAATTTGGAAAAAAGGTGTTAAATACATAGAAGAGTGTGTTAGGGTCTAAATATCCGACTAAGAATCCCTAAGGACCACCCTAAGTGTCCTTGGAGAGGACCCTTCCATTTCACCTCATAACTCTTTTGAGAACAGTGTGCAACCAAGATCCAAACAATGAGTCGTCGTTTCATCGACTCTCCATCTATGGATTTGTAGGTTGAAACTTAGTTATTTTCCAAAAGGGTCAAAAATCACCCTCTCTATCCCAAACGACGCCCTTGCACAATGGCCCATCATTGGGACAACAGGGTGGCTACGAGGCTTTGCTGGTTGGGGGCTAAGTTAACTGCCAAGTTTTTAGTTAAGTTAGATAAATAGTTGGTTAATTAAGTGTGGGTTAGGGTCTGTTAAAATGAGTTTTAAGTCTACAAAAGGCTTATAACTCATTAAACTAAGGTAACACCCTCATACTTCCCAAACCTAATTTTCTCCAACTTCTCTCTACTTTTTCTCTCTATTCAAAGACTCCATTGAAGACAGCTTCAAGGATCACTAGGGATTAAAGAATTCATCTTTTGTCCATCAAACACTAATGAATCTTAAGTTATGGAACCTATTCACTCCTGGGATCTCTTTCCGAAAGAGGCTCTTCAAAATTCGGTACTAATGAAGTCTAAAAGTTGGGTTTTCTTCCAATTTCGTAATTGATATTTCAAATTGATTTGATGTTGGTTTCATTTCATTATTATTGATAAATTATATTTTTTTATGGGTTAATTATTCTAGCTCTTAGTTTTTGACCTAGATCGATGGAAGATTTCATGATTGTTCCCTTTTCCCCTAACTCTAGGTTATTGAATTCATGTTGAATTGATTAGTAATGATACATTTGACTTAGTTATTGTATATATTATTATTATATGATGTTATTAAGTGGACTGATATATGAATATAGTTGTATTGATGGTAGATATTGAAGGAGGCTTATGAAGTCTTTATGGGAAGACTTTATAATTTGAGTTCTTTACTTCAATGATGATGGCTTAGACATGATGATGTTGTTCAATTGAAGTATTATATGTGATTAGATTAAGAAGATGATGATATGAGGATTATGATGAAATATCTTGGCTATGTGAGTTGTGAGATCATGTTAAGGGTATGAAGATACAAGGTTGAACATGAATCACTTATGTGTCTTACTATGATATGACTATGATATGTTGATCTCACAAATGAAGGGTTGTTATAAAAGGAAATTCTCATACAATACCTAATGAGATGATGATATGATATACAAGAACTTAGTATCCTATGGGCTATACTAAGATATGATGATTAAGAAAGGCTTCAAGACATTTCTAAAAGGGACTTTAGCTTAGCACCAAGTGAACCTGACAATGAGAGGTGTTGACTCCCCAATGGAAGGGAGATTCACCAATTTTCTCATGAAAAGAGGACTCCAATGCTAATGGGCGTGTAGAGGGTTCAATACATATCTCCTAGTTCCTTAACTATGTGGCCTCCATAGGAATACTAGCTAGTAGATCCACCTAAAATATTATGTTCATGTTTTTGTTATACCTTGGCAAGTGGACTACCTTCTTTTGATGTAGTGTTTCATGACACCGTATTTCATGTTTATCTCACATGGTGTATTGTCAGTTTAAGGCAATTGTTCTAAAAAATAAAATGAAAGAAATAAAGTGAACACTAATTAGGGTGACTTAAGGGGTTCTCCTTAATGTAGGTAGGGGTATGGGACTCTACTTTTACATTGCACAAGTTGTCCTTGAGGGAAGTCCTAGGAAGTTGTTCTTATGCACTTAGATATGAATAAAATGTATATGATGACTTTACATGTTGATGATCCTATATGATGTTAGTTTCATTGATGAACATGCTATTGTCTAAGTTGATGCACATGATTATGAATATGCATGATATGAAGATATATGAATGTAGACATTTCTTATGATCCTTTGCTTGGTTTACTTGATTATGTGGGGTTATGGGGCTGCACATAAGCATTGCACTTTTTAGGCTTGGGATGGGATTGTTGGTGAGTGTCTTGTATGTTATGATGTTATGAACTCTTGTACATGAATTGTTCTTTTGACATTATTTTGGAGTTATTCATGTTCGTATGATCTTAATATTGTGTCATTCATGTTGATATGACCTTATGTTTATAATATCCATGTTTACTTGACTTTATGATGATGTTGGTCTTGGATTGTATATGTTCTTAATTGTGCATAAAGGCTTTTAAAAAAGTGACTTAGCATGGTTGTGAATAATGTCCTTTTAAGCATGATTTCAATGGTTTTACTTGTTTCCATACTTTGTACATGTGGTTGTACTAACCCATATTCTCTACCTTTTCCGGAACAATGTAGTTTTGGACCATTGAAGTATAGGAGCCCACTTTGCAAGAAGACTTTGACATGTTGCACAAGTTATTGGTAAGTCATCAATGTTCGGGGATGTTAACATTTCACTATTTTAGCTATGTTGTTATGTCGAAGACACTATTTCATTCCTTTATCTTTGAGACTCTTGTTTTAAGCCTATATGTGCTCTTTTATTGAAGTATGGCTATGCCCAAATGTTGTAATACTCCTTAGATGGTTTAATTTGAGAAAATGTTATTACACTATTTCCTATATATTGGTTATGTTGTCTAAACGAGAAGCCTATGTAAGCTTGAATAAGTGAGGAGTCTATGTAAACTCTATATATGATATGTGAGAGGTATATATACACCTCACTATATAAAAGTTTTAAATTTTCCGCATTTTGACCTACGATATGTTATGACAAATCATAAATGCTTTTCCAAGTCCTCTCTAAGAATGAAGAAGTTGATTATATCTAGGGGGTACTCCCCGGTCGTGACAAACTTTGTATTAGAGCATGAGGTTGCAGTAATCTTAGGATTGACGTCTCACCAAACCACGTCTACGTAGATTCTTGTTCATGGGTGTGAATCGTTTCACACTTATGAATGAAAGTCTATGTGATGTTTATGAATTCTCACCTTTTGGTAATATTGAAAGTCGTGCCTCAAGAGTGGTAACTCTATGTGTCCCTTTTCTTCTAATTCTTTTTTGTGGTTATAGGTGATGACTACGAGAAGGTCAACCATAAGGAGATTCGAGGAAAATTTTGCTAATACAGGAGTTCCTCCCTAACAGAACCAAGTGGTGGATACTCAAGCTCAGTCATGAAGGCTCAAGAAAACCAGGAAATTGGAACTCACGTTCAACACAATGCTAATACCATGGCTTCTCTCCTGAGGGAGGTGTTTAGAAGGGATTTTCTTTATAGGTTCTTCCCAAGGTATTAAATATAGGCTAAGATGGAAGATTTCATCAACCTTTGCCAGGGAGGTATGAGTGTTCAAGATTACTCCTTGAAGTTCACTAAATTTTCCAAGTATGCTCCTTATTTAGTATACAATCCTAGGGATGAGATGAGCTTCTTTGTGACGAGAGTGTCTGATTATCTAATTGAAGAGTGTTGTTCGGTGATGCTTTATGATAATATGGATATTTCTCGTTTGATGGTTCATGCTCAACAAGTTGAGGAGACTAGACTCAAGACAAAGAATAAGGAGTTTAAGAAGGCCAAGTCTTATAGGGAGATACTTCCAAGGGTAGGCTTGAAATTCAAGACAAGCCTAGATACAATAAGAGTGTCTCCAAACAATTTCTTTGAAATTTACCTAAGGCTAACAAGGATAGGGATTCTAACCCTAGGTCCCAAAAGGGAAGGATTGGAAATTCACCTAGTAATAAACTACTTGTTCCAAGTGTGGTAAAAAGCATACGGATGAATGCTTGGTGGGAACGGGTAATTGCTTTAGTTGTGGAATAGATGTCCATAAGGTAAAATATTGTCCCTATATTAAGTCTAGAAGAAAAGATGGTAGCCAAGCTCAATAAAGTGGTCCTAGTTCCGATGCACCAAAGAGGAACCACTTCTATACTCTCCGTTCTAGGGGTGATTAAGAGGAATCTCCCGATGTGGTCACCGATATGTTACAAGTCTTCTCTATTGATGTTTATGCTTTACTTGATCTTGGTGCTACTTAATCATTTTTAAATCCTCTAGTAGCTAGAAGGTTTGATGTTCTACCCAATGTGTTAATTGAACCTTTTTCTGTTACTACCCCGGTGGGTGACTCCATTGTGGCTACAAGAGTCTTTAGGAGTTGTCCAATATCTTTGGCAAATAGAGTTACATGGGTGGATTTGGTAGAATTTGATATGGTTGATTTTGATGTCATTTTGGGAATGGATCAATGCATGCTTGTTTTGCTTCCACTGATTGTAGAACAAGGGTAGTTAGGTTCAGTTTTTCTAATAAACCCGTCTTAGAGTAAAAGGGGGGTAACTCAATCCCTAGAGATTGAATCATTTAGTGTCTAAAATATTGTAACATGATTAATAAAGTGTGTCTATACCATATTGTGAGGGTCAAAGATCTTGACTCCGACATTCCTCCTTTAGAGTTGGTACTCGTAGTGAAGTATTTTCCGAAAGGCTTTCCCGATGACTTGCCTAGAAGTCCTCCCGAACGGTAAATATACTTTGGTATTGACATGTTACGGATACGAAGCCTTTTTCAATCCCTCCTTACCAGATGGCTCCGTCCGAGTTAAAAGAGCTAAAGCTTCAACTCAAAGACCTATTAGATAAGGGCTTCATAAAGCCTAATATTTCGCCATGGGGATCTCCGGTGTTGTTTGTTAAGAAAAAGGATGGGTCCCTGATATACCGTGGTTTCACGGTATTATTAATACTTTTTCCTTAAGTTTAGTGTGTCCAGAAGCCTTTTTTGTGATAATATTTATATAAGTTTCTCTTTATTTGCAGGAAATCTGTCTAAAAGATGAATGCGGAGGTTTTTGAGCAACAAATACATAAAAGTACAACCTACGGAGCTTGTGACGGTCTGTCATGCTCGTGACGGTCCGTAGGTGGCATCGTAGTGCAGCTGCTGAAGGAAGATGGGAAAGTCTGACCAAGTGTGGGGTTACGGAAAGCATGACGGGCCGTCGTAGCCATGACGGTCCGTCCTGCTGGTTCGTCATGAATATCAGATAAGTACTCTCGATATCTAAATTCCAAGAGTTACAAGTGTTTTGGAACGGAGACCCTCGATGGACCGTTATAGTTGTGACGATCCGTCATACCTACCATCGAGGGTAATGAAGAGAGCAGCAGAAGAAATTGCACAAGTATGGGACGACGGAGTCCATGACGGTCCGTCGTGACCACGACGATCCGTCACGAGGTCCGTCGATCCAGCCGCGTTTTGACAGATTTCCAGCAAATAGAGTCCTTATTTAATTAGGTTTTATTTTTTATAAATAGTTTGAAAAACCTCGTTTTTGAGGTTAGACTCTTGATTATTTTTTAGACTCTTTGTGAGATTCTTGATTATTTTGAGATTCTTGAATATTTTGAGACTTTTGTAATTGATTGTTTGTGACTTTTGCTGATTAATCAAGTGAACTTTTGGATTTTACTTTTTTTCATTGAAGTAAGTGCATGAATTTATCATATATTTGAATATTGTTATTATGACTATGGGTAACTAAACTCCATAACTAGGGTTGTGGGAACAATAGGCGAATAATGAGGTAAAACGTAACTAAAATAACAATTCTAGAATAGTGTCTTGCATGTATTGATAATTCTTTCGCTTAGAAGTCTTTTTAACGGATGGCCAACGTTAGAACTCGCCTTAATGCTACTTGCCGGACCAAGGAGCTAGATAATAGGAAAAGATATCAACATAGATTTAGCGTATACTATCTAATAGGCTAGTATTGATTGGTACGAGGTAACAACTTAGTCAAATATCGAATACGATGCTTAATATGAGGTAAAGATAAGGGTTAGTATAGCAACACACGTAGCCGGACCAAGGTGCGGAGTGCAATTTTCTAGATGCCGGACCAAGGATTTAGAAATACATAACTTATCACTTTGCATGCAAGATACTAAGAAAGAATTGTTATAGTTAGAATTATCAAGTTATGAACCTGTGGGGAACACGTAAACCCTAGTTACTTTTATTAATTGATTAAACTCCAACATTTGAAGCTGTTAGTTGTCTCCTTCATATTCGCTAGTTATTTGCATTTATTTAGAAATAGAAAAACCCCCTTTTATCATTTTGCTTTCCAAGGAAGTAACTGACTGAACAATAGTAATAATAGATTGAAGTTAAGTCTAAACTATTTTCCTCGTGGGAACGATCTCAACCTCACTAGTTGGGTTATTTACTTGACACGACTGCTTTACTTCTTATTTGAGAAGTAAGTTTGAGCGTATCAGTCCCTTAGCATGTGCATTGATTACCATCAACTCAATAAGGTCACCATAAAGAACCAGTATCCTCTCCCAAGGATTGGCGACTTGTTTGATAAACGCAAAGGGGAAATCTACTTTTCAAAAATTGATTTGAGGTAGAGATATCACCAACTTAGGGTGATAGGTAAGTACATACCTAAAACTGCATTCCAAACTAGGTATGGTCATTATGAGTTCCTAGTGATGACTTTTGGTCTCACTAATGCCTTGACGGCTTTTATGGACCTCATGAATGAGTGTTCCAGATATTACCTTGACTTTTTTGTAATTGTCTTCAATGATGATATCTTGGTGTATTTTAAGAGTGAGTATGATCACATGGGTCATTAGATGGTAGTATTGGAAGTCCTTAAGGAACACCGACTCCTTGCTAAGTATAGTAAGTGTGAACTTTGGTTGAGATCGGTTGTGTTGCTTGATCATATTATCTCAAGTGAGGGTATAGAGGTTAATCCAAAGAAAATCAAAGCGGTTAAGAATTGGCCTAGACCTTTGACTCCAATCGATATTAGAATTTTCTTGGGCTTAGCTGAGTACTATAGGATGTTTGTGGATGGATCCGTATCCATTGTTTCTCCTTCAACTACCTTGACCCAAAAGAGTGTTATGTTTAAGTGGTCGGAAGCATGTGAAAGAAGTTTCCAAGTGTTGAAAGATAGGCTTACCTCTGCTCCGGTGTTGATCTTACTTGAGGGTACCAACGGTTTTGTGTGTATTATGATGCTTCCCAAGTAGGTTTGGGTTGTTTGTTTATGCAACATGTCAAGGTTGTAGCCTATGCCTCTAGATAACTCAAGGTGCATGATAAGAACTATCCAACTCATGATCTTTAATTAGCGGTCATAGTGTTAGCTTTGAAAATATGGAAACATTACATATATGGTGTTCATGTGGATATATTTACCGACCATAAAAGTCTTCAATATGTGTTCACTCAAAAGGAGTTGAATCTCTTACAAATAAGATGGTTGGAACTCATAAAGGATTAAGATATGAGTGTTCTCTACCACCCTAGTAAGGCTAACGTGGTTGTGGATTCTCTAAGTTGTATGACCAGGGGTATAGTGTCTCATGTGGAAGAAAGTTAGAAAAACCTAGTTAAAGATGTTTATAGATTGGCTCGGTTGGGTTCGCTGTTAGAAGACTCTCATAAAGGTGGTTTAACGGTTCATTATAACTCCAAGTAATCTTTAGTGGTTGAGGTGAAGTCTAGGTAACATCTTTATCCTCTATTAGTGGAGTTGAAGGAATCAACACTTATTAAGTTTAATGAGTCATTCTCCAATAGGGGGATGGTGTTCTTAGGTACCAAGGTAGATTGTGTGTTTCAAATGTTCATAATTTGAGGGGGAAATTTTGGAAGAGGTTCATGCTTCTCGATATTCTATTCATCCGGGTGCCACCAAAATGTATCGTGATCTTCAAGAGGTCTAATGGTGGGATGGTTTCAAAAGGGACATAGAGGAGTTTGTAGCTAAGTGTCATAGTTGCCAACAAGTTAAAGTTGAGCATCAAAGACCGGGTGGTCTAACCCAAGTAATAGATATTCGTACTTGGAAGTGGGACGAAATTAATATGGACTTTGTGGTTTGGTTGCTTCTAACCCGGAGGCAAAATGACTCAATTTGGATTATTATGGATAGATTGACAAATCCGCTCACTTGCCTGGGCAGTGTGCACCCACGAGAAGATATCGACGGGGCATCGATGTTGTACATCGACCAACAATTATCCAAGTGGTTTGGGGGCCTTGCCTGCACAATCTCTGAACTCATCGATGGACGTGCAACACGAAAGGGGGTTAGTCCGTTGATTGAGGCACGAGTCATCGACGGGGTCTCGTGGGTGAGTGACCGATTTAGATGCACATTTTTACTAGGTCGTAACTAATTAATTAAGGGGTTTGGGGGTTATTTAGGGATTAAGGTAAGTCTATTTAAATTAATTAATCCCCCATATAAATACCCCAACCACATTACACTAATTACAACTCGCGAAACAAAACTCTCTTCCTTCTCTCTTCTTTCTCTCTCTATTGGAAGACACCATTGAAGACCAAGCTAGGGGAGGGTTTTAGGGGTTTTAAAGGGAAAATTTTACCATAAATTCTTCATCAAACATTAAGGTATGATATCTAATTCACCTTTGAGACCTTTTTCCTCAAAGGGTTCCTTCAAAGTATTTCTAAAAATTGAGTTTTCATGTGGGTCTTTCTCAATCTCGAAAGTTATGTTATGAATTGATCTGTTTATGATTTATTTTGGATATTATTAGTATACTAACATGTATTCTAACTTAATTATGATACATATTGATGGTTTGGTCTAGTTTGTAGACGATGTGCCTTAACCCTTAACCTTAGGTCATGATCTTTATGAATTAAGTTGTATTTGGAACAATTAACTTTGGTATTGGTTGAATTACTACTAGATGATGTTGTTATACTAATCATGTACAAAATTAGGGTGATTTGTAGTCTTTCATGCTAGTTCTTGAGAAGATGATCTAGGTTAGGAAGTATGTTGTCAATTGACCTAAGTATCTAGTCTTAAGCTATGATCTTGTATTGAATTGTGATGTAGTGGTTCTTCGAGACTTGTTAATATGTTGAATACTGACTATTGATTACGTATACCCCAATTGGGTTGAATTGAGGTCTTATTGTAAGACCTTGATGATGAACTATGAAGGAGACTTGGTAAGTTTATGATCTCTATCCTTTACTTCAAATTGTGGTTGATTGTGATTAAGTCATAATATTGTATTGGAGTACGCATTGTATTAGGATTTATAGGGTGGTATGATGTTGAATTGAAATGTCTTGATTATGATTGTGAGGTGTTGGCTTAAGATGTAAATGTTATTAGAACGGTGAGGATTTACCACTGTGCCTTATCATGATATAAAGATGTTAATGTGCTAACCTCACTTATATGAATTTTAATGAAAGGATTTATACTCATGCAATTCTTATTGAGCTATTAATTATTATGATTATACAAGGGGTACACCCTATGACCTAAACTAAGTTATGATTGATACTAAAGGCTTAAAGACATTTCAAAAAGGGACTCCAACTTAGCACCGAGTGAACTAGAATGAGGAGTGTTCCTTCCCACATAAGGAATGTAGGATCACTAATGTACTCTTGAGATTGGAGACTACTGTGGATGTAGCATAAAGAGGGTACCAACTATATCTCCTAGTTCTTGAACTATGTTGCCTCATTAGGAATACTAGCTAGTGGATCCACGTTGTTGCTATGTTTCATGTTTTGGTACTACCTTAGCAAGTAGTCTACCTTCCTTTGGTATAGGGTTTATGACACCGAATTCTACATTAGATCATGTGGTCTATGTCGGTTAGGACAAGATGTTCCCAAAAGTTAAAATGAACTAAAGGATTGAACTCTAACTAAGATTAACTAAGGGGCCTAGCTTAGTCTAGTTAGGGGTATGGCTAAGAATTGCACTAGTTAGACTTGAGGGGAGTCTTAGGAGGATGTTCTTATGTATGATTATGCTTATAATTCTATATGACATGTATATGGTGAACTTGCACATTGCTGATACTATACGTTGATTAGTTCACTTATGAATATGTGTTGGTTTATATTGTTAAAGTAAGATGACATGTACACCTAATTTCCATGTTATGTGAAATAGGAAGTTAGTCATGATTCTTGTTGGGTTACTTGATTGAGTAAGGTTATGGTTTTTACTTGGTCATTGTACTTGTTGACTTGATAGGGGTTTATTGGTAATTGACATGTTTTGTTTATAATGAAATGTACTCTTATTCATGCTTATTGTTAATATGACTTGATTATAGAGTTATTTGAATATATATCTAATTATATTCTATGCATGTTGACTTGACTTGACTTGCTGATGTTGGTTTTGTAATGTACATGCTTATGACTTAATGAACATGTCCTATAATGTATGGTTGTAACTCTTCGAACATTCAAGACGTGTCTTAAACCTAGCATGAGTTTCATGAGGTCTAGACACTGTGCTAAGAGTCATTTTAATGAAAATAGGTCATTTAGGTAGTTTAGAAACCAAAACGTCCAAGAATGTCCATGACGTCTGGAAAGTAGTTCAAGGAGGTAGCAGTGGCCCTTAGCCTATTTGACTAGCTTTTAGGAGTTGAAAATCCATGAAAATTGATGGAAGGGTAGCTAACATGTGCTTAAGTCGATTAATGGTTGAAACATCCAGGTACAAATCCCTAAGGACCCACCAAGGTTCCTTGAGGAGGACCCTTGCACGTTAGAGTCAACACTGCCTGGGCAATGTGTAACCACGAGATGCAATTGATGATCCATGTGTGAATCAGCTAAGCGTCGTTTCCAACCATTTATAAACACTTAGAAAATTTTTTGGATCCCTCCCCTGCACAAGTCTCTGAAATACCATGGATGTGCAGCACGGAGGAGGGTTGGTCCGTCGACTGACCAACGATCCGTCAATCGTGGTTTCGTCAATGGGGCCTGTAATTCCTGCACATTTTTAAGTTGGTCTTATAAAATTAATTAAGGGGTTTGTTTGTTATTTAGGTATTAAGGTAATCCTAACTAACTTAATTACCCCAACCCATTTAGTATAATTACAACTCTCAAAACAAAACTCTCTTCCTTCTCTCTTCTTTCTCTGTCTATTGGAAGACACCATTCAAGACAAGCTAGGGGAGGTATTTGGGGGATGTAAAGGGTTATTTCACCATAAATTCTTCATCAAACGTTGAGGTATGGGATCTAATTCACCTTTGGGATGTCTTTCCTCAAAGGGTTCCTGCAAAGTATTTTCAAATGTTGGGTTTTCATGTGGGTTCTTCTCAATCTCGAAAATTATGTTATGAATTCATTTGTTTATGTTTTGTATTGGATAATATGAGTATGTTAACATAAATTATAACTTAATTTTGATATATCTTGATAGATTTGTCTAGTTTGTAGAAGATGACCCTTAACCCTTAACCCTAGGTTTGATCTTGATATGAATTAGGTTGTATTTAATTCAAATGACTTGGTTATTGGTTGAATTACTATTAGATTATTTTGTTTCATTAATAATGAACAAAATAGAGTGATTTGTATCCTTTCATTCTAGTTCTTGAGAAGATGATCAAGGTTAGGAAGTATGTTGTGAATTGACCTAAGTATCTTGTCTTAAGCTATGATCTAGTATTCAATTGTGATGTAGTGATTCTTCTAGACTTAATATCATGTTGATTATTGACTTATGATTATGTATACCCAAATTGGGTTTAATTGAGGGTTTATGTTAAGTCTTATGATCTCTATCACTTACTTCAAATTGTGGTTAATTGTGATTAAGTCATGATGTTGTATTGGAGTATGCCTTGTATTAGGATTGATAGGGTGGGTATGATGTTGTATTTAAACGTCCTGACCTTGTTTTGAGGTTGATTAAGATGTATATGTTATAAGGATGGTGATGACTACCCATGTGCCTTATTATGAATGAAATATGGAAATAAGCTAACCTCACTTATATGAATTGTAATGAAAGGACTATACTCTTAAAATTCTTATTGAGCTATGATGATGATGATTATACAAGGGTTTGACCCTATGAAATACAATAAACTATGATGATTGATAAATACATTAACGACATTCCAATAAAGGGACTTAGCTTAGTACCAAGTGAACTTTACAATTGGAGGTGATGGATTCCCATTAAGGAAGATTCACCCTATAGTTCTACATGTGATGTTGAATCCCTTAAGAGGGATAATAATCCAATGGATTCCCATAAGAGCAGGACCCAATTTCCAAGTGCTATAAGTGATATATAATGGGATTATACCTATCTCTTAGTTATTGAACTATGTTTCCCACATAGGATGACTAGTTCATTGATCCACCTAGAAATCTACATTTATGATTGGTTTTACTTAGGCAGGTAAACCACCTTCCATCGCTATAAGATTTTACAACACCAGATTCCACACTTTGCTCTTTTGGTCTATGTCAGTTAAGACAAGTGTTCCCTAAATTAAAATGAACAAATGAAGGATAAACTAACTAAGGTGACTTGAGAGGTTTGCCTAATCCTAGGTAGTGGTATGGGACTCTACCTATGTCTTGCAATAGTTTGCCTTGATGGAAGCTGTAGAAGGTTGATATTATGTATGTGTATATGATAATGAATGCAAAATATGATATATGATAACTTTACATGTAAATGATACCATATGGTGATTAATACTCTTATGAACATTGGTCTATGTTGTTAAAATTATGATGTTGTATATCCTTAAAAGGTTATTATATGTGAAGTTGAATATTAGTCATGATTCTTGTTGGGTCACTTGATTGAGTAAGTTATGGGGCTTTGCTTAGTTATAACAGTTGTTGGCTTTATGAGGATTCATGAATAGTAGTCTTGCTTTATTAAGATATGATGAAATCTTATTCATGCTTGAGAAGTAATTACTTGATGGTAGGGTTATATTAGATTATGGGTTAAAGTATGTTGATATTTTTTGGTTTGACTTGATGAATATGCCTTCTTGAGTTGTATGTTTTCCTTGATGATGCATAAGGCTTTCAAAGAATAAAATAGCATGATTTTATAAAATAACCCTTTTAGCATGATTAGATCTTATATGTGCATATGGTCTCATAGTTAGTACAAATGGCACACTAACCCCCTTTCTTCCTTTTCCCCAATATTTTAGTTTCCAATCATTGAGGTTCTTTGAAGATGACTTGAAGAAGGCTTTGATCTCTTATTCATCCAAGCAGGGTAGGTCCTCATTTTCCAAGGGTGATGCCACTATGTAGCTTATGATGTTTGCTTTTTAGTTAAAGCTTTCCCATTTGGTATGAAACATTGTATAGCCCATGTGAGGCATTTTACTTTGATGTATGGGTTATGACCATGTTCTTACACTCTTATTAGATGGTTAGAGATGAGATGACTATTATGATTGTTACGATTATGCTATATTTTGTATATTTATCTTCAATAAAAGTAGAAGACTAAGTAATTTTTCTATATGTAGCGTCTATGTATACTTGGTATCTATGTATATGTGTATATAGAGTTCTATGTAAACCTCCAAGTAGAATTAATGAAAAGATTTAAATTTTCCACTAAATTTGACCTATAAATGTAATGATGTAAACTAAGAGGCTAGTATCAGTCCTCAAAGAGGATGATGACGCTGGTTACGTCTAGGGGGTAAACCCGGATGTGACAGTTTGGGTGATAAGAGATAGTTTGGTAATAGTATATAGTTGGAAAAAATCCTATACCAACAATTGAAGAAGAGACCTCGAATTTGAAGTAGGTTATATGGTCTACTTGAAGATTTCACCTATGAAAGGGGTGATGAGATTCAGTAAAAAAAGGGAATCTTAGACCTCGATACGTGGGTCCCAATGAGATATTGCAATGTGTAACACCTTGAAAATTCAAGGTGCGTCGTAAAACCTAACGTAGGCTGCATAAGGTCTTAGTACAGTTTTTAAGTCCATTATAAATGAATATAGGTCATTTAGAAAATTTAAGAACCACAACATTCAAGAACATCCATGACGCCCGGGAAGTGGTTTAAAGGGTTGTTAGAGTGCCTTAGCCTATTTGACTAACTTTTAGGAGTCGGAAATGTACGAAAGTGTGATAAAAAGCACTATGGTGATTGCCTTAAGGGGACAGATAATTGCATTAGTTGAGGCATGAGTGGTCACAAGATGAGAGATTGTCCAAACATAAAGAGTCAAGACAAGGGTATGATCAAGCTTAAGCAAGTGGTTCTAGTGATGCTCCAAAGAAGAACCACTTCTATTCTCTCCGCTCTAGGGATGAGCAAGAGACTTCTTTATATGTGGTGACCGGTATGTTGAATGTCTTCTCAATTGATGTATATGTCTTACTTGATCCCGACGCTACTTTATCATTTGTTACACCTCTAGTAGCTAAAAAGTTTGATATTTTACCCGTTATTTTGCATGAACCTTTTATAGTGTCTACTACGATGGGTAAGTTGGTTGTTGCTAAAAGGGTGTATAGAAATTGTCCAATAATGTTGCCCAATAGAGTTTCTTAAGTTTATCTAGTAGAACTCGATATGCTTTATTTTGATGTTATTGGGTATGGATTTGTTGAATGCATGTTTTACCTTCATTGATTGTAGGACAAGAGGTGTGAGGTTTAACTTCCCAAATGAACCCATTTTTAACTGGAAGGGGGGAAATTATATCCCTAGAGGTCGTATTATTTCATGTCTAAAAGCATGCAAAATGATCTCAAAAGGTTGTCTATGTCATATAGTAAGAGTCCAAGATCTAGACTACGAAGTTCCTCCCATTGAATCGGTCCCTGTAGTGATTGAGTTTCCAGAGGTCTTTCCGAATAACCTTCCCCGTATTCCTCCTGAATGGGAAATTGACTTTGGCATTCATTTGCTACCGGATACAAATCCCATATCAATTCCTCCTTATCAGATGGCTCCGGCTGAGTTGAAGGAGTGGAAGACTCAACTCAAAGATTTACCAGATAAGGGATTTATAAGACCTAGTATTTCTCCATGGGGTGCTCCGGTTTTGTTTGTGAAGAAGAAGGATGGGTACTTGAGAATGTGTATTGATTAACGCCAACTCAACAAGGTCACCAGTAAGAATAAGTACTCTCTCCCTCGGATTGACGACTTGTTTAATCTACTCAAAGGGGTGAGCTACTTTTCAAAGATAGAATTGAGGTCGGGGTATCACCAACTTAGGGTGAGAGGTGAGGATATACCAAAGACGGATTTTCGTACTTGGTATGGGCACTATGAGTTCTTGGTAATGTCTTTTGGCCTCACTAATGCACCAGCGGCGTTTATGGACCTAATGAATAGAGTGTTTTGAAACTACCTAGATTCATTTGTCATTGCCTTCATTGATGATATCTTGGTACATTAGAAGAATGAGCGTGATCATATGGGACATTTGAGGGTGGTATTGCAAACTCTTAAATAACATCAATTGTTTGCCAAATATAGCAAGTGTGAGTTTTTGTTAAGGTCGGTAAAATTTCTTGGGCACATCAACTCTAGTGAGGGAGTTGAGGTAGACTCAAGGAAAACGGAGGTGGTGAAAAATTGGCCTAGACCTTTGACTCCACCCGACATTAGGAGTTTCTTGGGTCTAGCGGGTTGTTATCGGAGGTTCGTGGATGGTTTTGCGTCCATTGCATCTCCTTTGACTACTTTGACCCAAAAGAGTAAGAAGTTTGAGTGGTCGGAGGCATGTGAGAAAACTTTCAATTGTTGAAAGATAGACTCACTTCCGCTCCGGTGTTGACTTTACCAGAGGGTACAAAGGGTTTTGTTGTGTATTGTGACGCATTTGGAGTGGGTTTGGGGTGTGTACTTATGCAACAAGGAAAGGTGATAGCCTATGCCGTTAGGCAACTTAAGGTACATGAGAGAAACTTCACCCTCCTGGCCTTGAATAATTTGTCGTGGTGTTTACTTTGAATATTTGGAGGCATTACTTGTATGGGATTCATGTTTATGTTTTTACCGATCATAAGAGTCTCCAATATGTGGTCACTCAAAAAGAGTTGAACCTCCAGCAAAAGAGATGGTTAGAGTTGTTTAATGATTATGATATGAGTGTCCTTTATCACCCAGGCAAAGCTAATGTGGTGGCGAATGCCCTAAGTCGTATGACTATGGGTAGTGTATCCCACATTGATCAAGCTAAGAAAGACCTAGCAAAGGAAGTTCATATATTGTCTAGGTTGGGGGTGAGGTTGGAAGGTTCTCCAATGGGGGTTCTATGGTTCATCATAACTCCGAGTAATATATAGTGGTTGAGGTGAAGTCCAAACAACACCTTGATCTAGCCTTATAGAGTTGAAAGAGTTCGCGGCAAGTTTAATGAATCATTCTCCTTAGTGGGGGGGATATTGTGTTAAGGTACTAAGGAGATTGTGTGTTCCCTATGTAGATGGGTTGAGGGACCGGATCCTAGAAGAGCACTTGGGTTTGCTACTCAATTCATCCGGGTTCGACAAAAATGTACCATGACCTAAGGGAGATATATTGGTAGGAAGGCTTAAAAAGGGACATAGCGGAGTTTGTCGCTAAGTGTCCAAATTGCAAAAAAGTAATGGCTGAACACCAAAAGTTGGGTGGCTTACTACAAGAGATCAAAATTCCTAATTGGAAGTGGGAAGACACCAATATGGACTTTGTAGTAGGTTTACCTCGGACTCATAAGTCATATGATTCCATAAGGGTGGTTGTGGATCGATTGACTAAGTCCGCTCGTTTTATTCCTGTTAAGTCTACATATTCGGTGGAGGATTATGCAAGAATTTTCCTAGATGATATTGTGTGCCTCCATGGTATTTCTTTATCCATCATATCGAATAGGGGCGCATATTTAAATCTAAATTTTAGAGTCATTCCAAAAAGGGTTGGGTACTACGGTAAAGTTGAGCACCGCTTTTCATCCCCAAACGGATGGTCAAGAGGAGAGTACTATACAAACCCATAAAGATATTCTCATGGCATGAATTATTGATTTCAAAGGGAATTGGGATAAACATTTACCATTTCCATGGCTCCCTATGAAGTTTTGTATGATAGGAGGTTTAGGTCTCCTATTCGATGGTTTGAAGTGGGTGAGCCATCGCTTTTTGGTGCCGAGTTGATTTATAAGACTTTGGAAAAGGTTCAGATCATAAGGAACGGGTTGGAAATGTCCTATAGTCGGCAAAATTCTTATGTCGATCATAGGAGAAGGTATTTGGAGTTTGAAGAAGGTGTATTTGAAAGTTTCACCAATGAAAGGGGTGGTTGGATTTGGCAAGAAAGGGAAATTGAGTCCTCCTTATGTAGGTCCCTATGAAATTTTGCAAAGGGTTGGTAAGCTTGCCTATGAATTTAAACTTTCTAGTGAATTGGCTTTGGTTCATCCGGTTTTCCATGTTTCCATGTTGAAAAAGTATATCGGTGATCCCTAGTCTTTTTCCCTATTGAGGGTCTTGGTGTCAGGGATAACCTCTTTTATGAGGAACTTCCGGTTCAAATTCATGATAGGCTAGTCAAGAAGTTGGGGAATTGTCACATCCGGGGAGCACCCCCTAGAAGTAACATGGCGTACTTGAACTCTCGGAGGTCTTGTACAAGCCCATAGTTATCATTCATTGCATTGGCGTAGTAAATTTAGCGGAAAATTGAAAAGTTTTCAGAACACCTCATATGCTAGAAATTTTACCTCATATACATATAAAATATAAGTCATAATACATATATAGACTCTGAGTCTCTTTACCATCTTAGACTCAACCATATTAGAATACATTATGGACACGACCCTTCAAACATAAGACATAACTATACAATCTTTAAACATTTAACATTAAGACATCAGTAGGGAATCCTTGGAACTTAAGGACCCCTTTCCTTGAGCCTGGGAACCACATATCAAGCACCTCAATTCTAGACATCCTTTAAGCATCCATAACCTACACTTTGTGTAAAAAGTATAAAAGAATGGGATTAGTACAAGAATGCACTAAGTTTGGCAACCATACAAAAACATGCATTTACAAGGGACATTTTCTTGAAATCATACTTCATGCCTTTTTGAGTAAATCTTTATAAAACCTTGAAACAATGGCATTTATATCATTCACATACTTCATATAAACATACATAGGCCAAACATCATAGAAATTCACATATCAAATTTGAGGACACTTAACAGTGAGCTCATTCTTCTTAACAGTGAACTCCTTTTATTTCATTAGCCTCCCAAGTATCCCTTTAGTGATACTTGGTGCAATGCATCATCTTAGGACCACGACGAAATCCATACATACTACTTACACAAGTAAACACATATCATCATAGAAGTATAGTACAACATAGTTAAGTCAAGATCTTCATCATATAGTCTACAAGATCAACATCATGTATAAAGACTCATATCATGCACATCTTCATAACATGTAGACAAATACTACAATGTCATGCATAAAGAACACATACATAGAGACTTGCATTGGAACACCTTCTTAGAACTTCCTAAGGATCTACTTGTTCAATGTCTAGATGAGTTCATTACTTCCACCTATCCTAAGTAAACACTCTTAAGTCCTAGTTAGGTCCTAGTCATTTACTTTCTTTGTCCATTTTACTTGAGGGAAACTATAGCATTAAATGACATAGACCATCTGGTGCTAAACATAGAATTTGGTGTCATACAACACCACACTGAAAGGAGGTGGTCTAGCGGACAAAGTAGAACCAAATGTGACATAGCTTTCTAGGTGGATCCACTAGCTAGTATCCTATGGTGTCAACATAGTTATGGAACTTGAAGGTACAAGTGAAAACCCTCTTTATGCCAAGATTAGGAATTGTAGTTATTCACTTATGGAAACCCTATTTATGCCCATTGAGGCATTGTGGTTATCCACTTCATGAGATTGATGGTAACCTACCTTCCTACCATAGGAAGGGACACACACTCATATTCAATTTTACTCGGTGCTAAGATAAGTTCCCTTCATTGAAAACCTTTAATATAATTTTACTTTATAAAACATAGGTTTAGGAGATTCGTCCCCTCATATGCTTAACTTGTAGGTCATAGATGAAATTTCATTAACCTAAATGATGAAAAGAATCCCTTCACAAGAACATAGCATATGTAAAGCATCATCTAGTTTATGGTACACATGAACACACCATTCAAAGCCCCTCTCTTGACTAGGTCTTCATGCATGTATGTGGGTATACATATATGTTATCAAACCTTTCGCATGACACATTAATACACATGTTCATACATTCATATTCACACATATAGAAACCAAAACTAGAACTATTCTATCAAGGTACACATGTGTAATGCATAGGCAAAGTCCCATACCCTTGCCGATACTAGTAAACCTATCAAGTCATCCTAGCAAAGGAAACACATATCATGCTTTCATAAACATCATATTAACATGCATAGTAGTAACACTAGTGAATATGAGAACTACCTTTCATTTAGACACCACGACCTATACTACCTGTAACATGCATGTAAAGTGAGTGTGTGTACATTGGTAAACATGATCACATTATGTTTATCAATAAACATTTAGGCAGAAACCCTCTTAGATCATAAACCACAAAACACACTATAGCATAGGAGACAAGCCAACTTCATATTACAGTTAAGACTCCTAACTTGTGCTATTCATGCATTCACATAGGGGTATATCGGAAAGGTATTATTAACCATTTTTAAATCATCAATGCAGAACCTATACTTTAACATAACATGGATATACACATGCTCATACAATATCCTTACACCCTAGATCACAACTAGAATAGGAAAGTAGGCATAAGCTTCACATAGTATCATCATAGGCACATATTCATATATTCATCAATTTTCCTTCAAGGACATGGTTAATACATATATAGATTGAAAATAAAGTTAACACCACCACCATAAGTGGACCATACCACCCAATGCCATACAAGGCTTCATCAAATTACTATGATATAGGAAGTAGAGGAGATAAGCATTCTTAACAATTTCTCACCCTTTGATCATCATTGAATAATACACCTTGTTCATCAACAATCATAAATAGGGCAGCAGCTATATGTATTTTAATCAAAAATAAACCATGTACAAGTCGCTTCAAGATCAAATTATAACATAATACAAGGCATCTCACATGTACTAGGAACTAGAGAGTCCTAGGTCATCAACTAACCTCCCTAGTTTAGTTCATCAACCATCATGTACAAAAAATATACATTTAGGGCAGTATCCAAATAGATATAAATCATGTTTCATCTACCCTAGAATTAAGATCATATAATTTTCATTAAAACATTCAAATTGTAGGCTAGAAGAACCTAGATCTATTCATGCCAAGATTCCTTTTCTTTGATCATCAACAATTCAAACCCACAATCCATTAATATCATCAATATAAGTAAGTAGATAATTACAATATAATCTACACAAAATCCTACTATCATTGCTATAACCTTTAGATTACAATGAACATGTTATTTAAGACATCCATGGAGAGTAGAAGTATCATAGGCTAACCAACATTGATCAATCATGAAATCACTTATTTACAGTTTATCCATAATATCCAATTAAGACAGTAGATACAATGATATTTACCCAATCTAAATCTCCTAACAATTACCATGAATCCGAACTTACAGTGAACTAATAGAATATAGGCTAGTTTTGTTCAAATCTTCATACAAGGATTCACATGGGTAATTCATCAATTATTCACCATCAATATACATACTATACAGTAGTTATAAGCATATTAACATAATTTAATCACAAATTGATATTCATAAGATCAAGATCATAAAGCCATACATAGGCTAAAATTGAGTTTGTGAAAGATGCATGTGTTCATCATGCAATAGGATTGAAAATCATGTACAGACAAGTAGTTAATCATCAACACATTCATGTTATGCTTTTGAAATCAATTCAAGAAAGAACTCGTAGCTAGAATGAAGAAGAAGAACTTGATCATATTTTTCTCTTTGAAAACTTTGAGATTAACTCTCTAGATGGAAGGATAACTAGAGATGACGGATCACCATACCTTTATCTACATTGAAATTTCTGAAACTTGATGATTAATCCATGAAAGTCCATGATCCAAGTTGTTCTTGAGCTTTACCAACAATGGAGGTTCTAGAGAGAATACTTTTGGAGGGAAAAGTCTAATTGGGAGTGGGGTTGATCACGTTTTTGATCACTTAAATACACCCAAAAATAACCAAATAGACCTATTAGGATCAGTTTAGGACATGGGGTGAATTCCCCATTCACCCCTTAATTAAAACAGACGCAAGAAGCAGTTGACAGGCCACCATCAATGGAACCATGTACTGGTCGTTGGTCAGTCGACGGGCCGTACATTGGCTTCCGTCGATTGGTCCTTGGCCAATTTTTTGCTTAAGACCTGACCAAGATAAGTACCAATCTATTAGAAATCACATACGGGCCGTTAGTTGACCAACGTACCGTCGTTTTTTCCATCGATGGACATTGCCAAGGCAGTGTCTCGACCATCCTTGGGTCCTTCTTGTGGGGCCTTTTGTGGGGCCCTTTAGAAGTCTTACCCGAACGTTTCCAACGTAAATACAACCCTTAATAATTTTTATAACTTCCACATAATTTTCACCCAAATCAAACACCTGCAACTCGTCCAAATAGGCTAGGCCCCATCAAGACACACATTGAGCGTCTTAAGGGCTATCATTCGAATGCCTTGGACGTTCTTGGTCGTTTGGCCTCCAAACTTCTCGAAACATCATATACCATATTTAAAAATAATTATAACCAATTTTAAGACTTAATAATCTCATGACACATCGTATTTCAACACACATGGACACATGATACACATAGGTAACTAGTTGTTGAACGTTTTGGTCATCCCTTGATGTTCGACTTTCAAATTATTTCAAACTTTACACACTTCCTATAAATCATATTATAAGTAATTTTAGGACCTTAAAACCTTAATACAAATATGTTATTATCTATTACCCTATCTCATTTAGGGGTCTTACAGGAATAAAGAGGTGGTTTCCGTAAAGCTGTTATGGAAGAATCACCTAGTTAAGGGTGCAACATGGGAGGCCAAGGACGACATGAAGTCCTGTTACCATCATATTTTTTATAATTAAGGTTATTAATTATTTTTAATAAAATAAATATGACTAGAAATTGAATTTTCTTGATTTTTGGGTAAAGTTTTGCAAAATGTGCGGTTTTGAGTACTTCACAGTGAAATTGGTGCCTTAAAACTTGAATTTTGCCTTTTTTGTTTATCTGAGTTATGTTGTGAATTTTTGTATGGTGATTCTTTATTAAATAGTATATGTCATGTTGTTAAGCTGAACTTTGTGCTAATTGACTCATGTAATGTATGTTGAGCTCATATATGTTGTGAGAAGGAGATACCTCATGATGAAGTGTTTTGAGCCTTATGTGTGAAAATATGAGTTTTGATATTCTCCTTGTTGAAATGACATAATTTGTGTTGATTTGATATTGTTGATTGGTTGGGCTGCTAGTCTTGAGTCTATTCCTTCCTTCAAAAGAGTTTTGGTGTCACTCGGGGACGAATGCTTCTAAAGGGGGATAATGTAACACCCTGAAAATTCAAAATGTGTCGTAAAGCCTAACATAGGTTTCATAAGGTCTAAGTACTGTTTTTAAGTCCATTATAAATGAATATAGGTCATTTAGAAAGTTTAAGAACCAAAACGTTCATGACATTTGGGAAGTTGGTTCAAAGGAATGTTAGCGTGTCTTAGCCTATTTGACTAATTTTAGGAGTCAAAAATGTACAAAAATTGGTGTAAGGGTAGATAATAGGTGTTTGAGTTGTTCCATGGTCGAAATGTTCAAGTACGACTCCCCAAAGACCAATTACAGACCCTTGAGGAGGACCCCTGCAGGTTGAGGCAACACTGCCTGAAGCAGTATGCATCGACGAGGCAGTCAACGGCCCGTGTGTGGACCAATGGGGCGTCGATGCCTCCGTTTTCCCACACTTAGGCTGGTTGAGAAGGTCCCTTCACCCGCACAGCCTCTGAACTCATCGACGGAGTGTAGAGAGAGGTGTAGGCTACGGTTCTTTTGTGGATCGACGGGGCGTCGGTGCCATCATCGTCCCACACTTAGACAATTTATGGAATCCCCTTGCCTGCATAGTCTCTGAACTCATCGACGAGTGTAGGATGAGATGGGGGTAGGTCTGTAAACTCACAAATGGCCCATCGGCGGGGCTCCCTCCATGAGGGGGTGATTTTCCTACACGTTTTAGTGTCAATCATTTAATTAATTAGGCAGTTTTGGTGTTATTTAGGGATTAAGGAGAGACTAATTAACAAACTTAAAACCCAAATAAAGGACCCAACCCCAATTAACGTAGTTATAACTCACAAAACAAACTCTCTTCCTTCTCTCTTCTTTCTCTCTCTACTTGAACTCACCATTAAAGACTAGAAAGGAGAAGGGTTTGGGGGCTGGAAAGGGATTAATTCACCATCAAATTGTTATCAAACATTAGGGTATGGGATCTAATTCACCTTTGAGACTCTTTCCTCAAAGGGTTCCTTCAAAATGGATTTCAAAAGTTGAGTTTTCATATGGGTTTCATCCAATTACAAAATTGAAGTATGGATTGAGTTGTTGATGATTTCTTTAGGTTATATTGAATATATTTAACATGAATTTTAAATTTATTATGGTAATTGTTGATTGTTTGGTCTAAATTGAAGATCATGATCCTCAATACCTAACCCTAGATTGTGATCTTGACCTGTATTGTATTATAATCATTCAATTGATTTGGTTGTTGATAAGATTACTATAGTATGGTGTTATTATGATTAAATTAAGATGAATTACAGGCCTATCATGTTATTTCTTGAGATGTGATTTAGGTTATGAAATATATTGTGAAATTAGCCTATGTATCTTGTCTTAAGCTATGGTTTAATGTTGAATTATGTTATAGAGATGCAATTGACCTTGTTATATTATTGGTTATCATTGAGTGATGATGTTACTCCACAAATTGGGTTGAGTTATGGGTTGATGGTAATACTTTGATGATGAACTATGAGGAAGACTTGGTAAGTCTTAGAATATCTATCTTTACTTCCAATTGTGATTAATTGTGTTTAAGTCATGATGTTACATTGGAGTATTCCTTATACTAGGATTATAGGGTGGTATGATGGTGAATTGAAATATGTTGACTATGTTGTGAGGTTGATTAAGGTATATGTGATATAAGTATGGTGAAAACTATCAATGTGCCTTGATATGCTATGAAATGCTAATGTGTTAAACCTCACTTATATGAATTGTGATGAAAGAACTTATACTCATACAATTCTTATTGAGCTATTGATGATGATGATTATACAAGGGGTATACCCTATGACCTAAACTAAGCTATGATTGATAAGTAAAGGCTTAAAGATATTTCAAAAAGGGACTCCAGCTTAGCACCGAGCAAACTAGATTGAGGAGTGTCCTTTACCACCTAAGGAAGTTAGGAGCACTACATTACTCTTGAGATTAGAGACTATCATGCATGGCGCATAAAGAGGGTCCCAACTATATCTCTTAGTTGTTGAACTATGCTGCCCCCATAGAAATACTATCTAGTGGATCCACGTAGTTTCTATGTTTCATGTTTTGGTACTACCTTGGCAAGTAGTCCGCCTTCTTTCAATGTAGGATTTTATGACATCGGATTCCACGCTAGCTCATATGGTCTATGTTGGTTAGGGCAAGATGTTCCCAAAAGGTAAAATGAATTAGAGTACTTGAACTCTAACTTGGATAACCTAAGAGTGTAGCTTAGTCTAGGTAGGGGTATGGGACTCTACCTAAACATTGCACTAGTAAGACTTGAGGGGAGTCTTAAGAAGATATTCTTATATATTTTTATGTCATGATTATATATGATATGTACATGATGACCTTGGCACATTATTGATACTATCTGTTGATTAGTTCACTTATGATAATGCCTTGGGTTATAATGTTAATTTATGATGAAATGTAAATCTATATGTTATGGTATGTGAATTTGAACATTGGTTATGGTTTCTTGTTGAGGCTACTTGATTGAGTGAGGTTATGGGGATTTTCTTGGTCATTGCACTTGTTGACTTGATAATGACTTATGAGTAGTTGTCTTGCTTATTATGATATAATTGACTCTTATTCATTCTTGTGATGTAATACCTTGATGATAGGGGTGTAGTAAATCATGGTTTCAAGTATGTTGGAATATGTATTACTTGTTGAGATAGTAAGCATGTTTGGTTGGTTGATATGACTTGCTTGGCTTTGCATTATGTTCCTAAAAGGGTAAAAATGGCATGTTTTGACTAAATGTCCTTTTTAGCATGTTTTACTTGTATGTGTGTATAAGGTATCATACTTAGTACATGTGGAGTACTAACCCCCATTTTCTTCCATTTTTCCCAAACATTTGAGGTTCCACTCGTTGAAGAGTTTGGAAGGCGACATTGTTGAAGGCTTGGATTTTTCCTTTCATCCAAGTAGGGTAGGTCCTAAACTTCTGAGGGAAATGCCACTATCTAGCTGACGGACTTGTAATGAGCTTAAAGACTTTTTCATTTCTTTCCTTTTCAATTGAGTATTATACTTTTGTATGACCTACATGTGGTCTTGTTGGATTGATGTAAGGGCTATGCCCATATTGTGATAATCGTTTAGATGGTATGAGATGATACCATCGTTTAGACTATTTTTATATTTTATATATATGTATGTGCAATAAAGGTAAAAGTCTATGTAACCATCATATATGAAGGGTCTATGTATACTCGATATGACTATATATTATGTGTATGTAGAGGTCTATGTAAACCTCCAAGTAGTTGCAATGAAAATTTCAAATTTTTCCGCATTTTTCAACCTATGAATGTAATGACATGAGACTAAGAGGCTAGTCTTAGTCCTTGAAAAGGACGACGACGCCTCTTTCATCTAAGGGTAAACCCAGATGTGACAAAACAGGTCAGAAAAGAATCATATGAGTTGAAATTACCTAGTGAACTAGTTTGGTTCATGTTGTATTTAATGTCTTCTTTCTTAAGAAGTGTATTAGCGACCCCATGTATATCCTCCCTATTGAAGTGTTAGGTCTGGATTATAACCTTTATTATGAAGAGGTTCTGGTGGGAATTCTAGATCGCCAAGTCAAGAAGTTGAGGAAAAAAGAGGTGGCCTCCTTAAAAGCCTATAGAGAAACCACCTAATCGAGGAAGCAACATAAGAGGTCGAGGCCGACATGAAGTCCCGTTATCCTCATATTTTTCCTCAAAATTCTAGCCAAAGTTTAGGTTAGTAATAATGTCCATGGGGAAGAGAACATGGATTCCCTCGGAGAAGGCTCGCACAACAAAGTGACCTACAGACTGTGAAGCAAATGAAACAACAGGTTGGACAGGGAAAAGAGGTTCTGGTAGCAGATCTGCTATAACTGAAATAGAGGAAATAGTAAAGAACTCAAATGTAGCAGCAAAGGTGTCGATGAAGCAAACCAGTACTAGCACAACTATGGGATTTAACGTTATGCAGGAATGCGAAAAAGGAATTCACAACGCACCAAAATCGCAATCATGGGCGGATGAGGTGGAGGAATCCCCTGAATTGAATTGAAAGGGGTCAGTCTGGGATAATTTTGACTTAACAAAGCTAGTTAAAGTGGGCATTAAACTTGAATTCGTTACTCCGGAGAAAAAAGGTGAATCCTCAATTTGTGAGATAGACATTGAGGATATAAGCAGTGAGATTGCTTATTGGCAAAATGTTGTAGTCTGCTATGTTTTGGGGCACATCCCCATTACTCTGTGATGAATGGTTACATACAACGATTGTGGGGGAAGTATGGTATAGACAAAGTCTCAATGTTGAAAAATGGAATAGTGCTGGTACGATTTGATTTTGGAATAGGGAAGGAGGAGGTGTTGCAAGGTGGGATACACCAATTTGACAATAAACCATTGATAGTTAAATCTTGGAGTTCAGACATGGAGTTTACTCGAGAAGAGTTGTATACTGTTCCTATATGGATGAAATTACCAGGATTAGATTTCAAATAGTGGAGCGCCAAAGGATTGAATAAAATTGGAAGTTCAATAGGGAATCCACTAATGGTGGACAAAAACACAGAAAAGAAATTAGGACTCAGTTTTGTCAGGCTACTGATAGAAGTAGAATAAAAGCAGAACTACCGGATAAAGTTTTCTTCAAAAATAAGAGAGGAGAGATGATTGAAAAAAAAGTTCAGTACGATTGGAAGCCCACACTGTGTAATTTTTGCAAAAAGTATGGACATGATGAAGGGATTTGCAGGAAGAAAAACCCGCCTACGGATCAAAGGAAAGGAGAAGAGCAACAACCAAACATAGTGAAAGACAAAGGGAAGCAAAAATAAAGAGGGACAAACAATCAATACAGAGGAAGACAAACTAAAACGATAAACCATAGGGTCATTGATGGAGCTGGAAAAACTGGAACAGATACAACTGTACAAGGAGGTCGGACATCAGGGTGGATCACTCCAATGACTAAGTGATTAAGTCCAAATAGGCAGAAGAAGTATGTTCATCAAGGAGAGATGGCTCGTAAGAACACGTTTCAGGTTCTACATACAGAAGAAGTGAGAGAAAAACCTTCAACGGCCACAACTATAAATGGGGGAGGGACTGCGACTCCCAGCGTGAATGGATAACATGATGTAGTGGAACATTAGGGGTTTAAACACTCCTAACAAACAAAAGGAGATAAAACTCCTTTGTAGTAAAGAAAGTACTGGATTTATGGGTTTGATAGAGACTAAGATCAAAATGAGTAATATTGACAGGGTGGATAGAAGCTCGTTTGGAGGATGGGACTATGTTACTAATCTTGTCAACAATTATAATAGTGGGGTATGGATAACATGGAGGCCAGATTACTTTCAAGTGCAAATGGTTGCAAGTTGCGCCATGGCGATAACCTGTAAAATACGAAATCAAAGCCTCAATTTGGAGTATATGGTAACTGTCGTATATGCTTTCAACACACGAGAGGAAAGGAAAGAGTTGTGGAAATATTTAGATGATATGAACGCAGGTAACATGCTTCCATGGATAATAATGGAGGACTTCAATTCTATTTTAAATGTTGAGGATAGGATAGGGGGAAATCCTGTGAGTATGGTAGAAATAAGTGACTTTCATGTTTATATTGAGGGTTGTTTACTTCTGGAACTACCAAAAAAAGGAAACGTATATACATGGAATGATAAAAGGGATACTAGGGTGTTTACAAACTAAAACTGGGTTTCAATTAATCCAGAATGGCTAATGAAGATGCCAGCTTTTACTGCAAATTTCTTATCAGAAAGAGTGAACGATCATTGTCCTGTTGTAATTTCGCTGCTTGATGGACCAATAAGAGTGAAACAAGCTTTTAAATATTGTAATGTATGGGCTACTCATTCAAAAATTTTAAAAATTGTGAAAGAGACATGGGACCAGAAAATTGAAGGCTACTAAATGTTTAGAGTTGTGAAGAGACTTAAGTATTTGAAGAGAAGACTGAGAAATCTAAATAACCAGCATTTCAAAAATATCATCAAAGAAGCTGATGAGGACAAAATTGAACTAGAGAAAGCACAAAAAGAGCTACATCTCCAAACAACGGATAATACTTTGCAGGAACAGGAGAAGAGATTGTACCAGAAGTTAATGAGATCCTCGTACATGGTTGAGATCTACTTACAATAGAGGAGTAAAGCAACTTGTATCAAACTTGGAGACGACAACAGAAGATATTTCTTCTCAATTATAAAGCAAAACAAGCTAAAACAAGCTATTTTGCAGCTTAAAGATAAGAACGATGTAATGCAAAATAACCAGAAGGAAATTGCAGATATCTTTGTAGAGTATTATGAGAATCTTATAGGTACAAAGGAAAACAAACGACAAATAGCAAGTGGATTATTTTTTAGAAATGGAGATGTATTAGATATTGAACACCAAATGTGATTGGTAAAACCATATACAACACAAGAAGTAAAGAGTGCTATGTTTGGTATTGATATCAATAAAAGCTCGGGCTCGGATGGATATGGAAGTGAATTCTTTAGAGCAACATGGAATGTGATTGGTCAAGATGTGACACAAACAATTCTTGAATTTATGGAGACGAGTGAGCTCCTAACACAATTAAACTCCACAGTAATCTCCCTCATTCCAAAAGTAGATGCACTAGTGATGGCAAGTCAATTTATCCCCATATCATGTTGCAATGTTTTGTATAAGTGCATTTCAAAGATTATCTATCAGAGATTGAAGGGAGTGATAAAAGTGGTAGTGGCAAGTAATCAAGCAGCGTTTGTTGAAGGAAGATCTTTGATTCATAATGTATTAATTTGTCATGACTTGCTGAGGCATTATAATAGGAAAACTACTCCAAGATGTATGCTGAACATAGATCTACGGAAGGCATATGATATGGTAAATTGGGACTTCACAGAGAAATCTTTAAAGGGTTATAATTTTCCAAGAACCTTTGTGCAGTTGGTAATGACATGTGTGACCACTACGAGGTTAACAGTTAAAGTGAATGGAGAAGGCTATGGATATTTTGCAGGAAAGAGGGGGCTTCGACAAGGGGACCCTATTTGCCCTCTGTTATTTATGTTAGTTATGGAGTATCTTACGAGAATTCTTAGGAGGATGAGTGATTTGGCTGATTTCAAATAGCACCCAATGTGCAAAGCAGCGAAACTTACACACTTAATATTTGCAGATGATTTAGTGGTGTTCTGCAAAGGAGACACAAAATCTATTAAAAGGGTGTTGGAGGCTTTGAAAAATTTTAGTGTTGTGACTATCTTGGAAGCAAATTTGTAGAAATGTAACATATTTCTTGCTGGAATGACTGAGGAAGCAAAGTTTAGAATTTTGAGTAGTACAGGGTTCTCAATGGGTGTACTACCTATACGGTATCTGGGATTTCCACTATCCTCAAAAAAATGGAACAAGGTGGATTGTTACCAATTGGTGGAGAAGATTACAAAGAGAATCACAATAGGTTATTCAAGGCAACTTTCATATGCAGGGAGGCTACATATAGTTAATGTTGTTTTGTTCTCGATATATAATTTTTAGGGGACAGTGTTTATCCTCCCATAAAGTGTGTTGCAGGAATGTCACGACCCAAATCGGGGACGCGACTGGCACCCACATTTACCCTCCTATGTGAGCGAACCAACCAATTTAACCCTTAACATTTTAATACAATATCGACAAAAGAAATGCGGAAGACTTAACTCATTAATAAAAACAAATCAAAAACTATTATTATTATCCCAAAATTTGGAAGTCATCATCACAAGAACATCTATCTCAATTTACTAATCTAAGAATGTCTAAAACTAAAAACAAGTAAAAACTAGTCCATGCCGGAAGTTCAAGGCATCAAGACTTGAAGAAGAAGATCCAGTCCAAGCTAGACGCATTAGCTCACCCTGAATTTCCGATGGAGTGAAGACTGGCTTGATCTACTGCTGAGTCGAAGTTGACGGAACGTTTGCTGCATAACAAAATAACAAGAGGAAAACATAAAAGTAGGGGGTCAGTACAACCACACGTACTGAGTAGATATCATCGGTTAACTCAAAATAGGCGATAATACATATCAAGTAATATATAAATCAACTATAAACTCAACATGTAGCAACAAGTAGTATAATCGTCAATAAATACCATCAAGTTCATCCATGAGGACTCAAGCCTCAATACCATACTCATTTGGGGATTAAGTTCATTATGTTGAGTATATTAACATCTTTCGAGATTCATTATCTTTCTTCCTCTTGTGTCGGTACGTGACACTCCGATCCCCTACTACTATGTGTCGGTACGTGACACTCCGATCCCCTATATGTGTCGGAACGTGACACTCCGATCCCCTATATGTGTCGGAACGTGACACTCCGATCCCCTATATGTGTCGGTACGTGACACTCCGATCCCCTACATCTACGTGTCGGTTCGTGACACCCGTCCCACTAATACTATGTGTCGGAACGTGACACTCCGATCCACTAATTCTATGTGTCGGAACGTGACACTCCGATCCACTAATCTCATTATATCCGTTCATCAAGCCTTCTCTATACCAAGGCATCATCAATCCCAATCACTTTAATTCATCAAGCCTTCTTATACCAAGGCATTATCATTAATATCATAGATTAAAGTTTCTTTCAAGATTTGGGATTCAATGGTTTTCATCATGCTTGTTTTTATCAAAATCACATAATCATGTTCATGCAAGCATACAATTAAGCATATAGACAGGTTTACAATATCATCAACACATATTATTCACTATTAAGAGTTCACTACGAGTATCGTAATATAAACCATAACCTACCTCCACCGAAGAATTGGAATCCACAAGAAATTTCCCAAGCTTGCTATTCTCCTCAACCAATTCGATCGATCTGCTCTCTCTCTTTCTGTTCTTTCTCTTTTGTTTTATTCAAACCCTCTTTTCTTTACCTTAATTAATCATGTAATTAAGTGTGAAAAAGGACAATAAAACCCCACTAATTCACTTAAGGTTACCCCTTTTAACCCCTAAGTAATTAGACTTATTAATGTTACCCCTCAATCTTTATAATTAAGGAAAGAATAGTCAAAAACAACCCTTAAAACGTGTGGAGAAATCCTAAACTGTCTGGGACTGCGTGACCTGTGACGGGCCGTCATACCTGCGACGGTCCGTCACGATGGCCGTCGCACCTGCCCAAAATCCCACCGTCACCACGACGCTGTGACGGTCCGTCACGCCTGTGACGGCCCGTCCTGCACGTCCGTCATGGCGGTCAGAAACTCGTTTCTCGAACCAAATTCTCAAACGTTGAAGTGTTTTGCAACGGAAACTCACGACGGTTCATCGTGGATGTGACGGCACGTCCTGCAGGTCCGTCACAATTTACAGAGAGTCGATTTTCAGTACCCAATTTCAGAATTCCAAGTATGATGCAACGATTCACCCTCGACGGGCCGTCGTGCCTACGACGGTCCGTCGTGGTGTCCGTAGTATGGCCCAGTTTTTCCAGAATTAAAAATCTGCTGCTCAAACGACTAAACAGGTCGTTACAATATAGATACCAATTTACCCATCGTTCGTCCCCGAACGATCAAAAGAAGAAAAACAGTGGCGAAAAGGAGTACCTGAATCTGTAAACAGATGTGGGTATTTTTCTTGCATATCTGCCTCCTTCTCCCAAGTAGCCTCTTCAACCGGTCGATTCTTCCATTGCACTTTGATGGATGCAATCTCCCTCGACCTCAGTTTGCGAACTTCTCTATCTAATATAGCAACCGGTTCCTCTTCATAAGTCAAGTTCTCATCCAACAAAACTGAATCCCAACGGATAATGTAGTTTCCATCTCCGTGGTATCTCTTCAACATGGATACGTGGAACACCGGATGCACTCCGGACAGCCCTGGGGGCAAGGCTAATTCATAAGCCACCTCCCCTATTCTCTTAAGCACTTCAAATGGTCCAATATACCTTGGACTTAACTTACCTCTTTTTCCAAACCGCATCACCCCTTTCATGGGCGAAACCTTCAACAAGACTTGTTCACCTTCCATGAACTCCAAGTCTCTAACCTTTCGGTCTGCATACTCCTTTTGTCTACTTTGAGCCGCTAAAAGCTTTTCTTGAATAGCTTTCACCTTCTCCATAGAATCCCTTAACAGATCAGTCCCCCAAGGTCTAACTTCAAAGGCGTCAAACCAACCAATGGGAGATCTACACCTCCTCCCATACAATGCTTCAATGGAGCCATATCAATACTGGAGTGATAGCTATTATTGTATGAGAACTCTGCCAAAGGTAAGAAACTATCCCAATGTCCACCAAACTCTATCACACACGCACGAAGCATATCCTCCAACACTTGAATCGTTCGCTCAGACTGACCATCGGTCTGAGGGTGAAATGCAGTGCTAAGGTCCAACCTAGTACCTAATTCAGCATGCAATGTTCTCCAAAACTTAGAAGTAAACTGCGTACCTCTATCTGATATGATTGAGAGTGGAACTCCATGCAACGACGAACGATTTCTGAGATGTAGATCTTGGCTAACTTCTCTGCATTGTAGGTCACCTTGACAGGAATGAAGTGAGCAGACTTAGTTAACCTATCAACAATCACCCAAATGGAGTCATACTTACCCAATGTCTTGGGAAGACCAACCACGAAGTCCATCGCGATTCTCTCCCACTTCCATTCAGGAATGGGCATTCTCTGAAGTGTTCCTCCGGCCTTTGGTGTTCATACTTTACTTGTTGACAATTTGGACACTTGGCAACAAACTCAACAATATCTCGCTTCATTCTACTCCACCAGAAGTGTTGCTTTAGGTCGCGATACATCTTGGTTGCACCAGGATGTATAGAATATCCGGAACTATGAGCTTCTGTAAGAATAGTGGTGATCAAATCATCGATGCGGGGTACACATACTCTTCCCTTGATCCTCAAAACACCTTCCCCATCGATTATTGCTTCCTTAGCCTCTCCTTGCAACACTTTATCTCGAATTCGCCTTAGTTTCTCATCATCAAACTGTTTCCCCTTAATCTGATCAAGAAAAGAGGATTTTGCCTCTACACAAGCTAACAATCCTCCCTTCTCGTTTATTTCTAACCTCATAAGGTCATTAGCCAAAATCTGCACTTCTCTAGCCAATGGGCGTCTAGAAGCTTGCAAATGAGCTAGACTTCCCATGCTTCCGACCTTTCTACTCAAGGCATCTGCCACCACATTCGCCTTCCCCGGATGATACCAAATAGTGATGTCGTAGTCCTTCAGTAGTTCCATCCATCTCCTCTGTCTTAAGTTCAAGTCTTTCTGAGTGAAGACATACTGTAGGCTACGATGGTCCGTGTAGACTTCACACTTAACCCCATACAAGTAGTGTCTCCATTGCTTTAGTGCAAACACTACCGCGGCCAACTCCAAATCATGGGTCGGATAGTTACGCTCATGCACCTTTAATTGCCTCGAAGCATAAGCAATCACATTCTTCTCTTGCATTAGCACTGCACCCAACCCAGAATAGGATGCATCACAATAAACAATGAAGTTTTTGCCCTCTATTGGCAAGGTAAGAATTGGTGCGGTAGTCAACAAAGTCTTAAGCTTCTGGAAGCTTTCCTCACACTCATCCGACCATACAAATGGACGTTTTGCTTAGTCAAGTTCGTCAATTGGGAAGCTATGGAAGAGAATCCCTTGACGAATCGGCGGTAGTAGCTAGCTAACCCCCCACAAAACTCCTTATTTCTGACACGTTTGTAGGTCTTACCCAATTCTTCACTGTCTCAATCTTAGATGGATCCACCATCACTCCATCCTTAGAAACCACGTGCCCCAAGAAGGACACTGAATCTAGCCAAAACTCACACTTGGAGAATTTCGCATAAAGCTTTTACTTCCTCAGCAACTCTAACACCATTCTAAAATGCTCCTCATGTTCCTTCTTACTCTTGGAGTATATCAGTATATCATCAATAAACACGATCACAAAGAGGTCCAAGTATGGCTTGAAAATCCCGTTCATCAAGCTCATGAAGGCAGCAGGGGCATTCGTAAGACCAAAAGACATTACCACAAACTCATAATGCCCATACCTAGTTCGAAAAGCAGTCTTTGGCACATCCGTTGCTCGTATTTTCAGTTGGTGATAACCGGACCTCAAGTCAATTTTAGAGAAGACACAAGCACCTTGTAACTGATCGAACAAGTCATCAATGCGGGGAATGGGGTACTTGTTCTTATAGTTACCTTGTTCAACTGTCGGTAATCTATGCACATTCGGAAACTCCCATCTTTCTTCTTCACAAATAAAACCGGAGCACCCCAAGGAGATGCACTTGGTCTAATGAAGCCTTTGCTCAACAACTCTTGAAGTTGAGCCTTTAATTCTCTTAACTCCGCGGGAGCCATTCTATACGGGGGTATAGAAATGGGGCGAGTACCGGGTTCCAAATCAATGCAGAAGTCTATATCCCTATCTGGTGGCATACCGGGAAGATCTGCAAAAACACATCCAAAAACTCACAGACTACCGAAACTGACTCAATCGATGGTACTTGAGTAGTGTCATCCTTAAGATGTGCCAAGAAAGCTAGACAACCCTTACTAACCATCTTCTGAGCACGAATAAAGGAGATTATACGCACCGGATTGGAAGTGTAGTCACCCTCCCACACTAACGATCTCCCCAGGCTTGGCTAGCGTCACCGTTTTAGCATTACAATCCAAAATCGCAAAATTCAGAGAAAGCCAAGTCATACCCAGAATTACGTCAAAGTCACCCATTTCTAGTATAACCAAGTCTACATAAGTGTTGCTCCCCACAAAATTAACCAAACAAGACCTATACACTTTTTCGACTATCACAGACTCACCCACCGGAGTAGAAACACGAATAGGCATGTCAAGTAATTCACAATGTAAATTTAGACCGTTAGCAAATGATGAAGCTACATAAGAAAACGTGGAGCCAGGGTCAAATAACACAGATGCCATGCAATCACAAACCAAAAGATTACCTGTGATAACAGCATCAGACGCCTCCGCTTCAGATCTCCCAGGGAAAGCATAACAATGGGCCCCATTATTCGTCTGTCCGTTGCCCCTACCATGTTGTGTAGTAGTGGCTCCGTTTTGCCCTTCACCTCTGCCGTTTTGGTGACCACCATTACCTCGGCCACCACGCCCTCCAGAATAACGACCTCTACCATTACCACCTTTTCCTCTAGCCATTGGGGCTCTGTAACTCTGTTTTGACAATTCCTCCTAATATGTCCAATCTCCCCACATCCATAGCACTCTCTGGAGTCAGGCATGGTCTCTCTCTCGAGTAGTGTTGACCGTTCTGAGGTGGACCCCCAACTACAGTCTGTAGTGAAGACTGTATTGGTCGATTTGAGTGACCTCCGGAGTTCTGTCCTCTAGAATAAGAACCATTATACTCACCTCCCCTTCGGAACCTCTTTGATGTCGATGTCGTGGTGAAGTCATCTGGTTTCACTCCTTCCACCTCAATCACAAAGTCTACCACCTCTTGGAAGGATGTTGCCGTTGCCGCTATCTGTAAGGCTGAAATCCGCAATTCTGACCTCAACCCCTTCACAAAACGGCGGATCCGTTCTTGTGGACTGAAACAAAGTTGGGTGGCATATCTGGATAGTGTGCGAAATTTAGCCTCATACGCGTTTACTGTCATCCTTCCTTGTTCAAGACTCAAGAACTCATCCCTCTTTCTATCTCTCAAGGTCCTTGGGATATACTTCTCCATGAACAAACTAGAGAATGATTCCCAAGTCATAGGTGGTGCCTCGGTTGGTTGACACTCAACATGTGAACGCCACCACATTTTGGCGTTACCTTGGAACTGATAACTCACGAACTCGACACCAAACCTCTCTACTATCCCCATCTTGTGTAGTAGCTCATGACAATCAACCAGAAAATCATAAGCATCTTCAGATTCTGCACCCTTGAAGACTGGAGGTTTCAGTTTCAAGAACTTACTAAAAAGTTCATGTTGATCGTTTGTCATAATAGGCCCAGTAGTCAGACGTGGAAATGTGCCTATTTCCAATGGTGCATCCATGCGGGAGCCATAGTAGCCGCATGTCGTATCTCTGAAACCGGAGGTGTTGGTGCAGAAACCATTGGAGGTGCTTGACCCTGATCGACAACCCGCTAAGATAAGCAAGTACTTGGTTGATCATCTCTGGGGTAGGTTGGGGTGGCATTTCCTCATTCTGCCCTTGTTCAGTTTCCCTTCCTCACCCTCTCTAACTACCTCCTCAGTCGGTGGAGGAGTCACCGCCCTAGCATCAGATGGGCTAGGGGCTCGTCCTCTCCCTCTAGAGGACGTCCTCCCACGACCTCTCCCACGGCCTCTTGCCGTGGTTCTTCCTCGAGCCACAGCCCCAGTGGCTGGCTCAGTAGTTTCCTGTCTTTCCGTTGTCGCTGCTGGTGCGGTCGTTGCTCTAGTTCTAACCATCGGCGAAATAGAATGAAGATGGTCAGATACCAATTTGTATCACCTAGATACCAATTGGACTCAAGTAGTAGCACGAAAGAAAGAATGAAAGAATGGAATTTTCCTAAAGTCTTATAGCCTCTCAAAGAAAAGTAAAGGCGTCCCCCTACCGTTCTTTAAGACTCTACTAGACCTGTTCTTGTGTGATGAGACCAATGAACCTAATGCTCTGATACCAAGTCTGTCACGACCCAAATCGGGGACGCGACTGGCACCCACATTTACCCTCCTATGTGAGCGAACCAACCAATTTAACCCTTAACATTTTAATACAATATCGACAAAGAAATGCGGAAGACTTAACTCATTAATAAAAACAATCAAAAACTATTATTATTATCCCAAAATCTGGAAGTCATCATCACAAGAACATCTATCTCAATTTACTAATCTAAGAATGTCTAAAAAGCTAAACAAGTAAAAACTAGTCCATGCCGCCGGAATTCAAGGCATCAAGACTTGAAGAAGAAGATCCAGTCCAAGCTAGACGCATTAGCTCACCCTGAATTTCCGATGGAGTGAAGACTGGCTTGATCTACTGCTGAGTCGAAGTTGACGGAACGTTTGCTGCATAACACAAATAACAAGAGGAAAACATAAAAGTAGGGGGTCAGTACAACCACACGTACTGAGTAGATATCATCGGTTAACTCAAAATAGGCGATAATACATATCAAGTAATATTATAAATCAACTATAAACTCAACATGTAGCAACAAGTAGTATAATCGTCAATAAATACCATCAAGTTCATCCATGAGGACTCAAGCCTCAATACCATACTCATTTGGGGATTAAGTTCATTATGTTGAGTATATTAACATCTTTCGAGATTCATTATCTTTCTTCCTCTTGTGTCGGTACGTGACACTCCGATCCCCCTACTACTATGTGTCGGAACGTGACACTCCGATCCCCTATGTGTCGGAACGTGACACTCCGATCCCCTATATGTGTCGGAACGTGACACTCCGATCCCCTATATGTGTCGGTACGTGACACTCCGATCCCCTACATCTACGTGTCGGTTCGTGACACCCGTCCCACTAATACTATGTGTCGGAACGTGACACTCCGATCCACTAATTCTATGTGTCGGAACGTGACACTCCGATCCACTAATCTCATTATATCCGTTCATCAAGCCTTCTCTATACCAAGGCATCATCAATCCCATCACTTTAATTCATCAAGCCTTCTTTTATACCAAGGCATTATCATTAATATCATAGATTAAAGTTTCTTTCAAGATTTGGGATTCAATGGTTTTCATCATGCTTGTTTTATCAAAATCACATAATCATTTCATGCAAGCATACAATTAAGCATATAGACAGGTTTACAATATCATCAACACATATTATTCACTATTAAGAGTTCACTACGAGTATCGTAATATACCATAACCTACCTCCACCGAAGAATTGGAATCCACAAGAAATTTCCCAAGCTTGCTATTCTCCTCAACCAATTCGATCGATCTCTGCTCTCTCTCTTTTGTTCTTTCTCTTTTGTTTTTTATTCAAACCCTCTTTCCTTTACCCTAATTAATCATTAATTAAGTGTGAAAAAGGACAATAAACCCCACTAATTCACTTAAGGTTACCCCTTTTAACCCCTAAGTAATTAGACTTATTAATGTTACCCCCCATCTTTATAATTAAGGAAAGAATAGTCAAAAACAACCCTTAAAACGTGTGGAGAAATCCTAACTGTCTGGGACTGCGGTGACCTGTGACGGGCCGTCATACCTGCGACGGTCCGTCACGATGGCCGTCGCACCTGCCCAAAATCCCACGTCACCACGGACGCTGTGACGGTCCGTCACGCCTGTGACGGCCCGTCCTGCACGTCCGTCATGGCGGTCAGAAACTCGTTTCTCGAACCAAATTCTCAAACGTTGAAGGTTTTCAACGGCAACGGAAACTCACGACGGTTCGTCGTGGATGTGACGGCACGTCCTGCAGGTCCGTCACAATTTACAGAGAGTCGATTTTCAGTACCCAATTTCAGAATTCCAAGTATGATGCAACGATTCCCCTCGACGGGCCGTCGTGCCTACGACGGTCCGTCGTGGTGTCCGTAGTATGGCCCAGTTTTTCCAGAATTAAAAATCTGCTGCTCAAACGACTAAACAGGTCGTTACAAGGAAGTAGATAAAATGCAGAGGATTCTTGTAGGGAAGCTCGGAAGGGCACAAGAAAATAGACTTGGTGTCATGGGATAAGGTATGTGTACCAAAAAAGTATGGAGGATTAAATATCAAGAGCTACAATTATGGAATATAGCTGCTGTCGGGAAGCTTTTATGGCAGTTGCCAAACAAGAAAGATGTATTATGGGTAATATGGGTACATGGGATCGTTATGAAGGATACCGATAACATTTGGGAACACATACCTACCCAAGATTGTAGTTGGTATTGGAAAAGATTGAATATTTTGAAGACGAAAATGCTCCAATGGTATCAAAGGGACAATATGTTTTGACATCAAATGATGTATACTCCATGACCAGTAGCTACCAAGCAAGGCTAAGTGTGCACATAAATGCCCAGAAGCAGACTTACTTTGGAGCTCTATTATGCAGCCTAGATAGAGATTTATCTTATGGATTGTATACCAAGGAAGACTTCTTAATAAAGATAGACTAAAACATATCCATATAGAAGTTGAAGATGTAGCATGTGGTTTCTGTGAGCAAGAGAGTGATGAAACACATCAACATTTGTTTACCTATTGTCATTGGGGTAATTCAGTGAGGATGTAGTTGGCTAACTGGATGGGTGTGGCAATTCTAAGAGGCACAATACAACAAATAGTGGCGTGGATTAAAAGAATATGTTGGAAACAATTGAAGAAGGAAGCAGTAGCTGCTATGTATGGAGCAACAATTTATTATACCTGGCAAGCGATGAATTGGATGCAGTTTAGGCAGGAACATGTAAATACAAATTTTATCATCGTACAAATATAGAAGGAGTTATTAGTTATATTAGAAAGAGTAAAGGAGTCTAGAAAAACAAGAAAGTGTCAAGATTTAATTCATAGGATGTGTGGTAGATAGTTAATACCTAGATGTTGTAGTTGTGTTTACTCTCCGAAATTGTAATACTTTGTTGTTGTTTTTTTGGTATAGTAATATTCAAAGTTTACTGCCCAAAAAAATGTTGAATTTGGCTTGATTTTCTAAAATGTGCATATTTATAATAAAACTTTCATGCTAAAATGAGTTTTCATGGAAAATGCTCATTTGCTTAACTTGCACTTATTTGTGTTTTGTGTATAGTTGCCTTCATGGAATGAAAGTGAGCATGTTAATCTGTTCTGAAAGAAGGTTGGCGTAAGTGACTCTTGATGATCATGTTGATATTGAGAAGGTTGTTCCTCATGTTGTAATGTGGAGCTCTTATATATGGTAAATTGTAATTTGAGTTGCTATGTGTAAATGTCATGTTTATGTGTTGGATGGAGTTGTGAATTACTCCTATGATTTGTGAATCATTGTCGCGACCCCAAAGCACCCCCTAGAGCTAGGGCAAACCCTCAGTTCGTGACGGAGCGTACTTGACCCTTTGTGGTCTTGTACAAGCCCTTCAACTATCGTTTATTACATAAGACATGAAAAGTAGTGCGGAATTAAAACTTTTCACGAATAATTTACTAAAAGGGGAATCTTTCATATATATTTAAGAAATCTCATCGTCACAGGCCAAACTTAAGACAGAACATAATATCTTAGAGACACGACCCTTTACATTAAAAGAGAAATACATAATAAGTCTTAATAATAAAACTAGGAAACAAAAGACTATTTCCTCGAATATGTCATACCAATTCTTGAGAGAGTGAATTTCCCAAGCTTCTCCTTCGAATATTCCAAAAACTCTTCAACCTATACTTATAGAGTATAGAAAAGTATGGAGTTAGTACAAATAATGTACTAAAGTATGGCATATGCAAAAACATGCAAAAAGGGACATTTTTGTAAATAACATTTCATGCCACTTATGTAAAATATTCATGATTTAAGAAGTAGACAACATAAGAAACATACACTTAATAGAAAAATCTCAACATGTTAGAATTTATAGAACATATTACAATAAAACCATAGTGCAAGATATGTGAACCCTTTTTCTCTTGAAGTTTCCCTAACTCAAGTTATCCTAAGATTCCCTAAAGTAAGGCAAGAAGGGGCCTCTCATACACCCTCCTTCATGTCACACCAAAAGTATCCTTATGACCACCTACAATAGCCTTACTTCGTAAGAGAATCAACTCCACACTCCTAGCTAAACAAGTACCAAACACACATTCATACGAGTTTCATTCAAGTGCCCTCATCCAATAGTACTTATAGGTCACACAAAGTGCAATGTGAGAGTAGCATCCCATAATACTACTCCCACTTAGTGCTCCTACTGGATTCCCTTGAATTAGAACACTTTACAATGACTGAATCAAATTTTCAGCAAACTAGACCAAACATTACGTTGAACTAACGAGACTACAAAGATAGTGAACTTCCAAAGTATTGCCAATAAGGATAAGCATCATTTCCGTTGGATATTCTCTTCAAAGGTCATCCTAAGATTCACTAAGGTAAGACATGAAGGAAGTACTCACATACCTCCTTCAATACACACCAAAGAGACCCTCAAGACTTCCTCCCTTTCGGCATACTCACCTCGGGATAAAAAGCACCCACTCACTAGCAATACACTAGAAGAACACCTAAACAAAACACCAAAGTCTTTCCTTTCGGAATGCCTACTTAGTTAAATGAGTAGATAGAAATTCCCATACCAACACTTACCCTAAGTAGTACACTCTTTTAGAAGGTTTGGCACCAAGTCTTCCCTTTCGGAAGGTCCTACCTAGTGCAATGGATAGATAGCGTCCCATACCACCACCTGCCCTAAGTAGCACGTTCTTTTAGAAGACTTAGTTCAATCAATTTTTTTGTGGGAGTCAGCTTAACCGACATAGACCATGAGAGCTAGACATGGAATCCCGATATTAACCCCTATCGAATGAGGGATCCTTACTTGCCTAGAGTAAGTCACTTTTTAGCTTTTACATGGCTTTCCCAATAGCTACACCTATGCGGGCGCATAGTTAAGGCATAAGGAGATATCTACATAGTAACTCATTCTCTACTAACGAGGATTACTCATCTCAAGACATATATTGGAATACAACATCTGAACTCGCGAAGTGTAACCACCTCTCCTTTATATCCTATCTGTGATAGACATAACCCCCATGGATTCTAAAAATTTTAAACCATAGGTTAAGGATAACTAGTGAACAGCACATGTCAACTCACGAAGGGCGCTCATCCTCCTACCCATCTTAGAAAGCACTGACGATGTAGTGAGGTTACTACTAAACACTTCATCTCAACTCACGAAGAGTGTTCACCTCAAGACTCCTCTACTTATTCAACTTAACTTCATACATATTTCATATAAACATCATATCATTAACATTAGTTTCTATACATGCTTTAGACCTACATTCGTCAATTCACACACTTGACATGCTTCACAAAGTCATATACTTCACTTAGGCACAAATCAAGCCAAACATACAATTTAACTTCACAAATCACAAGACAAGACTTATCTTCAATATCACTTCATTTTACATACTAGGCCTTCAAATCCACACTCACAAAACATACTAAGTAATATCAAGTTCATCAAATAAACACTGCCACCAAGAAGGTGGACCATACCACTCAAGAGCAATTTATAATAAGAATTATACAATATAGGCAAGTCACAATATAACCAAAGCATGATCACATATAACCAATTTCTCAATGTTTAATCATACTAAAGCCCTTTAGGCAGTATCTAAACCTAAATAGAACATAAGAAAACCAAAGTTCATACCTTACCCAAACATGCTCATTTAATCCATTTTTTAAGCTAAAAGTTTGAAATATAAATAAACATGAGTTCATTAGGTTTCAAAATTACAATCAACAATTCATAAAAGAATAAACACATTTAAATCATTAGAACATTTTTATAAGAACACCCATGCTTAAAATCAAAGATAGAAGGAAATAGAGGTTGAAAACCCTATTTAAAAACTTTTGGAAATGACTCCATGGAAGAGGGTTAAAGGATGGATACAATACCTCAAAGAAAAGGAAACACCCTAATTTTGATTAATATACACGTCCAAACCAGCCCTTCTTAACCTCCTTGACTCTTAGCTCCAATGGTGACTTTGAGAGAGTTTTCTTTAGAGAGGGAGTTTGAATATTTGAAGTGAGGGGTCTTGTATAGGTATATAAACCCTAAAATATCATCCTAGTGTCATAAAAGACTTTAGGTGAATTTAAAAAAACACCCCAAGACTTAACAGGCAGCATTGCAGCTTTTGGGACAGCCACCATCGACAAACCATCCAACGGTCCGTTTGTCAAGGGACAGGTTATTGGTGAGATCTCGTTGGTTGGGGATTCAACTATCCAATGTGAAGGATTCCATGACCAACTGATGGACCACGACAACGGGCCGTCTCCTGATGGACTGTCCATCGATTGGCTCATCGACTGGTCACTACTTTTGGCAATTTGGTCCAAGTCTTGGGCCCTTCATCTAGGGCCCCTCGTGGGTCCTAGGTGGGGTCGTGTCTGGAATTTAAACCCCTAAAAAATAATTATAGACCTTAGGAACACCTCACATTAATTTCAAGCAAAACAAACACATAAAACTCACTTAAACACAACAAGATGCAAGAACACTTTCTAAGGCATATCTTCTGAACGTCATGGACGTTCTTGGACATTGTACCTCAAAACTTCACACAATTCCTAAGAATACTAAAGTAACTCATTTTAAAACAAAATTAACTCAAGAAACACTCATAGGGCTCTAGTTCACCTTCATTCTTTTTGGGGCGTTACAATCATGATGATTTTATGTTTTTGTTGGCTACTAGAATTGAGTCTCCTAATTCCAATACAAAAATTTTTTAGTGTCATTCGGGGATGAATGTTACTAAGGGGGGGATAATGTTACACTCCGAAGGTTCATGACTTAGTATATAGCTTCACATGATGAAGTAATACTTGAAACACTATTTTTAAGCCTAAAATAATGTATTGTGGAGTTCATAAACCTTCGCCAAGGAGGTATGAGTGTTCATGAATACTCTTTGAAATTCACAAAGTTGCGAAATATTCTCCTTCTTTGGTTTTTGATCCTAGAGATGAAATGAGTTTTTTTGTAACGGGGGTGTCGGATGATTTGCAAGATGAGTGTCATTAGGCTAAGCTACACGACAACATGAACAATTATCATCTTATGGTGCATGACAAGCTTGTAGAAGAGACAGGGGATAGGAGGAAGAGTAATAACGCTAAGAGAGCAAGATCTTTTGATGGAGGTTATTCAAAGAATAGGCTTGAGATATAAGACAAGCCTATATATATGAAGCGGGTTTCAATTCAAGTCCCTTCCAAGTTCCCAAAGGCTAGTGGTGATAGGGTGTCTAACCTTAAGTTCAAGAAGGGAAAAGTTACTAATTCACCAACCAAGAATCCAACTTCTGGAAACTATGGCAAGAAGCACTATGGTGATTGTCTTAAGGGGACGGATAATTGTTTTGGTTGTGGCAAGAGTGGACACAAGGTTAGGGATTGCCCTAATGTGAGGAGTCAATACAAGGGTAGTGGACAAGCTCAATAAAGTAGTTCTAATGAGGCTCCAAAGAAGAATCGCTTCTATGCTCTCCGCTCTAGGAGTGAACAAGAGACTTCTCCCGACGTGGTGACCGGTATGTTGAAATTCCTCCCTATTGATGTATGTGTCTTACTTGATACCGGTGCTACTTTATCCTTTGTTACTCCTCTAGTAGCAAAAAAGTTTGATATCTTACCCAATATTTTGCATGAACCTTTTATAGTGTCTACTCCGGTTGGTGAGTCTGTTGTTGAAAAAGGGTGTCTAAAACTTGTCCTATAGTGTTGCCCAATAGAGTTTCTTATGTTGAACTAGTAGAATTCTATATGCTTTATTTTGATGTTATATTGGGTATGGATTGGTTGCATGCTTGTTTTGCTTCTATTGATTGTAGGACAAGGGTGGTGAAGTTTAACTTTACAAATGAACCCGTTGTAGAGTGGAAGGTGGGAAACTCTATTCCTAGAGGTCGTATCATATCTTGTCTAAAAGAATGAAAAATGCCCTCTAAAAGTTGTCTATACCATATTTTAAGAGTCCAAAATCTAGACTTTGAAATTCCTCCCATTGAGTCGGTCCTCATAATGAGTGAATTTCCGAAGTTCTTTCCTAATAACCTTCCCGGTATTCCTCCCGAATGAAATATTGATTTTGGTATCAATTTGCTCCAACCGAATTGAAAGAGTTGAAGGCTCAACTCAAAGATTTACAAGACAAAGGCTTCATAAGACCTAGTATTTCTCTATGGGGTGCTCCGATTTTGTTTGTGAAGAACAAGGATGGGTACTTAAGAATGTGTATTGACTACCGCCACTCAATAAAGTCACCATTAAGAATAAGTATCCTTTCCCTCGGATTGACGACTTGTTTGATAAGCTCCAAGGGTGAGCTACTTTTCAAAAATTGACTTGAGATAGGGATATCACCAACTTAGGGTAAGAGGAGAGGATGTAAGACAATTTTTTGAACTAGATATGGGCACTATGAGTTCTTGGTAATGTCTTTTGGTCTCACTAATGCTCCGGCAGTGTTTATGGACCTAATGAATAGAGTTTTTTTAAATTACCTAGATTCATTTGTCATTGTCTTCATTGACGACATCTTGGTATATTCGAAGAATGAGGGTGATCATATGGGTCATTTGAGGGTGGTATTGCAAACCCTTAAAAAACATCAATTCTTTTCCGAATATAGCAAGTGTTAGTTTTGGTTGAGGTCGGTGACATTTCTTGGTCACATCATCTCTAGTGAAGAAGTTGAGGTTGATACAAGGAAAACGGAGGCGGTGAAAAATTGGCCTAGAGCTTTGAGTCCAACCAATATTTTGAGTTTCTTAGGCTAAGGGAGTTATTATCGGAGGTTCGTGGATGTTTTTGCATCCATTGCATCTCCCTTGACTACTTTGACCCAAACGTTCAAGAAATTTGAGTGGTCGGAGGCATGTGAGAAAATTTTCCAATTGTTGAAGGATAGGCTTACTTCTGCTCCGATGTTTACCTAACCGGTGGATACAAAGGGGTTTGTTGTGTATTGTGATGCATCCCGTGTGGGTTTAGGATGTGTGCTTATGCAACATATGAAGGTGATATTCTATGCTTCTAGGCAACTTAAGGTACTTGAGAAACTATTCCACTCATGACCTTGAGTTAGCGGTCGTGGTGTTTGCCTTGAAAATATGGAGGCATTACTTGTATGGCGTTCATGTTGACGTTTTTACCGACCATAAGAGTCTCCAGTATGTGTTTACACAAAAGGAGTTGAATATCCAGCAAATAAGGTGGTTAGAATTGTTAAAAGATTATGACATGAGTGTCCTCTATCACCCTGGCAAGGCTAATATGGTTGTGGATGCCCTAAATCGTATGACTATTGGTAGTGTATCCCACATTGATGAAGTATAGAAAGACAAAGTGAGAAATGTTCATAGGTTGGCTAGGTTGGTGGTGATATTAGAAGATTTTTTTGATGGTGGTTTTATGGTCCATGATAACTCCGAGTCATCATTGGTAGTTGAGGTGAAGTACAAGCAACACCATGACAATTCACTTATGGAGTTTAAGGAAACGGTCCTTGGCAAGCTTAATGAGGCATTTTCCCTGGGGGGGAGTATGATATTTTAAGGTGCCAAGAAAGATTATGTTCTCCCAAGGTAGATGGGTTGAGGGACCGGATCCTAGAAGAAACCCAAGGGTTCCACTACTCAATTCATCTGGGTTCGACAAAAATGTACCATGACCTTAGGGAAACTTATTGCTGGTAAGGTATGAAGAAGGACATAGCGGAGTTCGTCGCTAAGGGTCCAAATTGCCAACAAGTAAAGTTCAAACATCAAAAGTCAGGTGGCTTACTACAAGAAGATACCAATACAGATTTTGTACTAGGTTTACCTCAGACTCAAAGGTCATGTGGTTGTAGATAGGTTGACTAAGTCCGCTCGCTTTATTCCCATCAAATCTACTTATTCGGCGGAAGATTATGCTAGGATCTTCATATATGATATTTTGTGTCGCCATGGTATTTCGTTATCCATCATATCGGATCGGCGTGCACAATTTACATCTAGGTTCTGGAAGTCATTCAAAAAAGGGTTGGGTACCAAAGTGAAGTTGAGTACGCTTTTCATCCCCAAACGGATGTTCAAGAGGAACGTACTATTCAAACCCTTGAAAATATGCTTAGGGCTTGCATTATTGATTTTAAAGTAAACTGGGATAAGCATTTGGCTTTGGTGGATTTTTCTTACAACAATAGTTTTCATTCATCCATCTCAATGGCTCCTTACGAAGCCTTGTATGGTAGGAGGTGTAGTTCTCCTATAGGGTGGTTTGAAGTGGGTGTGTCTTCGATTCTTGGTCCCGATTCGATATATAGACCTTAGAGAAGGTTCATATCATAAGGAACCGGTTACAAATTGCCTATAGTTGGCAAAAGTCTTATATCGATCATAGGAGATTTTGGAGTTTGAAGAAGGTGATAAGGTGTATTTGAAACAGAAGCCATTGACGGACCGTCGTGCTCTCAGCAGACCGCCATCCTTGTCTGCCGATGGTAACAGTGAGATACAGAAGAAAGTATCTGAAAAAAAAGCTAAGTATGGAATTATGGGGGGGCGATGGTCCGTCATGTCCTTGACTGTACGTCGGTCCGGTCGTTGACTCACACGCGTTTTTTGGGCGGATTTTCCTTAAATAGATTTCCCTCTTTTGTTATGACTCTATCATTATAAACACCATTAAAAACCTTGTTTTTGAGGTTAGACTCTTTGGTATTTTTAATATTTTATTATTCTAGTTGTGAACTTGTGATTTTGGGAAATTATTCCATTCTCCAGAAATCGTTTATTGCAAGCTTATTGATTAATTCAAGTAATTTTCTAGGTTTTCTTCAATCTCATCAAAGTAAGTGCATGAATTCTTATCAAACTAATATGAATTGTGTGATTATTAACATGGGTAACTAAATCCATAGCTAGGGTTGTGAGAACCATGGGTAAATAACAAGGTAAAAAATAGTGAAAATAATAATCCTAGAATAGTGCCTTGCATGTATTGATAATTCTTTCGTTTAGAAGTCTTTTTAACAAGTGCACGCATTAGAACTCGCCTTGTTTCTACTTTCTGGATAAAGGAGGTAGATAATAACAAAAGAATTATCAACATAGATTTAGTATATACTATCTAATAGGCTAGTGTCGATTGGTATGAAGTAACAACTAAGTCATACGTTGATTACGATGCTTAATATGAGGTAAAGGTAAGGTTTAGTAAAGCATACACATGTAGCCGGACCAAGGTGTGGAGTGAAATTCCCTAATTGCCAGACCAAGGAATTAGGGATACATAACTTACCACTATGCATGCAAGATACTAGCAAAGGATTGTTATAGCTAGAATTACCGCGTTATGAACCTGTGGGGAACACTTAATCCCTAGTTACTCTCATTACTTGATAAAAATCAAATTTTTAAACCTATCACTTGTTCGCTTAAAAATAGCTAATTACATTTATTACTTAAAAAAACCCTGTTGGTTACTTGTTTTTGGAAAGGACTTGACAAAAAAGAAGTAATTATAGGTTAAAGTTAGTCTAACTCATTTTACTAGTGGGATCGACCCCAACTTCATAGTTGGTTTCTTTACTTGATATGACCTCTTATACTTCTTTTCGAGAAGTAAATTTGAGCGTATCAAATTGTGGCGCCGCTGCCGGTGAAAGTGGCTTTTAGATTAACTTTAAGCTTATTACCAAAGTTTAGTCAACATTTTCCTAGTTTTACTTTTTCTCTTTATTTTTGTCTCTTGCAGATCTAACTTCCGTGTGTGCCAAGTACGCGGAGTAGAGGAGAACCCATACTCTCACCCGAACCTGAACTAGAGCGTACACTGTGCAGAATGAATTGAAATTTGGGTATTCTCGATGATGATCACATCCCAGAAATTCCACCATCGATTAATGCTCATGATTAATTATTACCTGAAAATCGTGGGGAAGGTGAAATACGGAGGCAACCTCCCGCTCCACGCCCTCAAGAGTATTATAGGGGATATGATAATATAACTGACTCTTACTGGCCACTTGTCTTGCCTCCCTTACCACACGGCCATACTTTCGTAGTAACAAGTAGTCTGATGCAAATTCTCAGCGCTAGAGGTTTGTTTTCAGGGCTACATTCTGAGGATCCACATGCTCACATCGCCAAGGTGAGGTCGATATGTAAAATTTGTGTAGGGAGGCCTAATTTGAATATGGATGTAATTGGGATGAGAGTGTTTCCTCTCTTGCTGATGGGAGAGGCCTCTATATGGTTTACCAAGCTCTCCTATAACTCAATCTACACATAGAATTGATTGAGGGATGTGTTCTTAGCACGTTACTACCCGGTGTCTTATAAGCTACAGCAAAAAGATAAGGTGAAAAACTTTGGCAGTCAGTAGTTCTTCGGACAGGTTCACTTCATTCTTGAGAAGTGTCTGCAATCACCACCTCGATAATGATTCACTAACAGAGTACTTCTATCGGGGACAAGATGATAATAATAAAGAAGTACTGGATATGATAGGTGGTGGTTCTTATGGGGAGTGTCCTTTTGCTGAGATTGTTGAGAAGTTGGAGAAAATCTCCCAAAATAATAAAGCTTGGAGAACTAGGAAGTCAGATATTGGAGAAACACTTTTGAAGTGCAATCCGCACACAACCCAGCCACGGATGAGATTCGTGAAGAAATGACTCAAATGAGAACTGAGCTTGGGTTTGTGGTGAAACACGTTACTGGGGTGCAGAAAAGGTAAATGCGGTGAACTACTTGTCTAAAATACCACTATAAGGAGGAATCTTAGGCGGTAAATGAGCAGACAGGGGTTTCTGACGAAACGCCCAAGGCTCTAATCAGGAGAATTGGCACCAAGGCCAAGGAAATCAAGGTCAAAACTATGGTAATTACAACCGAGAGGGTGATTATGTCCGAGATAAGAATTACAACCGTGGCAACAACTTCAACTGGGGTAACTATGGTAATAGAAATGATAGGAGTGGGTCTTATGTTCCACCTCAAAATTATGATGTTGCTCCTAGGGATGGTGGAAGTAGTATGGCACGAGTTAAGGATATGTTGCAGAAAATGAGGAGGAGGTTTGATGCTAGTGATGAGCACACTAAAGAGTTGAGGAGTGACTTAGCGAGTATTGGGCAAAAAGTTAATGCACATGCAATCTCGATAAAGCATCTTGAGTTGCAAATGGACCAATTGTCTTTGACTGTGAACCAACACCAACCTGGCATTATTCCAAGCAATACTATCCATAATCCAAAAAATGATGGACATTGTATGGCATTCACAACTCGAGGTGGTAAGCAAACCATTGACCGATGTCGTCTGGTGTATAAAATCTGATAAGAGGCGATGATGAGGTAGTGGAGGTTAGTGGTGAGTTAGAAGACAAAACGGGGAAAGAAGTTGAGGGACCCAAAAAGGTGACCCCCATGCCTAGACCACCACCTCCATTCCCACAGTAATAAGTGAAAAAGACCGAGGATGGTAAATACCGGCGTTTTGCCACTATGCTCAAATAGCTTTCCATCAATGTCCCTTTGATAGAAGCTCTTGAACAAATGCCCGGTTATGTCAAGTTCATGAAAGATATGGTCACTAAGAAAAGATCTTTCAGTTTTGAGGATGATGATAGAATGCAGCATTATAGTGTTACTGCTACAAGGTCTCTAGGGCAAAAGAAATAAGATACGGGTGCCTTCACTATTCCATGTACAATCGAGTTATTACACTTTGTGAAAGCATTATGTGATCTTGGGGCAAGCATAAATCTCATGCCTCTCTATATTTACAAGAAGTTGGGTTTGGGTGACCCAAAGCCCACTACGATGCGGCTACTGATCGAACAGTGAAGAGGCCTATTGGGATACTCCACGAAGTGTTAGTAAAGGTGGAGTCATTCATATTTCCGGCCGATTTTATGATTTTGGATTGTAAGGTTGATTTTGAGGTACCTATTATTCTTAGGAGGCCATTCCTTGCTACGGGTAGAACCTTGTTCGATATAGAGATAGGGCAAATGAAATTTCGATTAAGCAATGAAGAAGTGACTTTCAACATTTGTAGGTCCATGAGGCAGAGTGGTGAGATCCAATCAGTATCTGCCATATCTTACAGGGTTGAAAAGTCATCTGAGGTACAAATAGAAGAGCCTCTGGGCGTAGAAGCACTAGCGGCAGTGATCATGAATTTTGATAGTGATTGCATTGAAGAGTGTTGGTCATTGGTCGCGATACTTGATCGAGGTGATGTTCGGTTTAAGTTTCATTAGAAAGAGTGTAAGTTTCATCTTGATGAATCTTGTCTTCTGACATTTCATGAGTTGAAGGAAAAGTTAATGTCTGCACCTATCATCATTTCTCCAGATTGGAGCAAGCCTTTTGAGGTGATGTGTGATGCGAGTGGGGTTTCTCTTGGTGTGGTATTGGGACGAAGAAAGGACAAAATCCTTCATCCCATTTACTATGCTAGCAAAGCCCTTAATGAAACCCAAAAGAACTACATCGTGACTGACAAGAGCTCCTTGCAGTAGTCTTTGCTTTCGAGAAATTTCTCTCATATTTTCTTGGCACGAGGGTTATAGTGCATACTGATCATTCTTCTTTGAGATATTTGATGGCAAAGAAGGATGTGAAACCGAGGTTAATTCGTTGGGTATTACTGTTGCAAGAATTTGACTTTGAGGTGAAAGATAGAAAAGAGACAGAAAATCAAGTTGTTGATCACTTGTCCCGATTAGAATATGAAGCAATGAGGGATTTAGGTATGAAGGCTGAAATTGATGATACTTTCCCTGATGAGCATGTATTGGCTGCCTCCCAAGACTTGATTTCATGGTTCGCAGATTTTGCGAATTATTTGGTTAGTAATATCGTCCCATCGGACTTGTCCTTTCATCAAACGAAAAAGTTTATGCATGATGTGAAAAAGTTTTTTTGGGATGAGCCATACTTATATAGGAGCTATGCCGATGGGCTTATTCGGCGTTGCGTTCCATAAGTGAGATGTTGAGTGTTTTGGAGGCATGCCATTCTTCGCCTGAGGTGGGCATCATAGTGGTATCCGGACTGCTCACAAGATCTTGCAATGTGGCTACTATTGTCCAACCATCCACCAAGATGCTCATGAGTTCTCCAAGGCATGTGATAGATGCCAAAGAGATGGTGGAATTTCAAGAAAGCAAAAGCTCCCTTTAAATCCCAGTCTTGGGATTGAATTGTTTGATGTGTGGGGCATTGACAATATGGGCCCTTTTGTGAGTTCTCATGGGATGAAGTACATTCTTGTGGCAAACTATTATGTGTCAAAATGGGTAGAAGCTATCACACTTGCGAATAATAAAGGGAAGAGTGTCACTGCGTTCTTGAAAAAGAACATATTTCCTAGATTTGGCACCCCAAGGGATATTATCAGTGATAGGGGATCCCGCTTTTGTAAAAAGTTGTTTAAGAGATTATTGGGAAAATATGGGGTTCTCCATAATCTGTCCACTCCTTACCATCCTCAAACTAGTAGTCAAGTTGAGGTGTCAAACAGGGAAATTAAACAAATTCTGGAAAAAACGGTGAATGCTAGTAGAACGGATTGGTCAAGGAGGCTTGATGATGCTCTTTAGGCCTACCGGACAGCATACAAGACTCCCATAGGTACGTCCCATACCAACTTGTATATGGGAAGGCTTGTCACTTACTGGTTGAATTAGAGCATAAGGCCATGTGGGCAATAAAGAAGTTGAAAATGGATTGGAATGAAGCTGCGGAACAGAGGTTAAACGGGTTGAATGAGCTTGATGAATTACGCTTGAAGGCATATGAAATTTCAGCCCTCTACAAAGAAAAGATGAAGAGTACCATGACCAAAAGATTGAGAAGCGCGATTTTTTGGTTGGAGATTTGGTGCTTTTGTTCAATTCTAGGTTGCGCTTGTTTACGGGCAAACTCAAGTCCAAATGGACTGGTCCCTATTTGATTACCAAATTATTCCCTATTTGATCACCCAAAGCCATTGAAAGACCGCCGTGCTCTCAACGGATCGTCATCCTTGTCCGTCGATCGTAACGGTGAGTTGGAGAGAAAGCAACTAAAAAAGAAGCTAAGCGTGGAACAACAAGGGCCTCGGCGGTCCGTCGGTCCAGTCGTCGACTCAGACGCATTTTTTGGGAATATTTTCCTTAAATAGATTTTTCTTTTTTGTTAGTACTCTATTATTATAAGTACTTGTAAAAACCTCGTTTTTGAGATTAGACTCTTGGGTGATTTTCAGATTTTATTGTTCTAGTTGTGAACTTGTGATTTTGGGAAATTATTCCATTTTCTGAAAATCCTTTATTGCAAGCTTATTGATTAATTCAAGTAATTTTGTGGGTTTTCTTCAATATCATCAAAGTAAGTGCATGAATTCTTATCAAAGTAATATGAATTGTGTGATTATTAACATGAGTAACTAAATCCATAGCTAAGGTTGTGGCAACCATGGGTAAATAACAAGGTAAAAACTAGCTAAAATAATAATACTAAAATAGTTTCTTGCATGTACTGATAATTCTTTCGTTTAGAAGTCTTTTTAACGAGTGCACGCGTTAGAACTCGCCTTGTTTCTACTTGACGGACAAAGGAGGTAGATAATAAGAAAAGAATTATCAACATAGATTTAGTATATACTATCTAATAGGCTAGTGTCGATTGGTGCGCAGTAACAACTAATTAATAAATCGATTATGATGTTTAATATGAGGTAAAGGTAAGGTTTAGTAATTGCATACACACGTAGCCGGACCAAGGTGCGGAGTGAAATTGTCTAGTTTCCGGACCAAGGAATTACGGATACATAACTTACCACTTTGCATGCAAGATACTAGGAAAGGATTGTTATAGCTAGAATTACCGCGTTATGAACCTGTGGGGACCACTTAATCCCTAGTTACTCTCATTACTTGATAAAAATCAATCTTTAAACCTACCACTTGTATATTTAGAAATAGCTAATTAAATTAATTGTCTAAAAACCCCTGTCTGTTACCTGTTTTTGTAAAGGACTTGACTAAATAGAAGTAATAATAGGTTAAAGTTAAGTCTAAATCATTTTCCTCGTGGAATCGACCCCAACCTCATAGTTGGGTTGTTTACATAATACGACCGCTTATACTTCTTTTCGAGATGTAAATTTGAGCGTATGAGTGTCAAGGATAACCTCTCTTATGAGGAAGTTCCAGTTCAAATTCTTGATAGGCAAGTCAATAAGTTAAGCAATAAAGAGGTGATTTCCGTAAAGGTGTTAGGGAAGAATCACCTGGTTGAGGGTGCAACATGGGAGGCCGAAGTCGACATGAAGTCCCGTTACCCTCATCTTTTTGATAATTAAGGTTAGTCATTCTTTTTAATAATATAAATATGACTAGGAATTGAATTTTCATGATTTTTGGTGAAGTCTTGCAAAAATGTGCGTTTTGGGTTGCATTATAGTGAAGTAGTACCTTTGAAACTTGAAATTTTGCCTTTTTGGTTTGTTTTGTTATGTTGTGCATTTTGACATGGTGAGTACTTGTGAAAAGTTATGTGAACTATTGATAAGTTGAATTTTGTTCTAATTGACTCATGTAATGTATGTTGAGCTCATGTGTGTTGTGAGAAGGAAATACCTCATGATAAAGTGTTTTGAGCCTTATGTGTGATAATTGAAGTTTTGAAATTGCCTTGTTGAAATGATATGATTTATGGTTATTTGATATTGTTGTTTGGTTGGGATTTTAGTCTTGAGTCTATTCCTTCCTTCAAAAGAGTTTTAATGTCATTCAAGGACCAACATTCCTCAGGGAGGGATAATGTAATACTTTGAAAATCCAAGACGAGTCTTAGAGCATAACATAGGTTCCAAAGGGTCTAAGTATTGTTTTAAGACCTATTTTAATGAATATAGGTTAATTAAAATAATTAAAGAGTTTAGGGGGTTATCTAGGTATTAAAGTAAGATTGATTAACTAATTTAACCCCCATATAAGACCCCAACCCTCATTAATCTAAACACTACTCACCAAAATGAACTCTCTTCCTTCTCTCTTTTTTCTCTCTATTTGAAGTCTCCATTGAGGACAAGATAGGAGGAGGTTTTGGGTCTGGAAAGGGACTATTTAACCATCAAATCTTCATCAAAATTTGAGTTATGGGATCTAATTCACCTTTGAGACTCTTTCCTCAAATGGCTTTTTCATAATGGATTTAAAAAGTTGGGTTTTCAAGTGGGTTTCATTCAATTACGAATTTAATGTTATGAACTGAGTTGCTTATGGTTTATTTAGGATATAATGTATATATTAACATGTATTTTAACTTGATTATGATCAATTGTCATAGTTTCGTTCAATTTGAATAATATGATCCTTAACCCTTAACCCTAGGTTTGATCTTGATGTGAATTGGATTGTGATTGATTCAACTGGCTTGATTGTTAGTTCAATCACTATTTGATGATGTTTCTAAACCAATTATGAACAAAATAATATGAATTGTAATCTTCCATAATAGTTCTTGAGAAGTGATCTAGGCTATGACAATTGACCTAATTATATTGTCTGAAGCTTTGAGTTAGTATTGAATTATTGAGTAGTGGTTCTTATAGCCTTATTATCATGTTGGTTATTGAATTATGTTGATGTGATGACCTAGTCGGATTGAGTTACGGGTTGATGGTAAGAACCTTATGATGAACAATGAAGGAGACTTGGTAAGTCTTGTAATTCATATTCCTTACTTCAACTTGTGGTTCATTGTGATTAAGTCATGATAATTGTGTTGGAGTATGCTTTACTTAGGATTGATTGGGTGGTATGATGTTGAATTGAAATTTCTTGATTATGGTTGTGAGGTTTGTTAAGATATAAAGTTATAAGGATGGTGATGTATACCAATGTGCCTTATTACGAAGTGATATGTCATGTGTTAACCTTACCTATTTGAATTGTGATGAAAGGAATTATACTCATGCAATTTTTATTGATCTATTGATGATTATGAATATAAAAGGGGTAGACCCTATGACCTAAACAAAGTTATGATCGATAATTAAAGGCTTAAAGACATTTCAAAAAGGGACTCTAGCTTAGCACCGAGTGAATTAGATTGAGGAGTGTCCCTTCCCACATAGGGAAGGTTAAAGAACTCAATTACTCTTGAGATTGGAGACTATAATGCATGGATCATAAAGAGGGTCCCAACTACATCTCCTAGTTCTTGAACTATGTTGCCCTTATAGGAATACTAGCTAGTGGATCCACGTAGTTGCTATGTTTTATGTTTTGGTACTACCTTGACAAGTAGTCCACCTTCTTCAGTGTAGGGTTTTATGACAATGGATTTCACATTAGCTTATGTGGTCTATGTCAATTAGGGAAAGATGTTCTCAAAAGTTAAAAAGGAATTAAAGAATTGAACTCTAACTAGGATAGCTAAGAGGTCTAGCTTAGCCTAGGTAGGGTTATGGGACTCTATCTAAGCATTGCACTAGTTATTCTTGAGGGGAGTCTTAGGAGAATGTTCTTATGTATGTTTATGTCTATGATTATTTATAATATGTATAGGAAGGATTTGCACATTATTGATACTATATGTTGACTAATTCAATTATGAGTACGTGTTGGTTTATATTGTTAAAGTAAGATGAAATGTATAACTAAATGTCATGTTTTGTGAAGTAGGGTGATATTCATGATTCTTGTTGGGTTACTTGATTGAGTGAGGTTATGGGACTTTGCTTGGTCATTGCACTCGTCAACTTAATAGGGGTTCATGGGTAGTTGTCTTGCTTTGCTATAATGAAATGTATTCTTATTCATGTTTGTTGTTTAATATGACTTAGATGTAGAGTTACTTGAACATGTATCTACTTATATAGTGGGAATGTTTGGTTGGACTAGACTTGATCTTGTGGTATTGTGATGATCATGTCTATGAATTAATAAATGTGAATTATTGTTTGGTGTGGTTTTGTTGAATATGCATATAAGATTTAAGGAAAAATGCATACTTATAGAAATTTCCTTTTCTTAGCATGTTTTATAAATATATGTGCATATGGTCTCAGACTTAGTACATGTGGAGTACTAACCCTATTTTCTTCCTATTTCCCAAACATTTTAGGTTCCGCTCGTTGAAGGCTCATTCAAGACAACTTGAAGAAGGCTTGGATATTCTCTATCATCCAAGTGTGTAGGTCCTCACTTTCTGAGGGCGATGCAAATATCTTGCTTATGAAGTTGCTTTGTTTTTCTAAGATTTTTATGTTCATTCCACTTTTATTTGAGTACGATTTGTATAAGCTTATATGTGGCTTATTTACATTGATGTAGGGATATTCCCAATTTGTTATGATCGTTTAGATGGTATGAGATGAGACAATCTTTGAGACTATCTTTCTATCTTATATATATGTATGTGCAATATAGTAGAAGTCTATGTAACCTTCTTATACGAAGGGTCTATTTGTACTCGACACATATATATTATGTGTTTGTATAGGTCTATGTAAACCTCCAAGTAGATGTAATGAAAATTTTAAATTTTTCCGCATTTTCAACCTATGAATGTAATGACATGAGACTAAGGGGCTAGTCTTAGTCCTCAAAAAGGACGACGACGTCGGTCACGTCTAGGGGGTAAACCGGGCTATGACATTTGCTATATTTATAAGCGGCTTCAGGCATTTCATATAAACAATTTCATCTAGTAGACACTGATTTTGGAATTTTTCTAGGTGAAAGATTATATTCACAACAATGATTTTGAAATTCTTTATTTAAATATAAAATGACATGCACTTTCAACTTTCATGCAACCATCATTATGCATTTATATACCATCTCTAACAATTAAATTATATATGTGTAAAATACACCTAATATGAAAATCGACAAAGAGAAGGTTTGAGCATTTCAACAGCGATTGTATTGTTTGAAGCATTATATAAGGTGACACTACTTATTTTATCACAAATTCCATAATTTTGTAAAATATCTATAATTTTTTGAGCTATATAACTACTGGTTATGCATTCCACAACATTTAAAAACCGTAAATTCTTTTTTGCATAATTCAATTTTCATCAATCCAATGTGCATTAATAGTTAAATAACATTATCGTTTACACTACGGCTCATATCAGAATTAGTATCTATTTTACAATTATTATATAATAAAATAAACAACGAAGATATTGAAATATTGCGTTTGATAATCAAAGATAGCCTTTTTAATTGTAGTTCTAGCAAAACATTTAAAATGTGGATTATACACAAATTGAATATAATGAATAAAATCTGGATTTTCAGCAAATCTAAATGGCAAACCCATAACATAAATCATTTGAGCTAATTTTTCAAGATCTTTTTCTCTATTATATGACCGTTGTATATTAGAGCCAAAAACATTAGAAGCATTTAATTGTGTTTGGGCAATATTAGAGCCACCTACTCCTACAGTTTCATGAAGGGGGAGGGGTACCATTCTTTTTAGCTTTGGCTACCGCTTTAGCATGAAAAAATCATTTTTACAACATGACATTAAATGATTACTTAAATGTCCTATCCCACCCTGTTTTTCTACAGTTTTATGATTCAATTTATGTATACATTTATTACAAATAACTTTATTTTATCTTCATTTTGAGTCATAAACTACCACAAACTGATTTTTCGCATGTTCTATCTTAGGTCTAGGATGTAAGGGGAACGGGAGCTGAACAACAAAAGTGAGGGGGACTAGGAGCGGACTATGAGAGGGATTGGGAGTACTACTAGTAGTTTTAGGTTACTCAGTTTCATCATCATCATCATCAAAAGTATGTGTATCAATATAATCATTATCATTATCATGTTAGTCATCTTCAGGAAATTCCTCATCAAAATTATTAAACCTTCTTTGTAAATGTTCATGATAAGGATCTAACCCACACAATTACTATCAATATTAAAAACAGTATCATTAACATGCGTATAATCATCCATATTCGTTCCAAATACACTAGTTTTTTTTATTTTTAAAATTTTGAAAAACTACCAATTTTTTTATTGGAGGTGGATTTAAAGTTTAACAAACTATTAACCGACTCAACTATGTTTTTTTAAAAAAATATTTTTCTAACAATTTTTTTTACCAAAATTCACATTCAAATATGAAAGTGATTAAATTATATATAATACGAAAATGTAATGCAAGAAAATAATTACTCACAAAATAAATAAATAATTATTGCAAATAAATAAATAACTAAATGAAAAAAAATTGAGATGAAAGTTGGAACGAAAGTACCAAACATCTATTTAAAAAAGTAGACGTGTAAGACCGACAACCAAAAATTTAAAGTTGAATTTTGAAGCTCCAAATTCAATTTTCAAAGGCCAAATTCGTAATTTCAATGATAATAAGAGATTAGAGAGTTGTGAGAATAGAAGATAATTTTTTTGTGTGTGAAAAGAATGAAAGTTTTGGGGTATTTATAGGTAAAAAACAAATGAAAATGTAGTTTTTCAAAGATTGGGGTATTAAAAAAAGTTAGGGGGTAGGGGGATGTAAAGGGGAGTAATAAGGGTGAAAAAGTCGTTGAGGGACCCACAACCCGTTGCCCAATGACTATTTCATTTTTTTAAAAAACTAAAATAAATTAAACTGGATCGAGACGAAACGGGCCGAAACTGATATTACCGGTCAGGGGCCAATTGATAAATTTCGACTTCTGTCCCTATACCTCTCTCGGACCCTTTACTAACCGATCCTTATCGGGATAAGTTGAAATCGGATCGGACCGGGATGAAACAGTATCGAAACCGGCACCTCTGGTTCCGTTTCCAGCCATACCATTACCTATGTTATCTCTTCTTCTGTGTTGAATTTTGCATCATAAATGAGAGGTCTTGTCATATAAGAATAACCATCCTTAGCTCCTAACAATAAGTAGGTTTTAACATCCTTAGAATATGTTTGCTTCTTAGCAATTCAATTTGACATTCTCCTTTAATATTGCACTGTTTTGGGATTTGAATTCTCGATTATTCTATTCAGACCACCCATAGAAGAATTTCCCCATAACAACGTATTGAAAGTTTTCTGTAATATTCATTTTAACCAGCTTCTCTTCAGTCACATCACTCTAAGGATTGCTTCTTTGTACCAATTTTTTTATAGGATCGATTTAACAAAACTCTGAAACTTTTCTACATCATTTTTAAATTTTAGAATATTAGAAAATTGCTCTCTTTTTTTGTGCCAAATTTCCTTACCTATAAAATTGATAGCCAAATTAGTTGGGACGATTTGATGACTTAGTGTATCAGAATATTTAAGACTGTGAGGGGAAGTATTGGAATGTAATGCCTGACCAGCGCTAGAAGAAGGCTGATCGGCAGCCATATATATTGGCTATTCCAATTATAATTTGTTCAGAATTGCCTTTAAATCCTTGGTGGCGGCCTAGAGTTTTCTTTCTTTAATATGTGTATCAAGTTAAACAATCATATATTATTATAAGTGGGAACCTTCTAACCTCAAAGTTGATTTACCATTTTACCTCTAAAATAAATTAATATTAATATCTATTTAATTAATTAAATATTAAGTAAAAGTTATATTTAAATGCATGCATCAAATAAGATCTTAATGCATCATATGTTCATGTACTAATTAAATGTAGATAATGAAGAGTCTAATAACCTTTCAACTTTAATTTGTAAGATAAGTGGGGTAATGAAAAGTCTATCAAACACACTCACACCACATTATATATATTCCTTGTTTTATTTAAGTTTGTAATCATCTTGCATACTATAGTAGGTTAGTCTACATCCCTTGTAAAATTTTCATTACCAGTTTGTAATTATAAGAATTCTTACTATTTTATTTATTTGTATTCTTTGAAATTTCATGCATATTCATCTTCTTTTTGTTGAGAAGTATGTAAATTATGATAGTTAAAAGATGAATATTCTCCAATATGAAGTTGTAAGTAAATATTTATTTTTCACATTCCATCATTTTGAGTTTTTAAATATAACTTTGTAGTTGATTATTGTATTTTTGTATTCATCCTTTCTTCTATTTTTAGGATATATATAGTAAAGCTAATCACATTTTGTATATATCATTAATTATTTTGAGGGTAAACATGTTAAATCCCATAGAATAATAATTATGTCTTTTTCATTGTTTGATAATCATTTATCTTTTTAAACCAACATATTTGTACTTTTTCCTTTTTATATGTATCTCAAATGTTCAAAAAATTCATGTACTTAACTGTTACAAAGAGGTACAAAATAAGTGCAAAAGTAAAAATAAAAAATAAAATAATGTATAGTAAAAAAATGACTAAATGATACATTGAATATTATTTTAAATTTTTTTTGTATATATATTTATATATATATATATATATATATATATATATATATATATATATATATATATATATATAGACGAAACATATCATATGTATAAAAAACTATAATCATATAATATAGTTTATCTTTATTCTTAACATATTCATGCCTTCTTTTTTGTTTGTCTTATTATTATTATTATATGGTTATAGTTTTTTATACATATGATATGTTTTGTCTAGAGTAAGTCATGTTTTGTCTAGAATAAGTCTACTTTTAATAAAATGTAATTCAATTAGTATGAAAATATTTTTGTCTATATATTTTAATGTGATGTCTTTTTTTTATGGATGCCATGTCTTTATTTACTTATTTTTTTCATTTGAAATTGTAATTTTTTCTATAAATTTGATGGTATATAGCCCAAACATTTTGTAATATTTTTCTTTATACGTATCTTTTTTTATAGACAATTTCTTTTTTTATTATTATAACTTATGTTTGGTAATTAAAATATATTAATTCCTCTGAAAAAATAAATATTTATTTTTCATGAAGTATTTAATATATCAAACCTCCAACATTTAATAAAAGATTTTCATGTTATATTTTGTGCAGTGTTATATTCTTATGTTAAACTTACATATGAAAGGACTTAGATTTGAACTAAGCTATATAAATTAAAATTTTCTAATATCAATTAGGGAACAAACATGAGATGCATGCTTCGAGAACTAGTGAAAAAATAAATATGAACAATATTTATTTGAGGTTTTTTGATATCCTTATTTTTGTTTAAAATAAAATAAAATAAAATAAAAATAAACTGGGGGTGTTATCCATTAAGATGTTCCATTCCATGGCGTCTTGTCCCCCAATTTCAAATTGAATTCAAATAGCATCGAGTAAACTTGATGAGGTCGTTTACATTGATGAACGTGGCAAAGCCATTTCTACTTGCTTGTAATGAACCAAGTAGATGTTTTCCGAATATTCGAACAATTGGTGCTACTACTTTGAATAATAATAAGAAGAGGGTTTTGCCGTTAAGATGTAAAAGCTTGTGCTTGCCTTCAAATGGGGATTGGTTGGAAGTTCCTAAAGAAGTTGAGAATGAGGAAGAGTTTATAGTGGTAAATTTCTACCGCTTTGTTTTTATTGAAGACCCAGAAGAGGAGGTCAGCAAACACCTTTCCTTTTTGGAGGTAATTGTTTATACTTGAATTCTTATAATTTGAAGGTTTTTAACTACTACACACTTTAGCATGTATATCAGCAAGATACCTATATATATGCTCTTTCAGTCTGATATTGCCCTTTGATTACAGGGAAGAGATATTCATGGTCGCATTTATTTGAACAAACAGGGAATTAATGCACAGGTAGGACTATTTGTTTTTTTCTTTTTGATATCCCATTTTTGGTACCCTTTTCTTTTGTGCTTTGAGCATTTCCATTGTTGAATCATAAAATTGAGTTTCATGGTTCTACTTGATATTACTATTCAGTTGAGAGTTCAAAATATTGGTTGTTTAATGTTTGGTGGGAGGGAACATGTGGAGTAGTATTTTAAATTTCTTTCTTCGAGTTGTAATTTAGGCGCAGACAGAAAAGGAAACCTAGACATTCTAGATAGAGAGATTTATATGAAACAATATAATACATACCTGTGGGCTGTGGTAAAGAAATATTACAAAGCTACCATAGTACCATGTAATCCACCCAAGAGATGGTGCTTTTTTCCCTTAAATGAGCACAGAAATGACGGGTTAATGATTAGATTAGCATGCTCATGGTCCTCAATGTATATCTTTTCCTAAGATAACATATTCCAGTGGCCCTAATCTAAAATTTCTTTAGATTACCAGCTCAGTTTTGCTACATGCCATAGTAAATAATCCCTGCCAGCTATGAGATAAAACAAAGTTATTCTGTCTTCTGATATTTCCTGTTGGTGCAGTACAGTGGACCAAACAAAGATGCCCTTGCTTATGTTAAGTGGGTAAGGGAGGACTGCAGATTTTCTGATGTTCTTGTCCAGATCTCACCATCATCTAATGCGCATGCGTTTCCAAGATTAAAGCTGCGTTATAAGCCCTCTCTTGTACAGGCAAGTCATGTTCATCATGCATTATGTTGCGTGCTTGTCTGGCTCACCAGCTATTTCATGGATAGTTACTCAAAGGGATAATTTTTTTCTTCAGGACATGTGAATTTATCTGGTTTTATTTTTCATTTTATTACTCCCAACCAATAATCAAAATTGTCATATTATGTATAGTAAGGACATGCTTATTACTTACAATTTGAACTTTGCGCTTTGATATAGCAGCCTCTTAGGCCCAGGATTATGCCTTCTTGCAGGCAGACATGAAACTCATTGGCTTGTGGATGTTTTTTCAGGACAATTACAAGACTAATGCAAATATGAGTATTTGGTCAAAACCACTCCCTGTTTATCACTGCTTCTTTGTTACTTCTCCCTAAAATTTACGCTAGGTATTTTTCAATTGCTTAAATTCTAGAGAAACAACAACAACAGCAACACACCCAGTGTAGTCCCACACAGTGGGGTCTGGGGAGGGTAGTATGTAAGCATACCTTACCTCTACCTGAGAGGTGATGCAGAGAGACTCTTTCCAATAGACCCCCGTCTCAAGACAAAAACATTCTAGGAAAAGACATCATGAAAGTAGAATAGACGATTAATAGTAACGAAACAACAGGTAGCAAGATAACTGTACTATGACAAAATAAATAGTCTAGGAAAAGACATCATGAAAGTACAATCGACAATAAACAGTAGCAAAACAACAGATAGCAACATAACCATACTACGTCAAAATACTACTATAAACAAACTGCCTGAAATAATAGATAGTCACAGAAATTGAATAACAAGAAACTAGAGCAGGGGAATGGCTTTGACTTTAATTATCAGTGAAGATCCAATTAGTCACGTGGAATGTGAGGGGATTAAATAACATGAATGAAAAGGGGCCGGTGAAGAGTTCTCTATTTGATTGGGGTCAAATGTTGTATGTTTGAAGGAATTGTTAAGATGTCCCACATCGGTAGAGGGATGAGAATTTGGTCTCTTTATATCGACTTGGAAAAACCTCCCCTCAAGAGCTAGCTTTTGGGATTGAGTTACACCTAGGTGACATATCTTTATATGGTATGAGTGCCAGGCCCCTCCCAGTTTGTTGTTCACGATGGTGGGTTCCCATTTAGAAGTGTTCACGCTCTAGTTGAGGTCTGAGCGTGTGGGGGAGTGTTAAGATGTCCCACATTGGTAGAAGGATGGGAATTTGATCTCCTTATATGGACAAACCTCCCCCCAAGAGCTAATTTTTGGGGTTTAGTTAGGCCCAGGTACCATATTTTTACAGAAACAAGATGAGAAAGCTATGCCTGTCTAGAGGCCAGTTGAACCAGAGAGGGGATCTTGGTGATATGGGATAGGAGGGTATGGAATGGGGAGGCTCTTCAAATTGGGATACATACTCTGACCTGCAGATTTGAAGGTCAGTTGCAGGACTGTGATTGCCACATTACAGTAGTATATGCTCCAAACTGGACAATGAAAGAAGAGAGGTATTGAGAGGAAATAAGTGCTATAAGGGGTCCAATGGAGGGCCCATGGGCAATCTGTTGGGACTTCAATATAATTAGATTTCCTAGAAGAAAAAAATATTGCAAGAGAAGTTCCTCAGTTATGGTGGAATTCTCAGACTTTATAAAGGACATGAATCTTATTGATCTTCAGCTAGAGGGAGGTGCTTATACTTGGTACCAAGGGGATACATATATTACTGCCTTAAGAACTGCCAGAATCTTGATTTCTGAAGAGTGGGATAATTGCTTTAGCAATATCAACCAATCTCTCCTTCAAGGAATGACGTCTGATCATTTATTTGTTGTATTGCATTGTGGTCATATTTCAAGTTTGACAATCGTATAGATTAATGTACATTTGCTTGATGTAGGTGGACGTCATTTTATTTCTTAGGTAAACCTGGTTACATGGCTGTAAAATAAGAGCTTGGAAAGGTAAACTACGGTGTGGAATAAAAGGGGCCAAGGCTACTTGAAGGGAAAAAATTCTAACTTGCTAATCCAGCTAGAGTGTTGGACAGAGTACTGGAAGACAAAACTTTAACTGAGGGGAAATTGTGGGGAGGGCATCCTTACTGATGAAGTATGAAGAACTGCTGAAACATGAAGATGTGGCATGGTTGCAGATATCCAAGTCCATCTGGCTGAAGAAAGTAGATGGAAATACTAAGTTCTTTCATAAAACTGCGAATTGCTATAAAAGTTGCAACAACATTTATTATTTTTTGATCCAGGATGAATTGTTCTCAGAGCCTCTGAGAATTAATGATGAGATGATGGATTTTTACAAAAAAAATCTATACTGAGACTTTAGAATGGAGACCAACAACCAATTTTAGAACTCTCCAACAGTTTCTATGGAAGGAAAGGATCTTTTGCAAAACAGATTTCAAGAACAAGAAGTTTTCGGGTGTTTGAAAATGTGTGCTATGGATAAGGCTCAAGGTCTGATGATTTTACAATGAAATTCTTTATCAGATGTTGGGAGGTGCTCAAGCAGGACATTATTGGGTGTTTGACAACTTCCACTCTCATTAATCTCACAGGCATAGGCCATAGCATGGACAATGCCCAGAAAGATTACTGAAACTCTCTTTAGTTGGGAAGTAGCTGGAGCTGGATAAGATGGAGGATGGTCCCTGCATTTATTTGGTGGGCAATATAGAGAGAAAGGAATTCTAGCTGTTTTGTAAACAGCAGCAATAGAATACATCAGATCAAACTCAACTGTACTATATTTTTCTGTTTTTGGTGCAGCCAAATCTACCCGGAAGATAAGTTAATCATTTTCAATAAGTAAAATATAAAATCTAAGATAAATATCTAATGTTGATACATTTGGTTCTTCGGAGGAAGGTAAATTTTTGCTTACTTTTGGTCACTCTTATGTAAGGTTTCAGTCTACTCATGTACTTTTTTGTGCTTATATATACAAATGTTACCTTACCCAAAAAATAAATAAGTTTACACTAGGAAGCATATAGCCTCAGAAGTCTCCTAGTTTGATGTTCCTTTGAGGGCTTCATTAGTTATAGACAGTTCAAACCTTGTAAAATGTGCAACATTAGTTGGATTTTAGTTTGGTTTTCTGGATTTAAATGAGTCCTCAGGGCTTCGTGAGTGGAATGATGTGCTTGGAAATTTTAGAAACATCTTTTGGTTAATAAAATTCATATGATTATACCCTTAGGTCAGCTGAAGGAAATTATAATTTTTTTAGAAGAAAGAGCAAAATGAAGTGATGAACTTAGTAGTCTATCTGCTAAAGCTTTCCAAAATGTTGTTTTCTCAAGTGATCATTACAAACTTAAAGTAGCTCAGCCGAACAAGCCACTTTAAGGCTGATCATGTAGGAGGTTAGCTCCGCAGAGTATTTCAATTTAAGATTGACTGTAGAGGAGGTAGATATTGGACACAGTATATATTCAGATCGGTCTCCTAGAGGTTTGCACAGGCAATTAGTAATTCAACTGTTCTTAAAACCTGTGCATTTGTATCTTTCAAATTATTTACACATCTGTCTTAATTTTTGGTGAATCTTAGATGTTAAATGAAACCTGAAGGTCAGCAAAGGTACGTAGTGAAAGGAAAATAATTGGGGTTGATGGTTTCATATGGGCATATCTTAGCATTTTTTAAGTAGTGGTTTGATGAGGTTTGAGGGACTTTTCACTATATCTTGGGAGTTGACGAAAGTTTATCCACTTATAGAGAACCAGCATATATACCTAATGAATATCTTTTTCTCTCACTTTTAAAGCATAAAATGATATTTTAACATTTGGTTAACAGTTGGAAGGAGGGATTTCTCACCTTCCTTTGCTTGATCCATCAATGAGAGCAGCTCCTTTGGCACCATCTGAATGGAGGAAGAGATTGGAAGCTGTAAATAACACTAATAATTCATCACATGGAAATTTCAATTCCAGTTTTATACTTCTTGACGTGAGAAACGGTAAGTATCCTTCTTTCAGTTTCCTGTTACATTTCTGGTCTTGTTTTTGGGGTTGGCCTGATTAAGTAATCTGCCCAACTCTTGATGCTGCTCGTTCAAAGTTTCACCCTGCTCAAAGAAAATAAATCTGTTTTTCAAGTAAAATTACAAATACTTCCACCCTCCCCCATGGGATTATTTATCCCACTGGTGAGGGATATTCTATTGGGGAGAAGGGACCGTGTGAGATAAGAGAAGCTGAGAGATGTTTGAAGGACATGGGATGCAAAGCACACTTATAATAGGTGTGACACTCAATCAACTTCTTACATTTAACCTATGAGGACCTAATTATACAACATTTAACTCTAACATCCTAGTGTACTAATATTACATCAGATGCAATGTGGGAAAACCACCCAATGACCCTAAGTTCTCTTATTTGAAAAGGCGAAATGATCTAATGTACTTATATGCGTTTGTATTGTAGATTCTTTTCCTTAACGCTTTATCAACTAAACCCTTTAACTTAATCTATAGATGATTTTTGAACCCCTCCTATCACTTGTGTAGCCCACTCTCCCTCAAATAAATGACATGTCAAATCCATGTCACATAAATTAATACCACGCCATAATTATCTTTATGCACTAGTTTAAAAATTATTAATCAAAATATCAAATAAAAGGAAAATAATTCTTTAAAATAAAATTCTTGTTTCTCTCACCTTCCTCCAACTTCCGTCCACCTCTCCCAACCAACAACCACCATCACCTCCACCCTCTTAGTTTATTGTTCTTCCATTTAAACTTGTCTTCGTACGAAGAAAAGAGGGTTATTGAAAATGGATGTCTTGAAAAGAAAATCTTGAATCCTAAATTAGATCTAAATTTATCTTCCTTTGTTTCCTTTTCTTATCTTCTTTTGTAAGCCTTTTGTATTTGAAAACTTTATTCTTTAATTGTGGTATTTGATGAAACTAAAGTCGAAACAAAAAAAAAAGAAAAAGAAATGGGTCTACTAATAGAGTGGGATTGTTGAGGCAAAGATAAGGGTAGGGTGCAACTAAAGTCTGAAAGCGGAGGTTGGGGTGGATATGGGATTTGGGATGGCTGAAAAAGTGTTTTGGGGGGGGGGGCGGAGGGGGGGGGGGGGGTAGGGCAAATATGTGGGTTGCGAGTAGGCTGAAAAGGGGGATTAGGGTGGGGCGTGGGCTGAAAAGGAAGGTTGGGGCGTGAATGATGGTGGGGGCTGACCGAAAAGGTGAGGTGTAGGGAAGAAGATGACTTTTTTTAAAAATTTATTATTTTATATTTTTTAAATTTAAATATGGTATTCGCTTGCCTTTACATGCATGTGGTTACACTATCTCGCCAGCTCATCCATATTAATGCCACATAAGCATGATCAATGGTTAGATGTGTTTAATGTGTTTTAATGAGTTAAAGGGTTCATTTGATAAAGGGTTAAAGGGTTAAGTAGACGGGTTCATAATACAAACTTCATACAAGTATAAGGGTCCATCAGATCATTTTGTCATTTTAAACATAGATAACTTAATAGTTGCTAATAACTTGTAGGGAAGTCACCAGACTCTTATTATAAAAGTTGCTGTCAAAATAATGGTATGCGTAGTGGTTGGAAAGAGGCTGTTTTTGTTAACATGGTCACTGGAAGTTATGTTATGTTTCCATAACAGTCACCAAGAAGAGAGAAGAGGTGTGATGTGCTCCAAATAGTCACTGGAAACAGATGTCCTGCCCTAGAGTTGTCATCCGATATAGCTGCAGCGTCACCATAAGAGTTCTTGGAAATAGGCGTGTGCTACTATAATCATCATCTAAAAGAGGAATAATTAGAAGAAACTTCACCTCATAAAAAAGAAAGAGGGAAGAACAAAAATTATAGAAAGTGAAAATTGCGAACCAATTGCGTACATAAACCAAGTCCACTATTAAGAAATAGTAATAAGCTTTCAAAATTGTTCATTCTTTAACATGGTACTAGAGCCAGGCCAATCTCAATTTATTGTATGGACCTCCCGTCTTTTATTGTGCATACTCTAGATGTCCAGTCCTGGACTTACAGGGATTGGAGTCCCACATCTGTGGGATAAGTTGCAGTTGGACTCTTTATATGGTCTTGGACAATCCTTTTCTCATGGGCTAGCTTTCGGGATTGAGTTAGGCCCAATGTCCGTTTATTTAACAAAAACGATAGTCTTTAAATCATAAAATGAAATTTAATTTTGATATATGGAAAAAGCAAAATAAACAAGCAAGTGCTTCTAATCCCAATGGTGACAAAAAAAACTAGGTGACTCATCCCATCTATCCTAATTCCTAGCCTTGGTGGACAGAGTTACCTGGTATCTGTTGGCGGCTGTTGCTGGTGGGAGATGGAAGGTATACCATGGAATGGGTCGAGGTGTGAGAAAGTTGGTTCTGACACCATGGTCATTAAAAAAAGAAGAAAGAATAAATACACAAGTCTCAGAGTAACACTGTCTGAATTGAAATAGAACAATAGTAAACGAGATGGAAGGAGTACACGGTGCTGCAAACTAACCGATCATCTCACTATGAAATCTCCAAGTCTTCCTCCAAGTCTGGTTCTTCTGTTATCCACACTTTCTGCTAGCACAGGGATTAACACCTGCATAAAATGTGCAATAAATGTAGTATGAGTACAGTAAACCAGGTGACCAATAAGTGCCATGAACCAACTTCAATAAGGTTTGCTTTAAAATACCCATTATAACATGTGCAGTCAATAGATAGATAACTCAACAGAAGTAAACAAAATATGACAAACAAATTTGTACAAATGAGGCATAATGATATATGCATCAAATCCAACATAAGAAGGTATGCAACATATACAACATATAAAGATATACAATGATAGGAGTCATTAATTAGGCTAAGGTATAATAACTAACATCGGCGCTCCGAATACAAAAAACTTTGCGTGTATACTATTCTGGATGGCCTAGTGATACGTTATTCATGATGAACTAATCCATGCCGACATGCTGCATGGAAAACTCACATGCTAACCGTACCTCCTACGGACAACTCACGTGTCATATCCAAATCGAGATATTTCTATGTATAGCGTATTCAATTACAAAGCATATAAACAAAAGATCCTCTTCTTGGCTTCTTCCGCATTTCTTTACTGTCACTCTTCTTCTTCCTCATAAGTTACCATTGCCGCCATCATTGTTGCCCCTCTCCCCTCCTCTCTCCCCCACTTCATTTATCTTTCTCCATCCCTTTTCTATGATACTTGTTTTTTGTTTTCCTCTTTTAACACAAGATTCAGTGAAAAAAAGGATAAGAAACAAATAAGAGAAAACAAGATTGAAATAACAAATAGATGAAAACGTTTAGAAAAGAGAAAAAAAGTAAAAACTCTAGAACGATTAAAATTCTCTTCACTTCCAATTTTGATGGATCTTTCTGCCAAAAAACTTGTCGGCGTTGATTTCTTTGCAATGACTCCCTCAACGCTGGCCGGAGAGACATTTTTTCCATTAAATCAATTTCAAAAGGCTGATTCTGAAGATAAATATGAGATTTTTTCTAAAAAATAATTGATGTAATGATAAAAATAACATGGCAATTTTTGTCTACGTGACAATTTTTATCAGATGTGGATAATAATGTGTCATCCACATCAGCGTGATTGAGAGATACTCATACTCAGATGTGTTTAAAATAATGTGTTTTAATAACTTTAGGTGGTCGATTGACTAAGTGGTGAGTAGAAGGGTCTAGGTGACAAATTGAGCCAAGTACAAGGGTCTCACATGTTATTCCGCCAATTGCATATATAAATAACAAAAATCTTAATCTCAATAGCAACAACATATTAACTCCAAGATCCATTTCATTATGTAGCTCCATATCTAAGGACGGAGCTACAACCCAATAAGGGTGGTCAGCCATCCAAACACCCTTTGCTGGAAAATTACACGAAAGGCAAAATGTTCTTTATTATTTGAACGTATAGATAAATAAACCCACTTGTACATAAGGAGCGGTGTTGGTTTAGCAGTAAGCTTGCTCATGTTAGCGTTTGACCTCCAGAGTTCGGTTCCAGTTTGTAGCAAATAATTCAATTTTTTTTAAAAAAGAAACAAACAAAAATTTCTATTTCTAGCCTTGAATTAATAGTACTAAGAAATTACATCTTTCTGTTTCTAGCTTTGAATTAATAGTACTAAGAAATTACATTTAAAGATATGCTTAAAGGTCAATTTTTTTAATATTCTTTCGATTATTCTAATTTTTTTTTTAATATAGTTAAGAATCTCAATAAAATAAAAGGTAAATATGGAAAAAAAAGTCTAAACAATGCTCTTGAACTACAAAAAATTCACAAAAAAAGTCCCAACAATTTATTTGTATGGACCAAAGGGAGTGTAACAACTAAAATTCTTTTTCTGAATTTTTCTGAAGTAGTTTTGATTGATACTATTGATTGTTTTATAATTTAAATTTAATTTTCATATGATTAAGTTAAATGATATCTTATTTAATTTTGAATTTGGAAGCACGCGCTATTTGGGCTGAGGTCCAATTCATCTTGTAGAAATCCGCACAGCACTCCCTATCTGCCCTTGAATGATTTAGTCGCACACTTGAAAGATATCGCTTAAAGTCACAAGAATGGTTGGATAATTTGGTTTATATGGATCCTTATTGTGTGAAAGTACATAGAAAAATCACCTGGCTCAATTTTTTCCCACTCTTTTAAAGTTTGAACACCCTTGACAAAATTCCTGGCTCTGCCACTATCCATATCTCTTTCCTCATATTCTTCATCAATTAGGGGTTGACTCTGATTAGAGCTTGTAGTATGTTCTTCTTTGCCCTAGTCAAGTGGATTGAACTTGAAGAACTTCTCCTTAGACCATAGATATTTTTGTCATCTCCAACTGTTGTAGCAACAATTATCCAATCAAGATCACCTCCCTCATATACTAGTTCATTTTCTTGATCTCGGGGTATCCAACTAATCGTTCATTTGCCTCATTAATATTGTCCAATGCGATTGCATCAATGGTATCACCAGCGTCATAACGTCGTTTCAATGTTCTATTGTACTTAATGTGCACTAGATCATTGTGACAATTCTATTCTACTTAATGTACACTAGATCATTGTGACAAAATACGCAAGCCTATTCATCTTCTTGGAATGCATCTAAACACAATGTGTAGAGATATTATTGTTTTTTTAAAAAGACGGTTTAATGAAACTTTTCTTTTTTGTATTGAAGTGACTTTTGATACCACTATTGGTTTTTTCAAAAGATGGGCTGGTGAAGCAAAATATTGAAATTTGATTTCAATAGTTTTTAGGAAAATAAGTTTTTACCTTAAGTCTTTAAGATAAATTTAAAATTTGAATTTTTGTTAGGTTGTTTTAGTTGAAGATATTTTGGGAATCTTTTTAAATTTTAAATTATGCAAATTATGATGCATTGTACATTGGCTATTTAAAGCCCCTCAATGCTTGATAAAACTATTGAAAGCCATTTCAATCCAAAGAGAGACATTGTCAGCCATTTTTGCTGCATCGTCTTTTAAAAAAGCTAACAGTGGTATCAGGGCTTTATTGGTCTTACTAGATTTGTGTGTTCTTCTATAGAACCATTTTAATCCATTTTTAACTCGTCAAGGATACTTTTAATTGGCAAGAGCTTTTTTTTCAACCCATTTTAACCTGTCAAGGCTATTTTAAACCCGTGCTTTTATCAAAGCACATGCTATTTCAACCAATCGTCTCTCTCTACTTGAATGCTCCAAAAATTTTGAAATTATATTTTATAATTTATGTCATGTACTGTTGTGATGGTAGAAAAATATTTACAACAACACTTCACAATTTCTACTATTTGTCCAGATAAAAGCATTGTCAAATGAACTACATAAGACAATGTCATGGGAGGTGTCTTTTAAGCACAACATTGAAAGAAGGAAAAGAAAGAAAAAGAGAGAACAATATCCAAAATATGTGCAAGTTAAAAAATAATCAATAGCGAAAGCAAGTGGCTTGCCTTCTGGGTCGAGCTCGTCGCACCAGGCTTGCGTAGTGCGAGTTACCTCTCCTATGTGGTCTGCAAGCTATTGCATTGGAGTAGGATTTTACCCTGTGCGGCACCCAAAGGGTAGCGGCTGTGGGTTTTGCTTGTCATAAAAAATAATCAAGAAAAAATTTGGCATTAACCGCTAGAGCAAAATTTGAGGTGAAGCAGATTTTAAAATTGTAGTAACTAAAGCAAAGGAGGGGTGTCGAAATTTGCTTTTAGTTACTACATTAGTTTTTTGCAAAACAAGTTGTTTAGTGTAAGATAAATTGAAATTTGAATTTTAGTTAGGTTGTTTTAGTTGTTGAGATGTTTTAGGATTTTTTAATTATAAATTATGCATATTATCTATTATATATTGGTTATTTAAAGCCCCTCAATGCTTAAGAAAATGAGTGAAATCAATCAAAAGCCATTTATATCCAAGTAGAGACATATTCAATCATTTTTTGCAGCCCCATCTTTTAAGAAAATCAACAGATAATCAATAGATGCTACTAGTAATATAATATATAAATTAGGATATAATATATCTTCTTCTCACATGTTCAACCACGCTCCAGTTTTGCTCACATCTGGATGAGCTACAAGTTAGACTTAATGCTTTCATGGCAAACATCAAAAGATGTGACCATACCGAGATTGGAAAGTTGTTAGTGGAATGTTACACTCTCTATCATTTAATTGATGTTACCCCTCTAAGATCAATCTTAGGGAAACAAGAGGCACAGTAAAACTTGTTGAACAAGTTATCAATTATGGGAAAGGGATACTTATTCTTAATTGTGACTTTATTAAACTAGCGGCACTCAATACTCATTCTTAGAGAACCATCTTTCTTATGCACAACAAGGATTAGAGCACCCTATGAGGAAACACTAGGTCTAATGAATTCCTTATCTAAAAGGTCTTTTAACTTGGTTGGAGCCATTCTATATGGAAGAATAGAGATATGTTGTGTATTAGGAAGTGTGTCTATCCCAAAGTCTTATCTACCTATCTGGAGGGACTCCAAGAAGATTGTCGGGAAAGACTTTTGAAAACTCACACACTACATGAATTGACTAAGAGGCGGGGTCTCAAGGTTGGAATCCTTAACCCTAACTAGATAGTGGAAAAAATCCTTAGAGATCATCTTTTTAGCCTTAAGATATGAAATTAAATGGCCCTCTGGCATGGTAGAAATACAACATGCCATGCCTAGAATGATATCAAAGTTTACCATATCTAACTCTATTAGATTAGTTGTGGTATCCTTACGAAGGACTAAGTCACTAAGACAATGCAATCTCTATAAATTTGTTTAGCCAAAACCGACTCTCCGACGGGAGCATAAAAGGGTTCTAGGAGTTGTTCGGGACTAAATCCAAACTTTACGACAATATAAGGGGTTACAAAGGACAAGGTAGCATTGAGAGTCTAACAAAGCATAAACGTCAAGAGAGAACTTTTAACATACTAGTCACGACATTCGGGGAGTTGTCTAGGTCCTGACGAGAAGACAAGGTATCGAATCGATTATGACTACCATTTGCACCATAATTTGTGTCGTCAGTATTTCGGCTTGCTGGTGGTGATGATCTAGTGGACTGAATTCTGTTACCCTCATTGTCTTGCCTCCTAGATGGACAATCCTTGAGCACATGTCCTGACTACATCTGTTGCACCCACACCTACCATAAAGACACTCACCTAAATGGTTTTTACCACACTTGTTGCAAACAGAGTAAGGTCAGTACCCCTTGGCAATAATGGCCTGAGATTGAGAGCCGAACTCTCTTCCCCTCTAATCATTTCTAGGTCTGGGTGCTGATGCACTAGCTGAAATGGAGCTGGTCCATGCTCGATTCCGTTTTCTTGTCTTCTACCGACTTGACTAATGGCTTGATGTTATGGTCTTCTTATTAAAATTTTTTTTCTATCCTTCAATTTATCCTTCTTCATCTTCTACACATGGATCATTAGCTTGGTTATGTACATATCCCAATCAACACAGCTGCCTTACCAACCTTGTTCGAGAGATGGGAGATTCCAAATCTATACAAGCTGATCATGTTACTTGTATCAGACTCCATCTCCAGAGCAGAGTGAGACAACTAAATGAACTTAAGGTTGTACTCCTGCGTGCTCATAAAATCCTACTTTAGGTTGAGGAACTCTAGGGTCTTAGCCTCCATCAACTCTCGAGGAAAGAAACGTCCCAAGAAGGCATTCTCAAAGACAACCCAACCTAGATATGGTGTATTTTCATTGTTTGTAGGCGTTTGGACATGCATTTCATATCAGTCATTTGGACCTGCGATCTCACTTTTATTTCATCTCATGAGATGAAATTTGAAATTCTCCAAAATCATGATTTGAGATTTTTCAAATAAAATAATGAATAGACAAGTTTATCTTTTGTTAAAATAATCATTTATTTCATGTGTAAATAAAATTTATTATGCATATCATTACTTTTTAAATGACTTATATCACATATAACGATTATTATTACCAACATAAGATTTATTATAACTTCAAATTAATTTCAACTTTACCATTTATATTCACCAATTATTATTATTTTTTGTCAAATTTATTTACCAACCAATTATGGTTAAAAGTGACGATGTTGGTTCGTCTTTTCGGTCGTATGATCGAGAAATGCAAGTCAATGTGAGAAGGTTGTTTGTATCATGTGGGGAGCATTATATTAAAGACTAGTACATTACAACTTATGTTTAATTTTATTTTTTATTCAATTAAAGTTGATCCATAAATGTTGTGTTTTTTTATGAATAGTTTTATGATAGTGTATCGTGCGATTTTATTCAATTTTTGCTTATTTTGTACGTTGTAGAATGAAATGGGACAATTTTGATTGTTTTTTACAACTTAAAAGGTTCTTATGTTTACGAGAAAACATACGACAAAAAAAGTCCAAATTGCATTTCGAAACAAAACTTCAACTTCCTCTCATGATTTCATATTTAATGTCCAAACATGCCCTTAGTCTCCTTCCACTGATCAAACCATATCCTTGCAACATCCATAAGTTGGTAAGAAGCCAGCTCAGCACTCTCCTAATCAACAAAACAAGACTTGTTCCATTCATTAATCTTAAGTCTCTTAGCAAAAATAAGTGCAGACCGCCCAAATTACTGAAAGTTGTCCACCAATTTCTGTCCAATTCCTCATCTCACGTGCTCCAACCATGTATTTTCAAATCAGAATAAGGGGCCTTTCTAGACCAATGGCCATAATCTAGGATTTGTCGACAGAGATCCAGATGATACAAGGAGTTTAAATTGTTTGACTGCACCAAATAGATTGTTCCACTTAGAAGAACACAGTAATCTGTCAATCCCATAGTTGGAACTATTTCTTGACCAAGTATAATTTTCCAGCTTGCATATAGACAAGACAACCGTATAAGGTGAAACATCTTATTGTACTCTGTAAATAGTGTTTTGGGAAGCGAGAAGCGGAAAAAAGCGACGAGGGCTTGCTTCACAGAAGCGATAAGCGTGAAGCGAAGCGCACACTTTTTAAAAAAAAACGACATTTAGTATAAAAAAATATTAAATAACTAAATAGAGGTAATATAGTCTTAGATTGAAAGAAATTACATAGGCAAAAATACTCACAAGTCATAACATATAAAGCAAAAAATCAGAAACATAATTAAATCACAAAGATTCAAACTCCTATTCTTCAACAAGATCCTCAAACTCTTCAAGTGCCATAACCAGGGGTTCTACTTGGTCATCATCTTCTTCATCATCAGAAGGCTCATCAACAAGGTTTCGACTTGTACTAGAACCTCCAACTTCTCTTTCCTTGCCCCTTAATGTACTCCCCCTAAAACTATAAATATTCTCCTCAACACCACTTGCCTTAGAAACATCACCATAAGTGAGACTTTCTCCTTCATACACTTCTTCATCTTGGTGATCTTGTGGTGCTCCAGTTAACCATTCATTTGCCTCATCAATACTATCCAACAAAATGGGATCAATGGTATTACGAGCCTTATAACGACGCACCAATGTTCTATTATATTTGATGAACACTAGATCATTGAGGCGTGTCAATTCCAACCTATTTCTCTTTTTACTATGAATCTGCACATAGTAGAAAGTAATTAATAGGAGGACTTGGGATGATTAAGATATCAATTAAATTAGTAATAATGTATTAATGTAATGTAGTTCCTCACATGTTCATACACGCTCCAATTTCTCTCACAACCGGATGAGCTACAAGTTAAACTTTGTACTCTTATAGCAAATTGTTGCAAGTTTGGGACATTATGACCATATTGCATCCACCATTCAATTGTAGAAGAGTTATTTTAAAATATGTGTAATAACTTAAAAGTTGAAGTTGTAAATAGCTAAAAGATGAAATTCTCACATGGTGACCTCAAGGTTCCAGCTCTAATGGCTGATTCAATTCCAAGTAGGCCATCCGCTTTCATGTACACACCAAGCTCCTCCCCTATTTTGTCTTGCAAAGTTTTATCTGGGATCATCCTCTCAACACATTTATGATATCCCTGTCACACTTCTTCAGTTAAAGTCTTCATGTCATTATTTTTATAGTAGAGCCCTGGGTTCAAAATGTGTCCCGCTGCATGCAAAGGCTGATGAAGTTGATCTGTCCACCTTGCATCAATGATTTCAAAAACACTTTGATATTTCCTTGTATCATAATTGAATGCCTTTTCAATACTTTCTTTGGCTCTATCCATGGCTTCATAAATGTAACCCATTGGTGGTTTTTTCTCCCCATCTACCATACGAAGTACATGAATTAAAGGACCACCAACTCTGAGTGCTTGAACAACGTCATTCCAAAAAAATGGACTAATGATATGTCTCGCAACTTCTTTACCAAGAGGTTCCTTTGAATAAATACTCTCATTCCATTCAGTTGACATAAACAAATTTCTCAAATTTTTCTTTTGCTTATAAAAACTATACAAAGTCAAAAAAGCTGTTGCGAATCTTGTCTTGGCGGGTTTTACCAAATTTCTTTGCTTTGTATATCTCCTCATCATATTCAACAACAATGCCCTTTGATTGATATAAGCATGTATCTTAAAAGCCTTGCCAAAAACTGTCAAAAAATGACAGTTAAAATGTAAAGAAATCTAACATGAAGTTTAAAAAAGCAGATTAAATATCAAGACTCAAGTTCACCTGTAGAATACGGGGCTTGTTTGAAAATATCACCAAACATCAAGTTGATACAGTGAGCAACACAAGGAGTCCAAAAAATATGTGGGAACACTCCCTTCAACATGTTACCTGCTTTTTTGTTCTCACTTGCATTATCAGTCACAGCTTGTACCACATTTTCCTGCCCTACTTTCATGATAGTCTTCTCAAACAAATTAAACATCTTATTAGAGTCGGTAGAAGAGTTACTAGCATCATAAGATTCAAGAAATACACTCTCTTGGAGAGTTCACCAAAACATTAATGACCATTTTTTCCATTCCTTGCTATCCATTTATCCATCATAATGGAACAACCATACGTTTTCCATTGAACCTTATGTTCTTCTACTATCTTGTTTGTCCTCTCCACCTCCTTTTTTAGAAAAGGAACTCTTACCTCATGATAGGTGGGAGGCTTCATTCCAGGGCCATATTGGCCGACTGCCTAAATGAATTCACCAAAACAATCTGTGTAGTTAACACAATTGAAAGGAAGTCTTGCATCATACATCCACCTAGCAAAAGCAGATACAACACGATCCCTCAAAATCTTTCTAGAAGATTCTAAGTCAAAAGGTTCACCTTTTCTCTTTTCGTTTGAATTTTGCGAGAAATAGGGATTCAAAAGACCCTTGACGGTGCTATTGATGGAAGACCCACTCCCACTACATGAAGGCATCCTTTGTTGCTTTGAGGGAGGCCCCATTGGCATTGGCATATTCACTTCAAATTCATCATCATCCATTTCATCATTATCAACAAGATTAACCATGGATGCTTCATGGTTTAATTGAGTTTTTAAACTCATTTTTCTTCAACATATATTCTTTGATCTCTTCCCTTACTTTATTACTTTCAGACATACTTTTACATCTCTATAGCCACCCATGAGATGCCTTTTTTGACGAAAGATTCCGCCATTGTACGTCACATCACAAAAGATACATTTGACTTTTGTGTTACTACCCATAGGAGTTCCATATGCCCAAGCCAGATCCCTCTTTTGTGACATCTTGAATGAGAAAATACAAGTTCACTAAATACTACAAACAAAAAGGGAGTTTCAAAAAATAATAAAAAAGGCTGCTAGCATACACACTAATCACTAAATAATAAAAAAAAAAGCAAAAGAATTGAAAAAAAAAAACAGAGGAGGCAACAGTCAGTAAGAAGAAAAGAGCAGGCAGTAGAGATGAAGAAAAAAAGGAGAAGAAGAAGAAAAAAGAGATGAACAAAACAAACATTAGCTAAAAAAGAGATGAACAAAACGTTACCTGTAGTCGGTCGAGGTTGAAGAGAGAGGCAACCAGCAGCCTCAGTCGAGATCTTGAGGAGAGAAAGAAGGGAGGCAGCCAGCAGCCTCAGTCGAGATCTTCACGAGAGAAAGAAGGGCGACAGCCAGCAGCCTCGGTCGAGATCTTCAGGAGAGAGAAGGGAAAGAAGAGTCGCGAGGAGAGAAGGGAAAGAAGAGTTGTGAGGAGAGAGAAGCTTCTATTTCAGATTTTTTTTCAAAAAAACCTAATTTTTTTTTAAAAAAACCCTAATTGTCGCTTTTTTTTATAAAAAGCGCGCTTTTTTGCGCTTTTGCCTATGGGTCGCTTCTCGCTTCTTCCTCTGAAGCGAGAGCTTTTTTCAAAACGCCTCGCCTCAAGTTACAAAAGTGCACAAGGGTCGCCTCGCTTTGAAGCGTGCTTTTCACAACACTGTCTGTAAATGTCAACTTTTGCGTTGCTATCTCTTTTTTCATAATTGAATATTTCAATTGCCTTTTCTGCTAATATAGTGTAGTTTGATTTTCTGGAAGGTTATGAATGGGATGTTGGCCATTTTCAAGGCGCTCAGCGGCCGGATGTTGATTGTTTTCGGGCCACTTCATTTGGGCAATCTGAGTCAGAGGTTTTAGTAGTTTATAGCTCAATTTTCTATCTTCTCGTCCAGGCTAATCTAGTTGATGTCATTTTTGTATTTTACATTATTTGAAGTGTTTTCTTTCTTTTTCACCCATTACTTGACCAATCTATAAGTATTTTGTTGGGTTCTTAGCAAAGAAATTGAAAAATATTAGAAAGTATAACGAAAGAAAAGCATTGCAATGAGGTCAATGAGAATTGTTTTTATTTTACCTTGTTGAACTCTACATTTATAAGAACAAAAGCAGTCAAAAGATAATGGTAAACTAGCCCAGAGTAATCCTTGGAGAATATATATAAACAAACTAATACTAATTAATCATATATTATTATAAGAGGGAACAAAAAAAGTTAAAAGTAGAATTACAATTTACCCTTACTATAAATTAAAATGTTATAAAAGCATTTAATTATTTAGTTTAAATGTTAAATTGTATCGTTTTAATAAAAATGTAGATGACTTTTGCATTTCTTTAAATTAAATCTTAATTAAAATATAAGCAAATAATTAAATATTTGGAATGTGAAAAGATATATTTTAATTGTACATGTATATCCTAGAATAATTACTGGCATATGAAAAGAGTGACCCCCATTTATCCGATTGATGCAACTGATTTTATTTATTTGATTTATTATTACTAAGATATTAAAAATGTGTTATTATATATGAATGAATTAGTAATAAATTATTGAGATGACTTGTAATTGCCTCATTTATTACTAATTACAATGATTTGTGTTTTTCATCTTTTTAATTATTCATTCAAACTAGACTAGATACCAAGTTCAAAGCAATAATTATTAGTGGTAATGTTTATTCTCTTATTAAGTCTAACTATGACTTGTATTTTTCATCTTTCCATCTATCTATATTAAAGACTATTATTTAGAACTGAAAAATATAGACATTTTTACTACTATTTAAGAACTAGATGATAACCATTGAAAAATGAAAGAAATTGTCATTCAGCTGATAATCAAAAAACTATTCCATCTATTATAGGCAAAAAAGACATGAAAAAATAGAATACATGAGGTGGGGAGAAGAACTTGACTTCTTTTTAGACATGCCTAAGTCCTCATATCTCTTTCGATATATATTCTCCAACACGAAGATAATTGTTGTTTCTTATTTCTTTTGCATTTCTAATAAACTCATTGTGGTGTTGTAATCTTTTAGCTATTATTATGAGCTTTTGATATAGATGTATGTATGAAGTTCAGTGTTTAAATTATATATCTGTTAGTTTTATATTTTAAATGTAATTGTTTTTAATTTTGTATAATTTTGATAGTACTGTCTTTTAATTTTAGAACCTTAAATAATATAAATATTCATTCTATCGTTTCTCATTAAAATAATATAGGCAATCTTATCAATAAGTGTGCATGTATTTTTAATATTTATTTATGGCTATAAAAGGTTATCACTGATATATAGATCATAAAAAAGACTTGTACAAAGTTAAAGGAGACTATATTATATTAATTAATTTCACATACTTTTTGCTTGATGCCAAATGCGCAATTCCTTTTTATTAGTTTTTGTTGATACATGAAATATAATTGATAAAATTAACGTGCAACGCACGTTGTCAGAAACTAGTAGGAAAAAACTAGCTAACCAGATTTATTGAAAAAACTAAAGCAGTAAAATTAAGGTACTACCACTCAAAAGCATAATTCTTACTGTATCACAAGTCTTTCTCTGAAACATGTGGGATAAATTTACAACCATATATTTGTTTGATTTATATATCTTAGTTTTGCAAGTCAATCATAGTATTACATCCTTTCGACTTTATATATATTTGCTTCCCATTGAAATGCTATTTGTTGGAGCTGATTTCAGTGGCCACATCTGATATTCTTTATGGGTTATAACAATGTGCATAGAAGTTTTGGTTTTGGGGATTTAATTGAAGGATTTGCACTTTTGGACCTAGTGTATATCTTTGCATGTATTACATCTTTCTACTTTGGTGGCTTTGGTTGGCGATTGTAGTGTAGGGTCATGTTGTTGATTGGGCACAGAGGTGACGGTTTACAAAAAAATATGTTACATTGTTGTTCCAGCTAAAATATAGATCTACCTCTTCTTCGAAGAAGCCTTTTTAGTACTAGCTGAACATAAAGTAAGCAATAAGTGGGTTCAGAGAGCGTCTAGATTGAGATTACGGTTGTGCAACATAAGGTCATTGTCAGGGAAATCCATAAAGCGAGTAAAGATCCTTAGGTTGAGGAAGATTAGTATAACTTGTGTCTAGGAAACTAAGGGGGTTGGGACTAAGGCTCAGGATGTGGATGGGTTGAAGTTGTGGTACTCGGGAGAGGTTAGGAATAGTAGTGATTAGGCATTTCAGTTGATTGGTAATTTAGGGAGCAAGTGGTGGAGGTCAGGAGGGTTAATGATATGATTATGTCGGCTTAGTTAGTTGTGGGAGGGCTTAAGTGGAACATTATTAGCATTTACACGCCTCAAGAGGGCTTGGATGAGGAAGTCAAAAGCGTTTTAGGAGGATTTGGATGAGGTTTTGTGAAGAATCCTTCCCATTGAAATGCTATTTGTTGGAGCTGATTTCAGTGGCCACATCCGATATTCTTTAGGGGTTATAACGATGTGCATAGAAGTTTTGGTTTTGTGGATTTAATTGAAGGAGTTGCACTTTTGGATTTCGCTATAGATTTTGAGTTGGTGGTAGCAAATTCAAGTTTTCCCAAGGATAACCACTTGGTTACCTTTCGTAGCATAGTGGCTAAGACTCAAATTGATTACTTATTCATTAGGAAGGATGATGGAGGCCTTTGCAAGGGCTACAATGTTATTTCGGGCAAATATCTTATAACTCAACATAAGCTCTTAACTATGGATTTGGAGATTAATTTGAAGGTTGTGAGGGAAAAATTAGTGTCATTGGGAGCTCGGACAAACAGTGGGATGCAACCTGTATGTGGGATATGATTTCTTGGTTGATCAAGCAAGTGGTTTGAAAGGTGTTGGGGCTTTCAAAGGGTAACTCTGCTAGACACCAAGGAGATTGGTGGTGGAATGAGGAAGTCCCAATGAAAGGTAGAGGCAAAAAAGGTAGTTGTTGTGAAATTGGGGAGAGCAAGGACAAGGAGGATAAAAGAACAAAGAGAGAAGTGTACAAAGTGGTGAGAAAGGAGGTAAGGTTGGCGATTACAACGCCAAATTTGCATCCTTTTGTATGCTTGCACGTGGAACTAGGGGACAAAAATGGAGTTTAGAAGTTGTTGGATGGCACTCCTTGTGATAGAGGCAGATGATAGTGGATTGATGTGACATTTTGGTATAGCTAATACCTTGGGTATTATTGAAGAGCCATATATAGGCCCAAAATACAATCCAACCCCTCTAGATTTGTAGCCGATGTGTAAAGTGCAAAGGTGCAAAGTATAAGCTCCTTCCCCAAGGTTTGTACACCCTCTCCCCCACCCATCATGGACCTTGAGTTGGTATTTTCATGAAATTTGTATAGGTTTATCAAGGACTGATTGAGGGAAGAATATCATTTTTTTTTTTTATAGTTGTTAGTCTCTTTAAAATGACTTATTTTGTTGCATGTAGCAAATGAGACATCTAATGTTGCATCTCTATTTGTTGAGAACATGGTCAAATTGCATGCTATTCCCAAGAGCATTGTAAGTGATAGGGATTCCAAATTCCTTACTCACATTTAGAAGGCTTTTTGGGGCTGTTTCGGGATGAGATTATTGTTTTCCGCATCTTGTCATCCCCAAACCAATAGTCAAACAAAGATGGTGAATAGAACCTTGGGTTTATGATTTTAGCCATGGTGAAAGAGAGGTTGACATCTTGTGAAAGAGCACTTGTGATAGCATCCACATAGGTATACCTCCATTAAACTTGAAGGGCTTCAACGAAAAATCAAGAAAATGTTTATCATGGAAGAAGGTCCAACTTCAAGCCAAAAAAGAAGAATGTTGGCCACATGAAACCCAAAAGAGAGTCCAAAAAGGTGAACGTTTAAATCCAATATTTTCTAGTTTAAAAGCTTTCTATTTTAAAATTTCCTACTTTAAAAGTTCTCTATTTAAAGTTTCCTAGTCTAAAAGTTTCCTAGTTTAAAGTTTCCTAGATCAAAACTTTCCTTGTTTAAAGTTTTCTAGTTATTATTTCATATAGATAGGACTTGAAGCCCATTCTATTGGGGATATAATTTTTCCTATATATAGGGGTGAATTTTGTTATTTCAAAAGACATGATTAATATTATTTGAGAGATTTCTCTTTTTTACACCTATATGTATGGTGACAATAGATTTATCTTACAAATTTATAAGAACGATTCTTTAAGATGTAAGATTGATTTTTAACTTAATATCTTTGGTTCTTTCGTAAAGTGAAGAAGGTAACTAGTCTTATACTAAATGTTGTTTCAAATTTCTTTGAAATATAGGTCTAGAACACTTTATTGATCTAAGTTCTTCAATTGACTCATTAGTATCATAATTAGTTTTAATTTGCTAATTTTGAATACTAAGATCAATTAGTTTTCTTAGCACTATATTCTGTAATTTTAGGGATTAAATTCTCAAATTCCACATATCTTTTAAAAATTTCGTCTTTAATCTTTGTATTTTTGCTTCCACATTATTTTCTTGTTTATTCAAGTAACCCGATTCGTATCAACTTGCCTTTTAGTTTAGTTTGCATACAATAGAGTTATTCATAGTTCTATTGGCATGACTCCATTCGAAATTGTCCATGACTTTAATCCACTAACCCCGTTAGATCTCACCCCTTTGTCCCAAGATATTGTAAATCTAGATTGTGCAAAGTGAGCTGAGGCCATGAATAAAAATGCATAACAAGGTGAGGCTCCAACAAACAAAGGAAGGGGGATTATTCAAGGCTCATAAGGACTCCACCCATCTTATTAACCACCAATGTGGGACTTATTGACATTCTTTGACACCCCACCTCACGCCCAGTGTTTAGCAGCCGGTGCATGGACAATTTTGATTTTGGGGACCCCAACATTGGGTGAGAAGAAACCCTGCTCTAGTACCATATTAAATTAGGTGTTAGGCCTGACTCACACACCAAAAGCTAACTCAAAGAGAGGAAGATTGTCTAAACCTTATAAGGAGTCCACCTATCACATTAATCACCAATATGGGACCTTTTGTCATTCTCGTATAGGATTGCTACTAAAGGTGTCAGTCCTCAAATAACGGGTGAGCCTTCATTTGTAGGTCCGCCTTGTGCTAAGTAAACTCCCCATGAAAACATGTAATAAAACTGTTAACAATAATAATTTGATAATACTTAATATTACCAATTATAAGTGAATAGTTCATGAATTTTGATAACTCATATATACCAACTGATTCTTTATCCGAAAGCATCCTAAATTTTGAAAACTAATAATTTGAGACATGCATGATCTAAAATAACATGGTTTTGAGCCATAAAAATATCTATGTTTTGAGGGTTCATGAGAACACCATTTAGACATACTAAATCATAGTTTGCAAAACACATACTTGAACAATTTATGAAGATGAATGTGAAAAGTAGAAATCATACTTATCATAAAACCCTAACTGCTATAGAAAATCATGAACTGAAAAGCTACATTTTCTTTGGGACTCAATGGGTGGAAAGATACTCATTAATGAAATCCCACATACCCAGAATAGAAGCTCTAGCTCAAATTCTTGAATAGAAGCTTTGGAACCCTTGTTCTTGCTTGAGAGGAACATTGAGAGTACTGCTCTTTGGTTTTGGGTGGTATGCGTGAGAGGGGTGGTCGACTAATTAATTTTAATCCCACTTAGAATAGGCCAAAACGACTTAGTTTAGGGATTAAAAGAGTACTAAAAGACCGAAATTTTCCTGACTAAAAGATTGATTTCGGTAGGTTCGACGAGGTCATCTATGGTTCGTGATTCAATCTACGAACTGTAGATCCCTGTCCGTAGAACTTAGGCTGAAATACTGACTATCTGAAGTTTCATCTATTAGAGGCATCTACGACCCCTAGTCCCTTTTACGAGCCATAAAATCCCTTCTAAAAATCATGCTGATATCCATGTTTTAGGACTTTGATCTACAAACCAATCCATGACCTGTAAAAGCAATTATACCCATGGTTTGAGTCTGTAAATCTCAGTCCAGAATTCCTACTTCTGATTTGATCCACGGCCCCATCTATGCTCGTAACTCTCTTAAAATCCAGCAGTCTTTTCTGATTTCCCGTGATTTGATCTGAATTTATGAATTTTTGAGGTGTTACAATATCTTCCCCTTGAGAACATTTGTCCCCTAATGGAGCCTAAATAAATTTAAAAGAGTAGGGAAGATCTGCAATCCCAAGACTGCAAACTAAGCATTGAAAACTGATGGAGTGACTGACTGTGAACATAAACATGAAGACTGATCTGATCTCATGAACATGCAGGCATACTAAGATATGGGAATAGCTGAAAGATATGTATCTAATATGGAGGAGCTATTACCTCACGTTGGGACTGAACTGGAAGGAAAGAGGTAGGGGTACTTGGCCATCATATTTGCCTCTGCTTGCCAAGTTGCTCCTTAACTAACTGTTTCCTCCAAAGAACCTTTACTGAAGCGACTTCCTTGTTCCTCAATTTATGAACCTAACGATCAAGAGTATCACCTGGGACCTCTTTGTAAGAGAGATTATCCTTTACGTCAACACTTCTTAAAGACATTATTGTAGTCGGATCATCAATGCACTTTTTCAACAAGGACACATGAAACACTGGATGCACCTATGCTAACTCTACAAGTAGATCCAACTCATAGGCCACATTACCAAAACGCCTCATAATTTGATAAGGACCAACATAATAAGGACTGATTTTTCATTCTTACCAGACCTCATCAGCCCTTTCATCAGTGAATTTTTTCAGATATACCTAATCATGAATAGCAAACTCGAGCTCTCTTCTCCTCACACCTGCATAAAGTTTCTGTCTGCACTGGGCTGTTCCCAGTCTTTTTCTAATAAGTTGAACCTTCTTCATAGCCTCATGAATTGATTTAGGCCCTATCAAGGCCACTTCACCAACTTCAAACCACCCTATAACAGGGTCATATGAATACTGGAGTAGTAACTGTTGTTATAAGCAGACTCAATCAATAGCAAGTGATCAACCTTATTACCTTTAAAGTTGATCACACAAGCTCTTACCATATCCTCTAATGTTTGAATAATTTGTTCGGTCTTGTCATCTGTCTGCGGATGAAAAGTTGTGTTTACCTATTTAACATAAATCCTTGTCAGTAGAACTCAAGTTGAAATAGTGAGTCTCTAAAGTTTCATCTATGGGGTGCATCTATGGCCCTAGTCCTTATTACGAGCCGTAAAACTCCTTAGTAAAAGTTAGTCTGGAATCCATGTTTTAGGAGTTTGATTTACGAACCAATCCATGATCCATAAAAGCAATTAAAACCCATGGTCTGTTACTTCATTTTCTGGACTGTTTTGGACTCGTTCTCTTGAGCCAAGTGTCTATTAAAAACAGTTTCTGTACCTGAGGTTGAGCTAAGGTCTTCGTACACTGTACCTTCCTAGGCCCTACTTTGTTGCATTTTATTGGGTATGTTGTATTTTTGAATAATGTATCTGGCTAAAATCGACATATTGGGATGACATATGAAATTCAGTAGTTGCCAGGATCATATTCACTGTACCAATTTATATTCTCATTCATACTTGCACTGCTGCATGGTGCTATTTTACTCTGTTGTATGTCCATTGATATGCTTAAACATAAACATAGAAACTGTCATTTCCTGCACAAGATAACATCCAGGAATATGTTTTTTTCTGTAAATATGACTTATTTCTTGTTATCCTGTTTTGCAGGTGATTGCCTCAGATCCTTTAGCAGCCGTTGATAAGGAGAGAACTGATATATTAATGTACTGCACTGGAGGTATCCGCTGTGATGTATATTCTGCTATACTACGGTAAGCTGTAGATTTTTTGTATGCGTTGTGTTCTCTCTTTCTCCTATGTGCTAGAGCATAAATGTGAGATATTGGAACTTTGACGTGTCTCTTCAGTGACACCATAAGAATATCCAGTTTCAGCTTTTCCTAGTTAAAGTACTTGGAATGTAAACTTTCTTGTCATCCTCCGTTCACAAAAAGCAGTTACCTTCCAATAGTTTCTTTGCTATGATGGAATTATCTTGAGGCTGAGTATGAAGGAGATGAGAGAATTCGAGGGATGCAAGTGCTGAATTTAGTACGTGAGTTTGAGTTGCAAAAGATGAAGGACAGTGAAACCATAAAGGAATACACTAACCGACATGTCAGATTGTTGGTTTCCACTTTTAACGAATCAAGGATTTTTGAGAAAATCCTTGTAACTGTACCTGAAAGATTTGAGGCAACCATTACAACCTTAAAAAATACTAAGGACTTATCCAGTATTACACTAAAAGAGCTCTTAAGTGCCTTTCAAGCACAAGACAACGACGTGTTATGAGATAATGGACGATATAAGAAAAAGAAGAACAAGAAATACCAACCAACAGATGGAGAAGGTGCAGCACGCAACAACAAAAACAAAACAGGTAGCTTCAAAGGAAACTACCCTCCTTGTAAGCATTGCGGCAAGATCGGAGATGCACCTTTCAAGTGTTGGAGAAGGCCTGAAGCTAAGTGCAGTAAGTGCAATCAGTTTGGGCATGAAACAATCATTTGTAAGAACAAAACTCAGCAGCAAGATGAAGATGCTTGAGTTGTAAATGAACAAGAGGAGGATCATCATGTTTTGCAAGCAATGTTTCTAGGGAGTCGTGGTTGATTGATAGCGGATGCACAAATCATATGACTCATGATTGAGAACTCTTCAAAGAATTGAAGCCTACTAGAGTTGCAAATGTTCGAATAGGCCATGGTGGTCACATTCCAGTAAAAGGAATGGGAACTATTGCAGTTGAGACACAAGCAGGTACAAAAACAATAACAGATGTTCTTTATGTACCAGAACTTGTTAAGTGTTGGTCAATTGTTAGAAAAAGGTTTCAAACTTTATTTTGAAGATAAGTATTGCTTGATTAAGGATCCCTCGGGACAGGACCTGTTTAACGTCAAAATGGAAGGAAAAAGTTTCTCATTAGATCCATTTGAGAAAGAGCAAATGTTGTATTCAACAAAAGAAAATGTCACTAAGTTATGGCATAGGAGACTCGGGCACTATCATTATCAAGGGCTTGTCAAGATGCAAAAGTTGAAGATGATGGAGAGCTTACCTGATTTGGAAACAAATTCCGCTGAATGTCATGCCTGCCGATTTGGTAAGCAACAAAGAAAGCCATTTCCAAAATCAACTTGGAGAGCCTCACAAAAGCTACAACTAGTTCACACTGATGTCGTAGATCCTCAAAGAACTCCATCACTACAAGGTAGCATCTATAACGTTCTTTTCATTGACGATTTTACAAGAATGTGTTGGATTTTTTCTTGAAATACAAGTCAGAAGTTGCTGGCTTATTCAGGAAATTCAAGAAATTGGTGGAAAATCAAAGTAATTGTAAGATTCAAGCTTTGAGGTCTGATAATGGGAATGAATACACTTCAACGAAATTTGATTCATTCCGTGAGGAAGCAGGCATTGTGCATCAGCTTACAACACCATACACATCAGAACAAAATGGTGTTAGTGAAAGAAGAAATAGATGGATAATGGAGATGGCCAGATGTATGTTGCATGAGAAGGAGTTGCCCAAGATATTCTGGGCAGAGGCAACAAATACCACAGTTTTTATGCAGAATCGACCTCCAACGAAAGCTTTGAAGGATAAAACACCATTTGAAGCTTGGTATTGGTTTAAGCCTTCACTAAGTTTTCTTAAAGTGTTTGGTTGTGTCTGTTTTGTTCATGTTCCTCATATTAAACGTGACAAACTTGACAAGAAGGCAATCGGCAATCATAGGCATCCATGTGGGTTACAGCAAAGTTTCTAAAGCCTACAAGGTCTATCATCCTCAGACAAAGAAGATGACAATTACAAGAGATGTTTATTTTAGTGAGAGTGAATAGTGGGACTGGAAGAACTCTCATAAATCAGGAAGACGCTCTCTAGAAGCAAACATCAGGCCTCCTGAAGAGCAAAAAACAGAACACTGGCAGCAAGAACTAGAAGATGATCATCCAGTCAAGGGGAGGAGATTGTTGTCAGATATCTATCGGAGGTGTAATGTCGCCATCTGTGAACCTGGTAGTCCCGTAGAAGCTTTGCAAGACCCAAAATGGAAGAAAGCAATGGAGGAGGAGATCTCCATGATTGAGAAAAATAAAACTTGGGTGCTGGTAAACAAACCTGAAGATAGAAAAGTCATTGGTGTGAGATGGGTCTTCAGGACAAAGTTAAATGCAGATAGTTCCATCAACAAATACAAGGCGAGGCTTGTAGTTAAAGGGTACGCACAAATTTATGGTATTGATTACTCTGACACTCCTGTTGCAAGATTAGACACAATCAGATTGCTACTCGCAGTAGCAGCACAAATGGAATGGAAAGTGTTCCAACTTGAGGTGAAATCAGCTTTCTTAAATGGCATACTGGAGGACGATTTATATGTTGAACAACCATCAGGATTTGTGAAACACGGTGATGAAGACAGTCTATCTGCTAAAAAAGGCTTTGTATGGCCTAAAACAAGCACCAAAAGCTTGGTATAGTAGGATAGATGATCATTTGTTAAGTTTGGGCTTCAAAAAAAGCTTGTCTGAATCAACTCTATATGTAAAACATAAAGACGCTGATATCCTTATTATGTCGCTTTATGTTGATGATCTTCTGGTAACAGGAAGTAATAATAGAAGGATGGTTGAGGAGTTTAAAGAAGAAATGATGCAAGTTTTTGAAATGACATATCTTGGTCTTATGACCTATTTTTTTGGAATGGAGATCAAGCAAAGCAAAAGTGAAGTGTTCATTTGCCAGAAGAAATACGCAAAGGAAATTCTGAAGAAATTTCAAATGGAGGAATGCAAGTCAATGAAGATGGAGCCGACAAAGTTGATAAAGGTTATTATAGAAGCTTGATTGGATGCTTTATGTATCTCACTGCAACAAGGCCTGATATTTTATTTGTTGTAAGTCTCTTATCTCGTTTTATGCACTGTACAAGTGAAATGCATTTAAGAGCAGCAAAAAGAATATTAAGATATATCAAAGGTACTATTGAGTATGGTGTGAAGTTTGAGCAGTGTCCAAGCTTCAAGTTACTTGGATTCTCTGATAGTGATTGGGCTGGATCCGCAGATGATATGAGAAGTACCTCTGGCCATTGTTTCAGCCTAGGTTCAGGAATATTCTCATGGTCATCTAAAAACAGGAAATTTGTTGCACAATCAACTGCAGAAGCTGAATTCATAGCAGCAACAGGAGCAGTTAAACCAAGTTTTCTGGCTTAGAAAGATCATGTATGATTTACATTTGGAACAGAAGGAAAGGACTACATTCTTGTCGACAACTAGGCAGCTATTGCAATCTCAAACAATCCGGTGTTTCACAAAAAGACCAAGCATTTCAACATGAAGTTCTATTTCCTGAGAGAAATGCAACAAAGGGGAGAAGTGACTCTAGTCTCTGCAAGTCTGGAAACCAGACAGCAGATCAATTTACTAAGCCTTTACCGATCAGCAAATTCGAGCTTCTTAGACAGAAAATTAGAGTTTGCAGTATCTAAAGCAAGGAGGAGTGTTAGAAATCTGCTTTTGAACTGCAGTTAATTTAATTTCGCTGCCTATGTTTTAAGTAAGACTTAGTCAATTAGTTGTTAGTCATGCTTTCCTATTATTTAGGAGTTGTTTAGTGACTGCTAGATCATGTGTTGTTTTTTCTTATTCTAGGCTTTTATATATCTAATCTGAAGCATTAATAAAAACGCTTTTCTTCTACTTCAATTTTGTTCTCTTCCGTCTTTATGTTTTAGGTGCATACTTTGATTTCCCTGTTATTTAGCTTAAGTAGATTTTTAAAACCATCATCATCACTAGAGTTGGTCTCTTCATTTATGTGTTGCACCATCTGGTGTTAACGTCTACCTTTGCATTTTACGTGAAAATGTCGTGTAAGTTCGTAGCTGACAACTTATTTTTGTTTTTACTACAGTAAGCAAGGTTTTAAGCGATTATATACCTTGAAGGGGGGTGTCTCTCACTATCTTGAGAGTGAAGGTTCTGTAGGATGGGTTGGAAATCTATTTGTATTTGATGCCCGCCTTTCTCTGCTACCTTCTACCTACAAGCCTGCGGTGGAGATTGAAGCAAGCACAATGCTAGAATGCTCCTTGGATGACTCATTTGCGAAATGCCACATCTGTGGTTCACAGGTCTCTGAGCTGAGGCACCGCAATTGTGCAAACCTTGATTGCAACCTACTATTCCTGTAAGGCTAATCATCAATATACATATGGATGGATGCTACTTTAATCACTTATATTTGCACTCTCAAGCCTGTGTAGTGGATATATGTTTTGTTCTCCTTCCTAAATTCAGTTAATGAGAGACATTTTGTGTTATAGCTTTACATTTCTTAAAATTGCATATCCCATATATTAATTGTAAAGATATAACACTTAGGCTTAACTCAACCCCAAAAGCTAGATCATGAGAGGAGTATTGCGCAAGTCCATATAAGCAAACCACCAGTCATTCCCCAACAAGTATGAGACTTTACCCACTCTTAGCACCCCCTTTCACGCCTACGCCCGATTGTAGCATGGTTGGAGATGGACCTAACTCTGATACAATGTAAAGATATGACGCCCGAACCTAACTCAACCCCAAAAGTTAGCTCATGAAGGGAGGATTTCCAAGTCCATATAAGCAAACCACCAGTCCCCCAACCAATGTGAAACTTTTATCCACTCTAACATTAATATTATTAGGAACAATATTACAACAAAAAAGAAGAGCTAAGCTGCGACTCTCCTTACAACCCTTTGATGGATGGACATACCCATTCAATTTACAAAATTTATTTACATTCATCAATCTACCCATTTTGCAAAAACAACGGAGCTCCTCCTCCCTTACCAGAAGGTTCCAAAATCTATACAAAGTGAAGAGGAGCAAGATATTTCACAAAATATAATTTCCCAGTGTCCATGTGAATACATTCATCTGTTTGTGTCTATTGGAAGGCTTTTGAATTTTGTTCAACCGTAAGGGCCTATCTTTTCCTTCCGCAGATCCTTGGGGTGATGGAATACACACTCCTCAGTTCTAGGGCTCCCCTTAACTAAAATTTTCTTTCCTTCTCTGAAACAGTGCCGAGTCAATATTGTCATCTGACTTGTTATCTATCATGCTTCCTCAATTATCTGCTGCAAGTGCCATGATGAATTTAAGTTCCTTTCAGCATTTTAATGAATCACATTGCAGAATAACCTGATAAAATCCATTCTCCTTGCACGGCTTCAGCCTAGTTAATACTGTCATACTAAAAAACACAGGCAAAAGCCATCACCATATACCTTTGTGACACCACCAGTGACCATATGTGTGTGTACAATCGTTTGTGTTTGTTTCAGCCCAGTTGAGCTCAGGTATTTCTCACTTCACAACCACACATGACACTTTGAGATATCACCATTTGTCTTTCACAGGTCACATATCAGGATTCAGGGGACACTCCAGTTAATCCCATTTCCACTTTACACTAATACCTAATTTAGATGATGAATCGGAAAGACTTAGCTATTGGTATGAACTTTCCTCCAAGTCAATAGGAGAGTGAGCTTGATGTCTCTCGACAAGGATTCTTTACTGTAAAACTTTCCTCTCTCCATCTCAAGTCATAGTGTAGGTAGCTGCTGTTCTTCTATATGCTCTTTGTTTTAGTTGTTTAAACACTAAAGCATACATTAAATGAAAGTGAGTACTTAAATTTGATCTAGTACTTGATTGGTTTTCTGCAGATGTTGTACAGGCTGTGTGAAACATTTAAGGGGATGCTGCTGTATTCAATGCACATCCGCTAGTCGACTTAGGCCGTTGCTGACAGGTCATCAAAGATACCAAAAATGGCATAAATATCGTGATTTTGAGTAGCATAGCCGGTGACATCTTGATCTGTGATTGGTGTCCAAATTTTTGAAAGTGTCGTTCTGCCAATGAAAATGTTGATCTCCAGTACAGTAAATTGCTGGTGAGACTTAATGGCAAATCAAGGGAAAAAGTTACTCTATTCTTTACCTACTACAAATTCAATGTTACCTGAAGCCTAAGGGATCAACTGAAGGTTCCATAAAGACTAATGTTCACTTGTACGGTTTGAGTTGTGTTTATGCTTTTAAGAGATAAATACAGCTCCAATATCTTTGGGTTATCTAGTTATAAAACATGTACAGGTAGTATATAAATTTATACGAATATGCATAAAATATACATACCGAGTGTATACTCGAGCGATTAGCGATTATGTTAAACTAGAAGGCCAAGTGGTAAATATTGGCAACTATCCCTTTCTTTAATGAGGGATAAATGTCCATCAGACTGAAATTGGGTTGTTAAGCCTCTCTTTAAGTAAAAAATATTAGGAACGTACAGTTTTGGAAGTTTGTCTGTCTTTTCACTGGTAATTAGATATTGGAAGTTTCATTTCGTTGGGAAGGTAGTGTCACATTGTTTGCAAATGCAGAGATGAGTTTGCAGTGTTTTAGGGGAAAAGAAAAGTTGGATGTCGTGCATTTGTAAAATGCCTTTGTTATGAGTATGCGTGGAATAGATGTTGTAAATATAATACACATGAGTTAGGACTAATTAAATTGATTTTATTCCGTGACGTACAATTATAGAGATAATTTTCTATTTTAAACTGAAAATTATGCTATTAAATCATCAATAAAGTTCAAATAAAAAGAACTAACTCCTAAATTCAAGTCACATAGGACTTTAATAACATAATTTAAAAATTCTTAAAATAGCTAATTGTTTTGTTTTTGCAATAGTTAGACATGTTCTCAACACTCTTCCTTGGATCTTGAATTATAGATTGTTGTTTCACTTGAAATTAACAGTGTACAAATCTGCCAATTCATCTTTAGTCTTGCAACACTTGAGGCATCTTTTGTTTGATTAAATGAGAAACTCTTACTTGTCATTTCAACTTGTAAGATCTCTTGCTTATTGGAATCAGAAGTATACAATATTTATTTCCCAATAATAATTTGAATCTTGTTTCTATTAGATGAGCAACACCAAACAAACCTTTATCAATATAAGATACATAATGAACATCTGAAAGTATTTTTGTACTTGAATTTGTTTTAATTGTAAAGATCGTTTTCCTTTTTAATAAGAATGCAATCATCATTGTCAATATTGACTCTTTTTTTCATATAAATGAACTCTTTAAAAAGGTTTCTATCCTATGTCATGTGGTTTGTACAACTTCTATCAATCATCAAAAATCAGATTTTAGGTTGAAAACAAAGTTGCCACATATAAGTGGTCTTCTTCTTTTTCAATGGTGACTTAGACAATTGTTTGATCTTTTTGAAATTTTTAGTTGCAAATCGCATTTTTATGACCAAGATTGTATATCTTGCATTGTGGACCTAGTCTTTTTCAACATTTATATAGAGTGGGTAATTCTTCAAGAAGATACCCTTGATTTGAGTTTTGTGACAGGATATTATTGCTCCTTCAACAATACCATTGTGCCACATAAGCCTCCTTTCTTCTTGTGCCTACAAAAAATTAAACAATACATGCTTCATATCTTTAAAGCACTGCAACTAAAATTTTTTTAAACATCTTTTGTATCTTTAAATTTAGCGCCTAGTAACATTATCTTGTTGACAATACCAAACAATCTATTAGAGTATTCCTTGACTATTTCTATGCCTTCCATTTCTGCAATTCGAATTTTCTCATTAAATTAATACCTTCATTTTTTGTATTCTTTCATCTTCTCCAACATATGATTTTATAGATAATTTGTAATTTATTTTGGTGATAGAGAGTCATTATTTTTGTGAAATAGTTGTTGAAATAACAACAAACAAAGTTGATTTTTCCTTCCACTTAATGATATTATGTTCCATGTGACTCTTGATTTGGTCCACAATGGAATTATTTGATAGCAGATTACCTCTTCCACGGCTTCCCAAAGATCAAGAGCCTCCAAGTAGGTTTCCATTCTCACAACTTATAATTGATTATTCTCACCATACAAAATAGGAGGAGTAATTCATGAAAAACTATTTTTGGAATTCATTTTTTTTACTCACAGATCCCTTAATAAGAAGGCTCTAGATAACAATTGTTTGTTTTTCTAATAAGGAAATTAAGAATATAACAAAGAAACACTTGAGAGAAAAAATATTGCAATATTATCAAAGAGAATTATTTTATTATATAATTCGGTGATATATTTATTGATATAATTCCTAACTAAATATAAAAAAATATGCTACTAACTTATAAGTAAAAAATAAATAAAAAGAACTAACTACTAAATTCAAATCATATAGGACTCTAATAACATAATTTTAAAACCCTTAAAGTAGCTAGCTTTTTTATTTCTGCAATATTAACCTACATCAACGCTCTTTTTCTCTAAGGTCTATTGTAGCGACCCTCATAATGAAATAGGTTTAACTAGAGCTTCACATGTGTTTCATGAGTTAATAATGTACTAAAAAGATGAATTTTAGCATTTGAGGTCAGTTTGGTAAGCTTAAAAATCAAACGTCAAGGGATGACCAAGATGTTCAGAAACTAGCTTTGTGTGGGTGCTAGTGTGTCCTTGTTTGTTGTGCATGTTTTTAGGTGTTTTTTGGAGTCTCAAACCAGTTGGGGATGACCCTAGAACTTAGAGGGACATACCAAGGGGCAAAAAGTTCGAGGACGACTCCCCGGGACCACCTTAAGGGTCCCCAAGGAGAACCCAAACGTTGGCCAAGGAAGCTGCTGGACAGCCATGATTTGGGGTCAATGGCACGTCACGCCTGCAGCACTTAAAGGGAAAATTTTTCGCTGAGACGTAGGTCCAACACAAACCATTTTGTCCCAAAATAAATTCCAGAACCAAGATGTGGAGGTGTCCCCGCGATGAACAACGATGTTCCAGATTTGGTCGCGTCGTTTTAAGTTAAATCACACTTTGGCAAAGGGTCCAACTAGTGTAGGGGTCTTTTTGAACTTTGGGCTTATTTATGGATGGTTTTTAGGTCACTTTAAACACCTATTCACCCGTCAAATCAAAACCCTCACCTTCAAAACAAAAGCTCTCCAAAACCCTTTATCCAAAATCTCCATTTTCATGAAGTTTTGAAGCTCCAAGGAAGAACGTCAAATTCTTCAAGTTTCTTCACCAAATCTCGTGGGTTTTATCCTATTGAAGAATGTTAATTCATCCTTGATTCTTCTGTCATTCAAGGAGCCATTCCAAAAACTTTTCAAAAAGGTTTCAAATTCCAAATTCTTCTATTTTTGATTCTAACCATGGGTCTTTGCAAGAAAATGTTTTAATGAATGAAATATGATGTTTTCAATGTTAGTTGATGATTTTAAGGTCAAACCCCCAATGAAACCATGCTCATACATATTGTCCACTTTTGACTTATGAAGTGAGTTTATTGTATATGATTAGATAATGTTGAAGTTGTGTTTCTTATGTTGTATTTTGGATTACCTACTACCTTATTATGCTTTACTATGATGATTTGGTGAAATATTGAGAAAATGTGGTCAAGGATTAGATGGAGGGTAAGTTAATTTATCTTGCTTGGTTGCTATTAAATTAATCTTGAGTGGTATGGTCCACCTTTCGTGGAAGTGTTCACTTGAAGTATATGAATATGTATATATGTGTGTATTGTGATTATGATCTTGAAGGCATAGAATGTGAACTAAAGTGATGATTATGATGTATATGCATGTTGTGTCTTGTGGAGTTGTTAATGTGTGTCTTGAATATATGTGAAGTACATGTATATGTGAAGCACGATAATGTGTGAATAATGATGGATGTGGGTACGAACATGTTAAGTCAATGTTATGAATATGGTGATTATGTGAAAAGGTGTTCTGAATGTACTCGCATACACACACACACACACACACTTAGAATGTATGAATGAAGTTAATGAATGAAATTGGGGAATTGTAGGGTAGACACTCTTCGTGAGTAGAGATAAAGTGTCTATACCATTCCTAAAGAACTCTAGTAATGAAAAAGGTTGATTTTGGGGCGAACACTCTTCGTGAGTTGATATGAAGTCTTTAGTATCAACCTCACTATTTTATGAACCTCACTATTTCCAAGAGCTTTCCAAGATAGATTAGAGGTAGGGTATGGTTCGTGAGTTGAGGTGTTGTATTCAAAAGTAACATCTAGGGATAAATACTCTTCGATAGGTGAGATGTGGTACTGAATAGTTATCCCTTAACCTATAATTAATGAATGTTAAGACCCCGTGGGGGAGTTATGCTTAGCATCGAGAGGATTTAAAGAAGGGATGGATAATCTTCGTGAGTAGAGATGTTGTATCCAATGTACCTCTTGAGATGAGTGCTCTTTGTGAGTAGAGATGAGTTACTTAGAAGCGATCTCTTTATCCCTTAACTACGCGCCCGCGTAGGTGTAGCTATTGGAGAATCCATGTAAATTCTAAGAGTATGAACCTACCTTAGATACCTTAGGCAAGTGGGGATCCTTTATCCGGTAGGGTTTAATACTGGGATTTCATGTCTAGCTCTCATGGTCTATGTCGGTTAAAGCTAGCTGTAAGACCCCCAAAATGAGTTAAGGTGTCTAGAGCCTCACATGTTCCTATAAGATTGTTAGTAGGTTAATTAAGTGTTTTAAAACATGTATGATTGATTTCATGTCATTTGAAAGTCAAACGTTCAAAAACGTCCAAGACGTTTGAAAGTTAGCCCGTGAGACGTGCATGTGTCTCTTGACATGTTTTACGTGTTTGTTTTGGGTGAAACTGATATGGAAGGTTCCTAACATGTTAATGTGTGTATTTTACATTGGAAAAATCTGGGTACGACTGCCCAAGGGACTGCAAAAGGACCTTAAGGAGGACCCAAAGACTGCCTTGACACTACCTTAGCAGTGTCTACCTACGCCTGCAAACGATGGTCAGTAGGATGACCTAGGCCTCGTCAATGGGGAGGCGTCGTCCAAGACTTAGATTAATGAAGGATTAAGCCAATGGACAAGCCTCATAACCAAACGACGTCCAGCAGTACGGTCCGTTGTTGGACCTACAGGGCGTCGATACAAACCGTTGATGCAGCCTGCAACAAGCTTCCACGCGTGCTGTCTCATTAAGGGGTGAATGTGAATTTCACCCCACGTCCTAACCTGAAACTAGGTGGTTTATTTATCTATTTTTGTGTATTCTAAGTTAGTTAAAAACATGAATACCCCATTCCCAATTTTACAATTTAAAATTATACTTCCCTCTCCCAAAATATCCTCTTTAGAAACCTCCATTGGAGAGGAAACTCAAGAACAACTTGGAGCTTGGATTCCCATGGATTATTCACGAAGATTTCTTGGTTCTGTCCTAAAATAAGGTATGGTGATCCTTCATCTTTAGATATACATTCATCTCCTTCAAAGCTTTTAAAAGAGAAATTGTGATCAAATTGTCTATCTTCCAATCTAGCCATGGGTTCCTTCTCAAAACGATTTCAAAAGAATAAATTTAATGAATTGATAATTATCTACTGTTTTGAATGTGACTTTCAATCCGATTCCATGATGAACCCATGACCCCTCCCAATCTCAATTTAGCCTACAATGTAGTATCTTGTGATCTTGATGCCAGAATGGTTGTTATGATATTCAATTGTGATAAATTGACTTAGATACTACCTATAATGTAATTTGATGATGAATTAGGTATGATCCAATAAAAATATATGATTGATGAGATGGTAAGGATTTAATCTAGATTCTTCTAGCCTTTATAGATTGATAATGTAAGATACATGATGTGATCTCAATTCTAGGGTACATGAAGCATGATTTTGTTTAGGTTATGATATCTTTAGATACTGACTCATATTGATATTATTGATGAATTGTTTTTATTGATCAGTGATGATCAATCATGGGATATTGGTAAGTGATCCACACGTCTTTACTCTCTATCGAATTGGTGATGTTGTGTACATGTTAGTATCATGATCTTGTTGTGGTTTATGGATGATTTCGCCCATGTTAATATACATTTAGCTACTGATCTATATTTGTAATATTTGTGGATTGTGAGTATTGATAAATGATGATCAAAGGTTGATGAATTGGTAAGGTCTACTCTATTCCTCTACTTTTTATGTAATGGTAGTTGAATTGTCCTTGTATGACATTGTGTGGTATGTTCCACTTATGGTGGCAGTTTTTTCTTCATGTAAATTGATATATGTGATGTGATAATGTACTTAAAGGCAATTGTATTATGAATATGTAGTGGTTATGATCACCCAATGTGAAGTCTCATGCGTAGTTTCCTTTCTAGTTTTTGTCCTAGGTTGTATTACCAATATTATGAGTATGTGGGTGTTTATGTTAGATATGGTCTATATGCTTCCAATGATGAAGTATAAATTATGAATGACCCCTTACCTACAAACCCCTACATGAATGTGTAATTAGCTATGGTTAGGATTCTTGAATGCAAGCATTGAAGTTATATTGTCTCCTATGCTAGTATGTGTTGTGTGGTCTATGCCTGAAGGTGCATTTTGGTACTAATAGGGTGGCTGCCTCAAATTGTTGATATCCATTAGCTGATCATGTTTACCAATGTACACACTCTCACACTTCATGCATGCTTACAAATAGTATAGGTTCATGGTGTCTAATGAAAGGGTATTCTCATATGCACTTGTGACTACTAATATGCATGTAATGTATATGTCCATGAAGTATGAGTACGTATCGTTAAATAGGATTACTTGATATGTGTACTAGTATGGGAAAGGGTATGGGACCTTGTCTATACATTGCACATGTGTGCCTTGATAGGATAATTCCTAGGTTTGGTTTTCTATGTACATGAATATGAATGCATAATTATGTTAATGTATGAAAATGTGTGGTCTTAATGTGTTATGTAAAAGGATTTCTTACATATATGTATACACACACATATGTATGATGATCTAGTCAATAGAAGGACACTTGGAAGGTGTTCCCAAGAGTACCCTAAACTAGATGGTGCTTTACGCATGCTATGTCCATGTGAAAGGACCTCTCACATGGTTTAGGTTGATAAACTCTCATCTATGACCTATGATCTAAGCATAATTAGGGGATAAGTCTCATAAGCCTATATTTTATAAAGTAAAGATAATAATGACTTTTCAATAAAGGGAAATTAACTTAGCATTGAGTGACCTTAAATGAGGGGTGCCCCTTACCAATGTGGGAAGGCTTGTTCACCATAGTCCTCAGGAGGTGGATAACTACAATGCCTCAATAGGAATAAAGAGAGTTTCCATAAGTGGATAACTACTATGGCCCATTTTGGCATAAAGAGGCTTTCCACATATACCTCCAAGTTCCATAAACTATGTTTGCCACATAGGATCTAGCAAGTGATATCACATAATATGCTAGCATGTGTTAATGTTCTACCTTGGATAGGTAGAGCACCTTCCATTGGTATAAGTCTCTACAACACTAAATTCCATGTAGTACCCATGGTATTAGTGTTTGTTAAGGATATAGTTTCCCTAAAGTAAAATGGACAATGGAAGTAAAGTAAGAACCTAACTAGGATGCCTAAGGGAAGTTACTAGTTGTAGGTGAGTGTATGGAAATTCACCTATGCATTGCACAAGTAGCTCTTAAAGGGAGTTCTAATAAGGTGTTCTAAATATATGACTATGTTTAAGTTCCTTATGCATGACATTTAAGTGTAGTCTACTTGTTGTGATCATGTGCATGGTATGAATCATAATGAGTCTATACGAAGTGTTCTTACTGTAACACTTCAAGAATCCAAGACGTGTTCTAGAGCCTAACATAAGTTTCATAAGGTTTAGACACTGTTTTAAGTTCCACTTAAATGAATATAAGTCATTTAGGAATTCTAGGAACCACAACGTCCTAGAACGTCCATGACATTCGGAAAGTAGTTCAAAGAGGTACTAGCATGCCTTAGCCTATTTGACTAGGCTTTAGGAGTCGGAAAATGATGAAAATCGGTGGAAGGATGTATAACATGTGTTTAAGTTGATTCATACTCTAAAGGTTTGGGTACAACTCTGCAAGGACTAACCAATGGCCCTTGAGGATGACCCTTGCCTTTGGAGTCAAACACTGCCTGGGCAGTGTGCACCCACGAAAGGGCACTGACAGAACATGTGTAGATTGACGGGACGTCGATGCCAATTGTAGACCAAAAAATATACAATTTGTTGGATTCCCTCACCTTCACAGTCTCTTACCAAATCGACGAGTGTGCAACATGCAAGAGGGACCAGTCATCGACTCACAGATGGACTGTTGGTCGAGGTCTCGTCCATGAAGGTCTAATTTTCCTGCACGTTTTAACCTTGTCATAGCTAATTATTTAAGGGGTTTGGTGGTTATTTAGGGATTAGGGAAGTCTAATTAACTTAATTGACCCCTCATTTAAATACCCCAACCCCATTAGTCTAATGACAACTCTCAAAACAAAACTCTCTTCCTTCTCTCTTCTTTCTCTCTCTATTGAAATACACCATTGAAGACCAATCTAGGGGAGGATTTTGGGGGATGTAAAGGGACGATTTCACCATAAATTCTTCACCAAAGATTGAGGTATGAGATCTAATTCACCTTTGAGACTTCTTTCCTCAAAGGGTTCCTTCAAAGTACTTTCAAAAGTTGTGTTTTCATGTGGGTCATTCTAAATCTCAAAAATTATGTTATGAATTGAATTGTTTATGATTTATTTTTGATATTATGAGTATATTAGTATTCTAACTTAATTATGATATATCTTGATTGTTTGGTCTAGTTTGTAGAAGATTACCCTTAACCCTAAGTTTGATCTTGTTAAAAATTAGGTTGTATTTGGTTCTATTAACTTGGTTATTAGTATCGGAGCAGGAGGTTGAATTATGTTCAAGTCAATGTCTATCTCAACCATGTATATGTAAGTTCGTATTCATAATTAGGAAGCGCGTCATACTTATGGATATGAACCCTATGTGATGCCGAGGAAACTCTCACTTTCTTGGAAATCCAATATCATGCCATTAGAGTATTCTTATAGTGTGCTTTTGATCTAATCCTATTGTTGTTATTATAGGAAATGAACACTGAAAGGAATGCAACACAAATGCTTGAATAAGAGATTGCCAATGCGGGAGCTCCTCCCCACAGTTGTCAAGTTCCTCCTCTTGAGGAAGTTGAGAATGGTGACCATGCCCCGGTGATTCCTCCTCCTTTGACGGATGAGAATATAAGGTCCACTCTTCTTCAGATGGCCCAAGCCATCACTACCCAAGCACAAGCCTCCACTGCTCAAGCCCAAGACATGACAACCTAAGCTAATCGGAAGGTTGTTCCTCGAGCTCATCAACAAGTTGCTACCATGGTCTCCCATTTAATGGATTTCACTTGGATGAATCATCCTACTTTCTGTGGGTCCAAGGTTGAAGAAGACCCTGGGAGTTAATCAATGATGTCTATAAGATACTCTTGGCTATGGGGTTGTCTACTAGTGAGAAGGCCGAATTAGCCACTTATCAACTCAAGTATGTTGATCAAGCATGGTATGTCCAATGGAGGGATAATATGCCATTAACAGGCGGTCCAGTGACTTGAGAGATCTTCAGAAAGGCTTTTCTTGATCGGTTATTTCCTAGGGAGATGATGGAAGATAAAGTGGTGGAGTTCATCAACCTTCACCAAGGAGGTATGAGTGTTCATAAATACTCCTTAAAATTCACTATATTGTAAAAATATGCTCCTTCTTTGGTTTCCGATCCGAGATATGAAATGAGCCGCTTTATGATGGGGGTGTCAGATGATTTTCAAGAGGAGTGCCATTCCGCTATGCTACATGACAACATGAAAATTTCCTATCTTATTGTTCATGCCAAACATGTGGAAGAGGCAGGGGCTAAGAGGAAGAGTAAAGATGCTAAGAGGGCATTATCTTATGATGTAGGTTCTTCAAAGAATAGGCTTGAGATACAAGACAAGCCTAGATTTGAGAAATGAGTTTCTAATCAAGTTCGTTCAAAGTTCCCTAAGGCTAGTGGTGATAGGGTGTCTAACCCTAAGCCTAAGAAGGGAAAATGTACTAGTTCAACCGAGAAGTCAACTTGTGGAAATTGTGGTAAGAAGCACTATGGTGATTGTCTTAAAGGGACGGACGATTGTTTTGGTTGTGGTAAAAGTGGGCACAAGGTTAGGTATTGCCCTAATGTGAGGGGTCAAGACAAGGATAGTTGTCAAGCACAAGCAAGTTGTTCAAATGAGGCTCCAAAGGAGAACCTATTCTATGCTCTCCACTCTAGGTATGAGCAAGAGACTTCTCCCTATGTGGTGACCGTTATGTTGAAAGTCTTCTCTATTAATGTATATGCCTTGCTTGATCCCGGTGCTACTTTATCATTTTTTACCCCTATAGTAGCCAAAAAGTTTGACATTTTTCCCAATATTTTACATGAACCATTTATAGTGTCTACCTAGGTGGGTGAGTCGGTTGTTGGAAAAAGGATTTATAGATTGGATGCATGCTTTCTTTGCCTCTATTGATTGTAGAATGAAGGTGGTGAAGTTTAACTTTCCAAATGAGCCCGCTGTAGAGTGGAAGGGGGTAAATTCTATTCTTAGAGGTCGTATCATCTCTTGTTTGAAAGCATGTAAAATTATCTCCAAAGGGTGTTTATACCATATAGTAAGGGTACAATATTTAGACTCCAAAAATCCTCCCATTCAGTTAGTCCCCGTAATGAGTGAATTTCTGAAGGTCTTTCCTAATGATTTTCCGGTATTCCTCCCAAACGGGAAATTGATTTTGGTATCGACTTATTACCGGATATAAATCCCATTTCAATTCCTCCTTATCAGATGGCTCTGGCCGAATTGAAAGAGTTAAAAGGCTCAACTCAAAGATTTACTAGACAAAGGATTCATTAAACCTAGTATTTGTCCATGGGATGCTCCGTTTTTGTTAGTGAAAAAGAAGGACGAGTCTTTAAGAATGTGTATTGATTATCGCCAACTCAAAAAAGTCACAATAAAAAACAAGTATCCTCTCCCTCGGATTGACGACTTGTTTGATTAACTCCAAGGGGAAAGCTACTTTTCTAAGATTGACTTGAGATCAGTGGTATCACCAACTTAGGGTGAGAGGTGAGGATATACCAAAGATGGCATTTCAGACTATATATGGTCACTATGAGTTCTTAGTGATGTTATTTGGTCTCACAAATGCCCCATTGGCATTTATGGATCTCATGAATAGGGTGTTTCAAAATTACCTAGATTCATTTGTCATTATCTTCATTGATGACGTCATGGTATATTCAAAAAATGAGGGTGATGTCATGAACCATTTGAGGGTGGTGTTACAAGTGCTTAAGGAGAATAAATTATTTGCCAAGTATAGCAAATGTGAGTTTTGGTTGATGTCAGTGACATTTCTTGGTCATATCATCTCTAATGAGGGTGTTGAGATTGATCCAAGGAAAACAGAGGCGGTGAAAAATTTCCCTAGACCATTGACTCCAATTAACATTAGGAGTTTCTTGGGTTTAGAAGGTTATTATCGAAGGTTTGTGGTTTGTTTTGCGTCCATTGCATCTCTCTTGACTACTTTGACCCGAAAATGTAAGAAATTTTGAGTGGTCAGAAGCATGTGAGAGAAGTTTTTAAATGTTGAAGTATAGGCTTACTTTTGCTCTAGTGTTGACTTTACCGGAGGGTACAAAGGGTTTTGTTGTGTGTTGTGATGCATCCCGAGTGGCTTTAAGGTGTGTGCTTATGCAACATGGGAAGGTGATAGCCTATGCTTCTAGGTACTTAAGGTGCACGAGAGAAATGATCCAACTAATGTACATGAGTTAGTGGCCGTGGTATTTGCCTTGAAAATATGGATGCAGTACCTGTATGTTGTCCATCTTGATGTGCATACCGACCATAAGAGTCTCCAATATATTTTTACTCAAAAAGAGTTGAATCTCCGACAAAGAAGGAGGTTAGAATTGTTGAAAGATTACGACATGAGTGTCCTCTATGACCCCGGCAAGGCCAATGTGGTTGCAGATGCTCTAAGTCGGATGACTATGGGTAGTGTGTCTCACATAGATGAAGCCAAGAATGACCTAGTGAAGGATGTTCATAGGTTGTCTAGGTTGGGTGTGACGTTGGAAGATTCTCCGAATGGTGGTATCATGGTCCATCATAACTCCAAGTAATCGTTGGTAGTTGAGGTAAAGTCCATTCATCTGGGTTTGACTAAAATGTACTATGACCTTAGAGAAGTGTCCGAATTTCCAACAAGTGAAAGTCAAACATCAAAGCCAGGTGGCTTACTACAAGAAATCCAAGTTCCTACTTGATTGAGTAAGGTTATGCGGATTTACTTGGTTATTGCACTTGTTGACTAGATAGGGGTTCATGTGTAATTGTCTTGATTTGGTTATGTTGAAATGTAATCTTATACATACTTGTTTGTAATATGACTTGATGATAGAGTTACTTGAATATGTATTCGATTATATGATAAGCATGTTGACTTGACTAGTTTTGATGTTGTTGGTCTTGTGATCTACATTCCTATGACTTACTGAATCCCAAGAATCGGAAAACCCCATCAATTTAAAGTTTAGAAAAAAACCCATTAGAATCGGAAAACCCCATGGAATTGGGTAATTTAGAAATCAAATTTGAAAGGACCTCTTAGGGAAAGGAATCCCAAGAGTGAATGTTGTTACAATTGAATATGTCTGAATTAAGTATGTATATGGTATAATTCTTAATGTACACCATTCTTCTCTACCTTTTTACACGAAGTGTAGGTTATGGATTCTTAAAGGATGTCTTTAATGGTGAGGAGCTTGATATGTGATTCCCAAGCTCAAGGAAAGCAATCCTTAAGTCCAAGGATTTCCTAAGTCTATCTTACTGTAAAGTTCAGTTATAAATGTACTTATGATTTATGTTGTATGCACCGTGTCCATAAGAGTACATTAGGGACACGGTGCATACAACATAAATCATAAGTACATTTATAACTAAACTTTACAATAAGATAGACTTAGGAAATCCTTGGACTTCAGGATTGCTTTCCTTGAGCTTGGGAATCACATATCAAGCTCCTAATCATTAAAGACATCCTTTAAGAATCCATAACCTACACTTCGTGTAAAAAGGTAGAGAAGAATGGTGTACATTAAGAATTATACCATATACATACTTAATTCAGACATATTCAATTGTAACAACATTACGTAAAACCATACATTTGTGTTAGTAGAATTCATGAACCTCGTCGATGGGGAATGAGTGTGAAGGACTATTCTTTCAAGTTCACCCAACTCTCTAAGTATACCCCAACCTTTGTAGCTAACTCTAGGGCTAGAATGAATTAGTTCGTGACAGTAGTATCTAGCTTGGTGGAAGAAGAGTGTCGTATGACAATGCTCCATAATGATATGGATATCTCTAGACTCATGGTGTATGCTCAACAAATTGAAGTACAATCTTAGGAACATGAATATGGATGGGAAGAGGGTATAGGTCATCTTCTACAAACTAGATACTCCAAAAATTTTCCAAAAACAATTTTTGAACCAGAAGAGTTTGCAATGTGTCTTCATCGCAAGCCAAGATTTTGGCCTTGGGTGTGCCACGTCCGCGACGCAGACGGGCTCCCTCCATACACAAAAGCTGCTACCGCTTGGAAGCTTTCTTGGTCGAAAGTGGGGTCCCTTCGTGGATCCTTGGGGGGTAGGACCTATATGTTTTCACCCTATATACATTTTTTACCTATATAAAGCCTTTTTAGAAGTTTTAGACTTCATACAACACTCACAAACCTTCCCAAGACCTAAAGACGTTCACTAGTTCAATTTCGCTAGTTTCAACAAGTCATGGTCATTTTATTAGCGTTTTGGTTCTAACACTTCTTAGACAAGTTTATTAGACTTATTTAGTTGTAAAATCCTTATTAGTCATTTTGTGAAGCTCTATTCTTGGTCATAGAATTTCTGGGGTGTGTCAATATCCCCCCTCCCCCCTTATGAACATTTATCCCCGAATGACACTTTTTGACCTTTAAAGGAAGAAGAGACTTAAGACTACCAGCCCAACCAACAACAATATATATAAAATAAGTCAAAACTCATTGGAGGAATTCTCCACTACTTTCGACATATAATTATAACATTTAACATTGGAACTTAATTGTAATACCTCGAAAATGACTTAGGTGAAACTAAAACCTAACATAGTTGTAATAATAGTCTAAGGTCCTAAAATGGCCTATAATGTGTTATTGATGAAGTTTCTAAGTGTTAAGGTGTTTTGGAAGTGAAACGTCAAGGGACAACCAAGCCTTTTGAGGACTAAGCAACATATGTGACTCATGTGTGGTTTTATGTATGATTAATGAGGTTATAAAGTCATTATATAATTTATTATCGTGTATATAGTCAGTGTGTCAAGTTTCGTGATGTTTGGAGGTCAAACGTTGAAGAACGTTCACGAAGTTTGAAAGCTTTTCCTTCAAACGACCTTGTGTGCCTATGCATGTTTCGTGAAGTTTTACGTGTTCATTTTGAATGAAATTCATGTGAGAGGTCCTAAACTCGTGTACAAAACGTTTGAGAAAATATCCCCAAGGACCATCCAAGGGTCCTTGAGGAAGGACCCATGGTAGTGGCAAAAACTACCTAAGGCAGTCCTACCTACGGATGGCAAACGACAGCCAGTGGCCTGGTCGACGCCCCGTAGGTGGAGGGCGTCATTTGGTACTTATAATAGGGAGATAATCTCCCATATTTCAGCATCTAAACCTATCGACAGTTTACAAGACGGTCCGTGTGTGGACTGATGCCCCGTCGATGGACAACTATTGATTGGGTCTATATTCTGCACAACTTACTATTAAGTTCAAGGGGTGAAGTTGTAAATTCACCCCACGTCCAAATAAGATAAATGGCAGTTACTTATGGTTCGTTTGGGTATTAAAAACATGTTTATAACCTTAAAACACTTAGAAGATTTCATTCTTCAAAATCAACACAAAATACCTTAGAAATTCTCTAGAACTCCATTGGGGCCAAAACTCAAGAAAGGGCTTGATTGGAGAATTGAGTGGAGATTATTCGTCAAATGGGAGTATTAGATTTATGGATATATGTTTTTTATCGTTCAAACTCTATTCATCAAGGAGCCCAACTTTCAAAGAAGTTTCCTATAGTTTTCAAAGATGAATTGTCCAATTTCATGATCTATCTATGGGTTCTTGCATTACAGGTTTTAAAGCATTGTATATTGTTTGAATTGTTATTAATTTGATGATTTTAATCAACTAACCTATGAACCCATATAATTGATGAACCCTAGCTCTTGACTACTTTATGGGTTAAGTGATTAGGACTTAATACATATGAATTCTAATGTAGTATCCTACAGGCTATTGATTGAAGTAGTAATTGTATTGAATTGATATCTAGGTTTTCTTAGAGTGAGTAATCTGTATTGAACTGAATTAGTTTCATTGAGTATCATAGTTCTTATATTGAATTGATGTTTATGGCAATGGATAAGGGCCTTATGGTATTGAATTCGATGATTTAGCATTGGATTGAAGTGTTGAGGATGGAGTGGTGGTACACTTCCCTAATTCTCTTTATTTTATGTTAATTAGATTTCAATTATGTTGTGATTGTTATGGTCCATGTATGGTGGCGCTGATCTATGCCTTACTTGCAATTGATGTGGCCTTGTTGGTGTTACTTTATGTAATATAATGATCATGAACTTGTCGGAACTACATGAAGTATTATGATGACTAGTGTAGTTGATTTAAGTGAAGTATGAGCATATTTATCGACATGTGAAGTAATGTGAAAGTATGTTTTTTTTCTATGTATGTTAGGAGATCATCTAGACAATGAGTATGTGCTTATATGTGTAGTCTTAGAATTGATTCATGGTTGTTCCTACTTGACTATATGATTTATGATGGTTATAATTGTGCTGGTATAGTAATGTATAGGATAACATAAAGATGATAAGGGTCATTTCTAAATGCTTAGAAGAATGATATGCTATATGTGATAAAGTCAAGAATGTTGTGTTTTGTTTTGGTAGACTTTTATCCCTTACTCGATACATGTATGGATGGTATGTGAATATGATATGTCTTGACTAGGTAGGATTAGTGCACCCTTGTTATGTATGAATGAATGATATGTGAACCCTTAAATGATGTGAGAAGGTTATGTACGTGGAAGGGGTTATGTTATAAATGGTAAAGTTGAAGAGCCGTAATGGTATCCTTCATGTAAAGGATGATGGACTTAGGGTTGATTGGATTGAACGATATCATATTATCCTTAGGGAAGTCATAATGATCTATCCTAGTCGCCGTTGAAAGGTTGAGCTAGTGGACCTCTTTGGTAGTGTGAATATGATTGGGTTATGAACTATATAAGGAACCTTTTCATGTCATGGTTTAGTGTCAATTACTCTATGAGAACACATGCTAGCACCGAGTGACTATGTTATGGGAAGTAGTTGTAATTGAGAAGGAGATTAGAGTACAATGTACCTCTACTTGAGAATGAGACTAGAGTGCATTAAAGCTGTTCATATTCCTTAATCATGTGCCTACATGGGATGTGTCCTAGTTCTACCCAATCCAAGTTGAACACCCTCATCAGAGTAGGTTAGAACTCCGAATTCCATGTATAACTATCATGGTCTATGTAGTTTATTGCCTATTCTCATCATATTGGATACTTACTAGTATTAGAGGAGTTCTATGAAGTTTAGGTGGTGGTATCGGACGCTATCTAGATATAGGTCTTGTCGAAGAGCATTACTTGAATGTATTTATGTGATGAATGATTCTTAATTTAACTAATGAATGTAATGAATTAATTTAAGAAAGCATGTTAAATGAATAAGTACTTATCTAGAGTAGTTAAGGGTTGTCTAATCAAGGTGTGAAGGGGCCATAGGAATGGTCACTTCGTATCTTTCCTACATAAGTCTTAAGAATGACTCTACTTAGTGATGATTTGATTATGTGAACATGATATAAGCCTTAGGTAGTCTTAAGGATTATTTAGGTAGTCAGGAAGAGGTCAATGCATCTTCTTGATTTACTTAAGTAAGTCTTTTGATAACCTTTGGAAGGAAAATGTCATATAATCTATGAGTTGATGTATTAAATGAGAATGATTCTATCTTAGGTAGTATATAAGATCTCTTAAGTGTGTATATAAGTGATTGTATGGGCGGTCACTTCACAACTTATTCAAGTGAGACTTAGAATCACCTTAGGTAGAAGGATCTCATGTTCATAAGGGTGATGTCTTGTAAGTATGTGTTGATCTCATTATAGGTGATCATTAAGGATCATTTAGGTGTACCTAGAGAGGGTGTATGCGTGGTCTTTATTTGTCTTACTTAAGTGAGTCTTAGGATAGCTTGTAGTGAGAGGATTGCATGCTAGAAAGAGTTCCTTGTGAAGTTGAGAAACATCACTGTAACATTAAGCAATGGTCACTGTAAAGTGACATAGTTCACTGTAAAGATTTCTAAAAATGTGATAAATGGACTAAGTGATTTCTTCTGTGTTTAAAAGTTGTTAAATGTTATTCTTATGATTATAGTATGATATTTAAATTAAAAGATGCATGTATCTAATAAAATATCCATTTTCATGATTGTATGCATAAAGTCATACTTAGTACAAGTGTTTGTACTAACTCCATACATTTGTTTAGCTCTAAAGGTGTAGGTGAAAGGTGAGAAGGATCGTGAAGGAAAGCTTGGATTCTAGAGTTTTTCAAGCAAATTAAAGTATGTCCTCAATTAAATCAAGTGCATACATATATGTCTTTTATTGGAAAGAATTGTAATAGACTACGTATTTCTTATACTCGTATTATATGGGCCGTGTCCCAAATATTCTCGAGTCTAAGCTTTGTTAAGATTGAGACTTCGTATTTCCTATGATTTCTAATGAAAGATGTTATTAAAGATATTCTAATGTTTTGTGAAACGTTTAAATCCCTCACTACTTTTCATTATGCATATGCAATGAACTATACCAAAAGGGCTTGTACAAGAACTCTGAGAGGTCAAGTACGCCAGTTGCATTCTGAGACTGCCATATCTTCTAGGGTGTGGTTTCAGAACGTGACATTAATCCTAAACATATCACATACATAAGCACCACTTTTCATATCATATAAGGAGGAACGTCCTTCTCCATTTTAATGTGAGCTCCATATGAACATCAGGATTTGTCATGAGGATTTCTTATAAAACAACACAAATTATGCTTAATACAACTACCATGAATACTTATAGCACACCACATACATAAGTGAAAGCCAAACATAAGAAAAATATTTCATGGAAAAGAAACAAAAACTCAACGTAAGCATGACTTTCTATATTAATATGCACACTTTAGAAAAGCATGAAAAGTCCAATATTTTATTTTAATCATATAAAGAACTACTAACCTGAGCCTTGGCTAGGAGTTAGAGGGAAAAAGGTGAGGATAGCGGGACTCCATGTCGGCCTCGGCCTCCCATGTATCTCCATCAAAGGTGGTTCCTCAATAGAACTTTTAAAGAGACAACATCCTTATTCCTTAATTACATAGTTTGTCTATCCAATATCTCAACCGTGTCCTCTTCATAAGAAAGGTCCTTTTTTACCGCTAAACCTTCTAGAGGAAGAACGTAAATCGGGTCCCCTATACACTTTTTGAGCTTGGAAACATGGAATATTGGGTGAATCGTGGCAAAATCATTGGGCAATTTCAATTCATAGGCCACACTCCCGACTCTTTTCAAAATTTCATATGGCCCCTCATAACAAGGACTAAGTTTCCTCTTCTTTCCAAACCTCATTGCCACTTTCATGGGTGAAATTTTCAAATAGACCCAATCTCCTACTTCAAATTCAAGGTCTCTCTTTCAATTGTCGGCATAGGATTTTTGCTGACTTTAAGCTATTTTTAGTCATTCTCTTATAACCCGAACCTTCTCGAGGGCTTCATATACCAAATTGGGACCAAGTGCCTCGAAGGGTGCCATAGCTATAGTCAAATGATAACTATTGTTGTAGGAGAACTCTATCAAGGGTAGGTGGTCATCCCAATTACCCTTGAAGTTGATGATACATGCCCTCAACATATCTTCAAGAGTTTGAATAGTGTGTTCCTCTTGACCATCTGTCTTGGGACTAAAAGCGGTACTAAGCTTCACCTTCGTACCAATCCCACTTTGGAAAGTTTTCCAAAAATGGGAGGTAAATTGAGTACCTCTTTTTATGAAATGATGGACAAAGGGGATCCATGTAACTTCACTGTCTATTTGATGCACAATTTGGCATAATCTTCTTCCAAAAATGTGACATTGACGAGAAGGAAATGTGCGAACTTTGTTATCCTATCCACAATGAACCATATCAAGTCATGTTCTCTTCTAGTACGAGCAACCCCACTACGAAGTCCACGTAATATCCTCCCATTTATATGGATGAATATCTATATTTTGAGTCAAACCACCTGGCCTTTGATGCTTTGCTTTGACTTGTTGGCAGTTTGGACACTTAGTAAAAAAATCCGCTATGTCCATTTTCATACCATTCCACCAATAAATTTCTCAAAAGTCGCGGTACATATTTGTAGCACCCGGGTGAATGGAATACCAGGAGCCATGAGACTCTTCCATGATCAATTCCCTTACACCATCCACATCCAGTAAACACAACCTTTCTTGGTGCCTATTCATCCCATATTCTCATTAAGAGAAAGACTCATTAAACTTACGAAGGACCGTTTCCTTCAAATCCATCAATAGGGGATAAAGGTGTTGTTTGTATTTCACCCCAACCACTAAAGATGACTCGAAATTGTGGCAAACCACGAAAACACCCTTTTGAGATTCATCTAGTCAGACATCCAAACGAGCTAACCTATGAACCTCTGTTACTAACTCTTTCTTATCATCAACCACATGAGTCACACTACCCATGGACACTCTACTCAAGGAATCCGCTACCACATTAGCTTTTCCAGGATGGGAAAGGACACTCATGGTCATAGTCCTTAAAAGTTCTAACTATGTTCTTTGATGTAGGTTCAAATCTTTTTAGGTTAACACATACTGTAAACTATTTTCACATGATTCTGACCATTCGAATCTGGACTTCTTTTGGCTTAAGGCCATTAATGGTGATGCGATAGACGAGAATCCCTCAACAAAGCTCCTATGGTAACCGGCCAAACCTAGTAAATTTGGATGTCGCTAGGACAAAATGGTCTAGGAAAACTTTTGACCACTTTCGTATTCCTTGGATAAACCTCTACCTTTTCACTAGACACAATGTTACCAAGAAAGGAAACCTATCTCAACAAAAACTCACACTTGTTAAACATAGCAAAAAGTTAGTTATCCTTGATAACTTGCAAAACTATTCTCAAGTGTCTCATATGATCATTTTCACTCCTAGAGTATACAAAAATGTCATCAATGAAGACAATCAAAAAAAAAATCAAGAAACTTTCTAATAACTCGATTCATAAGGACATGAATGCCGTCGGGGCATTTGTTAGGCCAAACGACATCACTAGGAATTCAAAGTGACCATATCTTATTCTGAATGATCTTTTCGGAATATCACCCTCCCTCACATCTAAGTTGATAATAAACCGACCTCAAGTCAATCTTTGAAAAGTAACTCGCTCGTTGGAGTTTATCAAACAAGTCATCAATCTTAAGGAGCGGGTATTGGTTCTTTATGGTTACTTTGTTTAGTTGACGATAGTCGATGCACATTCTGAACGTCCCATTCTTTTTCTTTAAAAATAATACCATAGCACCCCATGTAGATATGCTCGATTGAATAAAGCCCTTATCTAAAAAATCTTTGAGTTGAGCCTTTAGATAATTCAAATCTCTCGGGGCCATCCGATAAGTAGGGATTAAAATTGGTTGTGTATCCGACAACAAGTCTATGCCGATGTCAATCTTATGTTTGGGAGGAATTCTTGAAGGTCATCAGGAAAGACCTTTGGGGATTCCCTCTCAACGGGTACCGACTGTATGGAGGAACCTCAAATTCAAGATCCGTAACTCTTACTATGTGGTAAAGACAACCTTTTGCAATCAATTAGCAAGCTATTAGACATGATATGATCTTACCCCTAGGATTTGAGTTTCCTCCCTTCCACTAAAAAATGGGTTCCTTTGGGAATTGAAATCCCACTATCCTTGTCCTACAATCAATAGTTGCAAAGATGCAACCAATCCGTACCCAATATAATATCAAAATCTAGCATATCAAGTTCTATCTAGTCAACTAATGTAACTCTATTGTGAAAGGAAATAGGACAAGCTTTATTGAATCTTTAACTACCATGGAATCACTCACCAAGGACGAAACCGAAAAAGGCTAGTCTACTATGTCGGGTAGTATTTCAAATTTCATGGCTACAAGATGGGTCACAAATGACAATGTAGCTCCCGGATCCAACAAAGCATATACATCAAAGGAAAATAATTTTAACATACTAGTGACCACGTTCGGCGATCTCTCTTGATCACTTCGGTACTAGAGAGCATAAAAGCGATTTTTCATATGATCATCCGAATTCGGGGCACTTGTTTGAGCTTGAGCATTTTCCCTTCCATGATTCTTCATCATAGGGAGATCTCTCTTCATGTGACCACTTGATACGCTCAAACTTACTTCTCAAATAAGAAGTAAAGAGGTCGTGTCAAGTAAAGAACCCAACTAGTAAGGTTGGGATCGTTCCCACGAGGAAAATAGTCTTGACTTAACTTCAACCTGTTATTACTATTGTTTAGTCAATGACTTCCTTGGAAAGTAAAAACAATAAAGGGGGGTTTCTATTTCTAAATGAGTAAAATTAATTAACAAACTTGACAGAGACACTTAACAACTTTGAATGTTGGATTTTAATCAATTAATCAAAGTAACTAGGGTTTACGTGTTCCCCACAGGTTTATAACTTGATAACTCTAACTAAAACAATTCTTTCCTAGTATCTTGCATGCAAAGTGATAAGTTACGTATTTCTAAATCCTTGGTCCTACATCTAGAAAATCTCACTCCGCACCTTGGTCCGCCTACGTGTGTTGCTATCCTAACCCTTATCCTTACCTCATATTAAGCATCGTATTCGATATTTGACTAAGTTATTACCTCGTACCAATCAATACTAGCCTATTAGATAGTATAAACTAAATCTATGTTGATAATTCTTTTCCTATTATCTACCTCCTTGGTCCGACAAGTAGCATTAAGGCGAGTTCTAACGTTGGCCATCCGTTAAAAAGACTTCTAAGCGAAAGAATTATTTATACATGCAAGACACTATTCTAGAATTGTTATTTTAGTTAGGTTTTATCTCATTATTTGCCTATGGTTCCCACAGCCCTAGTTATGGAGTTTAGTTACTCATAGCCATAAACACAATATTCAAATATATTAGATTAGAATTCATGTACTTACTTCAATGAGAAAGAGTAAAATCCTAAAGTTTGCTTGATTAATCTCCAAAAATCACTTGCAAGAATCTCAAAATCCAATACTTATACACAAAGTCTAAGAATATGATGTCTAATCTAATAGAGTCTAACCTCAAAAATGAGGTTTTTCGAACTATTTATAAAAAATAAAAAACCTAATTAAACAAGTACTCTGTTTGCTGGAAATCTGCCAAAACGCGGCTGGGTCGACGGACCACGCGACGGATCGTCGTGGTCACGACGGACCGTCATGGACTCCGTCGTCCCATACTTATGCAATTTCTTCTGCTGCTCTCTTCACCACCCTCGACGGCAAGTATGACGGACCGTCATAGGCACAACGGTCCGTCGAGGGTCTTCGTTCCAAAACATTTCAACTCTTGGAATCTGGGCACTGGGATCACTTCTCTGAACTTCATGACGAACCTGCAGGACGGACCGTCATAGCCACGACGGACCATCACAAGCTTCGTAACCCCACACTTGGTTAGGCTTCCCATCTTCCTTCAGCATCTTTACTACGCTACCATCTACGGACCGTCACAAGCACGATGGACCGTCATAAGCTCCGTAGGTGGTCTCTTCTGCATTTTTTCACTCAAAATCTCCGCATTCAACTTTGGACAGATTTCCTGCAAACAAAGAGAAACTTATATAAAAACTAGCACAAAAAGACTTTCAGAAACACTAAACTTAAGGAAAAAGTATTAATTATACCATGAAACCACGGTATATCAACACCCTCAACTTAAATTCGTTGTTTCTCGTCAAGCGACGCACTATGACTCACTACACAATCTTTGTACAATAGCATCCATGTTTTATCCTTTGCAATCATTTGGCTATCAATCCCGATTAATCTCATCAAATCTATACATGCTATAACTATTAGGCTTGAATTTTGTGGGATTAGAACATGACACAGACTCACCATGCACTAACACCTATTTTTTTCAATTTGTCCCCGAGGAGCTAACAATTCCGGTATTGCAACTAGTGTCCTCACTTTAAGACAAAATCCTCATTTTTCACACAATGATTTCAGTTCGAGTATAAGGATTACTTTTCAACACTCACTCTCAGAACAAAGTCACACTCATTCATACCTATTTCCATAAGCTTGCCCTTATTTTCACTGCCTTAAGTTCGCTATACAACCCTTAGGATCGCGATAGGACTTTCTTAGCTAGTAACATAGCTCAGGGTCAGGTAGGGTGTATTTAGGTATACTTTAGTGACTTTTTGCCCTCTTTGACATATCGGCTAAACCTTCCACTTTCTATCATTTTATCTCACCCAGTTTCTCATATTATTTCACCTTGCTATTTTCTCTTCTTTCTTTAGTTGTGTAAGTGACTCTCTTCTTTTCTTGCTTGTATTTCTTGTATATTTTTCTTTTTCTTTACTTTTCTTTCAACTAATTCTTGAGTCACTTTACTTTTTTTATTTCTCTCTCTTTGTTCTTTCAACCCCACTTTCCAGAGCATTCCTCATAATAGCCACCCTCAACTCATGGCTTTTCCATGAGTCAAGGTACACAATACCCAAAGTTGGGTCAGGGCCATAACGAAGGTTGTTTACTGCATTAGCCACCCTCAACTTATGCTTTTGGCATAAGATGAGGTGCACATGTCCAAGGAGGGACCAGGGCCAACACATTGTTCCCAGAAAAAAATCAGTTGGGTGAAAAAGAAAGGTCTATTTTAAGCTCAGATCATTTGGATCAAATAAGGATAAATTTCATTTGGTTAAATAGACTCAGATCATTTGGATCAAAGAAGGATAAATTTCATTTGGTTTTCTTTTATTTAGGCTAGAAAAATGTCCTATGATCCTTTCCTAATTGTCTATTACAGCTTACTTTCAGCAGGACTAACAAGGCAAGTTCTAGCTCAGTACCAATAGTGGACTTCTTTGAATTTTCCTCACACTCACTTGAAATCTCATCACTATACCAGATTATCATACACCTAGTTCGAATTTAAGACTAAGGGTAATGCAATGGTGTAACTCTATGTCATGTTTAGAGCCACACAATTATCAGTTACTATGCCTATTCATGCATTATTTTCCAGTTTATCAGGATATCATTTTATCCATCATGCTCCAGAATTAAACTATGTACAAAAGATATAAACATGCCGATTCAACAGAAAAAGTAATCAGTCTTTTGGGGAAAAAGAACATAGGCAAGAAAACCCCAAAGGAGGATAGTGAATTGGGCTACTCAGACTTCACCCTAACACTCACTTTCCATTTACCCCACACCCCAAAAAAAACATGCAATTGTCCCCAATGCATAAAAATTAAAATACTAGAGTGGTAGGTGAAGCAAACCTGTGGCGCAAAGCGCCGTCGATCAGCAAGCTGGTGGGTCCGGTTCCCCAGAACCCACGTCCTATGCAATCTGGACACCCTTAGTGGTGTCCTCAGCAACAAACGCACCATCAGTAGTGCCTCATGCTATTTCTACAGTACGGGAGCTAGACGCCCAACCGCTAACTCTGATGCTCTCATCTGGTGCGCCGCCTCCTCAGCAAGTGAGGCTCTCCTCGCAGCCTCTATCTCTCAGCGCTCCTTCTTCTGTGCTCGCGTCTCGTCCTGTGCTCGACCCCTACGCCTCTTGGCACTCTCTCGAGGGGGAGGTGGTGGAATTTCAGAAGTAGCAAAAAGGGCTGCCAACACTGTGTCCTCAGCAGGTTCGACAGAAGGGGCCTCAGAATTCGGCACCCTAGCCTCTAAGATCGTGTCGATATCTGCATGAAGACTGTCGACTGCAGCCTGAAGGGTCGACACATCCATCGGAGGGGCTGGTCGGGCTAGCACCCTCAACTCAAAGGCGTCCAAGCGCTGGTTAACCTCAGTGATCTTCCGCTCTGTAAACTGCACCATTATCCTCTCTAGGCGCTCTTCGGACTCAGTGATCGACTTCTGCATCCACGGCTGGATATGATGCAGAAGAGTGGCCATTTGTGCCTCTAGTTTTTTGACCCTAGCAAGAGGGACAAGTGCCGGTAGAGGGGCTGTGCGAGAGGAGCTGGGGGCAGTGCTACTACCCGGGATAGACTCGACCAGGGTAGTGTCAGTGGATGCCGCCTGTGTAGCTGTGCGGGCCAAGGCTACCGTATCAGCAAGATCATCAGCAAGTGGGGGCAGCTCCAGACGGGGCCCTCTGCATGGAGCCAACTCATTGGCCTCGTCTCTGATAAGGCCGACGTCAACAGTGCCCTGCGGGGTCTTACGCTGATATACGTACCATATGGGCACACCTGCGGACCTGCAGAGGGCAAAGATCATGCACGGGAAATGGTAGGTAGTAGTGACCTTAAATGCCCTCTCGTGCATGACTGCCTGGAGAAACCATGCGAAGTCCACCTCGAATCCGGCTATCATTGCCGCCATCAACACTTCTCGATCCCAGGTAATGATATTATCAGCAGCTGTGGGGGAAAGGAAGTGACGGACAAGTATCCACAAGAACTTTGCTGTGAACGTGAGGTTGTCCTTCTTGATGGCCCCCTTAGGCTCAGTCACCAAATCGGAACCCTCTCCATCTACAGACAGGTGCAGGTCCATCCACCTCTTGGTGGTCTCTCTCAGTGATGGCTCGTGCAAGAACTGGCCATCCTTAACTATCTGCCAGCGGTAGTCAAACTCGGCAGTGAGGGGGGTCCGAGTAGCATCAAAACTTTTGCCGTATAGAAACCGACGGATGGCTGGCAGGGAAATGTCAACCTGTACGCCCCGTACTCGGACCTGCTGCAGTGGGGCCTGTTTAGCAGGGGCAGCCCATCTATCTATCTGTGATCAGAGAGTCGCTGTGTAAGATGCGTAGAACTCTCGGACCAATTCTTCATTGTATCATCCCAACGGACATGCTGTCCACTCCAAGCGATGCCTGATGAAGAGATTGTGGATCTCAGGCATCGTCGCGAGACTCCCTGTAAGGACCCGCCGCTCAAAGGTGAGTGTTCGAGTCATCACTGCTTTATCAGTCAGGAACTTGGCGTCGGAATAGACTTGGAATTGCCCGTCGACACACCACCGGTTGGGATGGTCAGTGGCTGGGGTGGGGACCTGAATTGGTGAGCCTGATGTAGAGTCTGAATTGTCAGCCTCATCAGACGAGGCCGACGCTGCAGCGGTGGCGGGTGCGGGAACCTCAGCAGAGTCGGAGGCTTCCTTGGACCATGATACTCCTAAGGAGCTAGACGCTCCTTCCTCATTTGTGGCTGACCCAGAGGGTGTACCGGTCAGTGTGCGCTCCTCATCATGGGGACAGTGACTACGCCGGACTCCACCTTTTTGGGTGTGGCTCCGGGAGCACGTGCAACACAGGAAGGGGTGAAAGTTACTTGGGGCACGTACTCAGGGTCACGCTCATAATTAGAGCCGATGACCATGCGGACTGACGTGGCGACAGAATTCGATCGCCCGCCTGCGTAGATGCGGTCTTGCTTGGGTACCATAGTAGATAGTACCTGTAAAGGATCAATATTAGTACGAGTAGTGGCAAACAAGACAAGCAAAACCATACTTAACAAAACATTGAAAATAGTAGGTAATTGCTATAGAAACACTGGCAAAGGATGGGCCTGGTGACGGCCCGTCGTGACTATGAAGGACCGTCATGAGGTCCGTCATGTATTACTTGGACTGTGTATATATAGAGAACCCTGAAGGAGAGTCTCTGACTAGCATGACAGTCTGTGCAGGACGGACCGTCACAGGTACGACAGTCCGTCGTAGAACACTTGAAAAAAACATGGAGACCTTTAGGGGAGGGGTCTCTGACCGTCATAACGGTTGTGGAGGACGGACCGTCGTGGGTACGACGGTCCGTCACATGTGTCCATTGAAGGAAACTTGGAAAAAAATGAGAGACCATTAGAAACAGGGTATCTGACAACCAAAACGGTTGTGCAGGATGGACCGTCGTGAAGACGACGGTCCGTCACATGTGTCCGTTGAGGAACACTTGGGAAAAAATGAGAGACCCTTAGAAACAGGGTCTCTGACAACCGGAACGGTTGTGCAGAACGGACCGTCGTGAGTACGACGGTCCATCACATGTGTCTGTTGGGACAGGGTGCAAGGGCTTTTGCAATGGACCCTACGACGGTCCGTCGTGGGTACGACGGTCCGTCATCGGGGTCTCGTTCTGAATAACAGTGACAGAACTGAGGGTACCCTATGCATCCCCGATGAACCCACATTAAACTTGTAATGTTTTGGACCTACATTTGTCTATCCCAAACGCCTAGGAAACTAGCAATGCAAAGGCACCTATGTCTAGGGTTGTAAACATGGAAATTTCAAACATTTTGAACCTAGGTTAGATAGAATCTAATAAAGGAAACAACATAAGACGAAGAACTAAGCTAATACTAACTAATAAACAAAAATGCAAGATAAATGAGTAGAAATTAGAGAAACATACCTTAGAAATGGAGAAAAACAAATAGACAAGTACTCGGTAGCCAGGCAGAAACCCACAACAGCAGCTCCGACTAGTAGATTAACACTTTTAGGGCTTTGGACCATTGTGGGGGGCAATGATCGGTGGTTGATAGAGGAATAGATTGTGGAAGTTGATAAAGAAAGTAAAATGGGAGAAATAATGAAGTAATGGGGGTGAAATGAGGGGTTGGGGAGTTTAAATGGTGAAAGTTTATATTAAACTTCAACCGAGTCAGGTCGGGTATGCCTCATTAATCACGCGACGATTCCCCGACGACGGTCCGTCGCAGTTGTGATGAACCGTCGTTGGTTCCGTCGTGTGTGCCCTAGTTTGAAAATAACAGAAAGACGTACCTGGTACGATGGAGGCATACGACGGTCCGTCGCAGGCGAAACGGTCTGTCGATGTATCCATCGGTGACTGCTGCAGAGTAATTTTTTGCAGAATTTCCTGGTGATGTGCCTGCAAATTTAAAAACCCATTAGTAGAAAAATGCTACCATTACTTAATAGACTATAAGTATTGGGTTGACTCCCAACAAGCGCCTGATTTAATGTTGCGACACGACTGGGGACCCTTCATTACTCAGACTTCATCAAGATGGTATGCCTCTATCACTTCATTCCCCGATTCTTTATGCACAAAATAGAGTTTTATTCTATCTCTATTCCTCTTAAACCGCACTCCCTCCTTGACTTTTAACTAAAATTCTCCATGAGGGAATACTTGGGTAATCAAGTAAGGGCCAGTCCATTTGGACTTGAGCTTGCCCGGAAGACAAGGCACCCCAGAACTGTTTACAAGCACCAAATCCCCAACCATAAACTCTTGTTTTGCATTTTTCTGTTCAGTCTCCTTCTTCATCTTTTCTTTGTGGGATATGGTAGATACCGATTGGAGCTCACCCCTCTGCCTCATGGTCCTAGAAATGTTGAAGGTCGCTTCTTCATTATTCAACCAAAATGTCATCTGTCCCTTCTCCATATCAACTAATGCTCTACATGTATCAAGGAATGGCCTCCCAAGAATAATAGGCACTTCAAAATCGACCTCACAATCAAGAATAACAAAATCAGCCGGAAAGATGAATGACTCCACTTTTATTAGCACATCATGGAGTATCCATATAGGCCGTTTCACTGTCCGCTCAGCCATCAGTAGCCGCATCGCAGTGGGTTTTGGATCCCCCAAACCCAATTTCTTGTAAATCGAGAGGGGCATCAGATTTATGCTTGCCCCCATATCACATAATGCTTTCGAAAAATGTAATGACCCAACTGTACAAGGAATAGTGAACGCACCAGGATCTTCTTTCTTTTGTATGAGGGATCTTGTAGCAATAGCACTACAATGCTGCAGTCTATCATCATCCTCGAAAGTGACCGATCTTTTCTTGGTGACCAGATCTTTCATAAATTTGGCATAACCAGGCATTTGTTCTAGAGCTTCTACCAAAGGGACATTGATAGAAAGCTGGTTCAACATTGTTATGAATCGCCAGTATTTACCATCCTCGGTCTTTTTCACTAATCTCTGAGGGAAGGGTGGTGGTGGCCTAGGCATGGGAATTACCTTGATAGGTACTTCTGCATCTTTTCCATTACTTTCCTCTGCTTCACCACTACCCTTTACCACATTATTATTATCCTTTCTCACATTTTCCTCAGTAGATGACATAGGTGGGTCAATGGTTTGCTTACCACCCCGAGTAGTGATTGCCATACAGTGCGCATAATTCTTTGGATTTTGGACAGTGTTGCTAGGAAGAGTGCTCGGTTGCCGTGTGTTCGCTGTCACAAATAATTGGGCCACTTGCAATTCGATCTGTTTAATCGAAATTGCATGTGTATCAAATTTTTGCCCAATACTAGCTAAATCACCCCTTAACTCTTTAATGTGCTCATCACTAGCATCGAACCTCCTCATCATTTTGTGAAACATATCCTCAACTCGCGCCATACTATCTCCACCATCCTTAGGAGTAACTTCACGAGTTTGAGGATGGACATAGGGCCCATTCCTGTCGTTTCTATTAGCATAGTTACCCCTGTTAAAGTTGTTGTCGCGGTTGTAGTTTCCATCCCAGACATAGTGACCGTCACGGTTGTAGTTACCATAGTTCCGACCTTGGTTCACTTGACCTTGGCGCCAGTTATCCTTATTTGAGCCTTGGGCGTTTGGTCAGAAACCCCTCGTCTGCTCAATCACTGCATAAGTGACTTCCACATAATAGCACTCATCATTAGGAGGTGGTGGTTTAGCCAAGTAGTTGACTGCATTTATCTTTTCTGCACCCCCTGTGACATGTTTTAGTACCAACCCAAGCTTAGTTCTCATCTGAGCCATTTCTTCCCGAATCTCATCTGTGGCTGGGTTGTGAGTGGACTGCACTGCGAAGGTGGTTCTCCCTGTATCAGGATTCCTAGTACTCCAAGCTTTGTTATTCCAAGAGATTTTCTCTAATTTTTCATCGATCTCACCATAAGACACTCCCCATAAGATCCACCTGCTATAGTGTCCAACACCGCCTTATTGTTATCATCCTGTCCCCGATAGAAGTATTTATTTTGTGACTCATCATCTATACGGTGATTTGGAACACTTCTCAAGAATGAGGTGAATCTATCCCAAGAACTACTAACTGACTCTCTTGGTAGTGCCACAAAGTTATTCACTCTGTCTTTGTGGTTTAGTTTCTTGGAGACCGGATAGTAGCGTGCTAGGAAGACATCCCTTAGTTGGTTCCAAGTAAAGATTGAGTTGTATCGGAGCTCAGTGAACCAAATAGCAGCCTCTCCCGTCCATGAGAGAGGAAACACTCTGAGCCCTATTACATCTAGATCCAAATCAGGCCTCCCCACACAACTTTTACACACTGCCCTTACCTTAGCTATATGGGCATCTGGATCCTAAGAAGGTAGCCCTGAAAACAAACCTCTGGCAGTGAGCGTTTACATCAGGCTACTAGTTACCACAAAGGTGTGGCCTGTGGGTAGAGGGGGCAAGACAAGTGGCCCATCCGAGTCTTCTATGTTATCATACCCTCTGTAGTATGCTTGGGGCCGTGGAACGGAGTTTCTTCCCCTCTGTTGATGTTCACCCAGAGCATCGGGTAACATCTGACCATGAACATCAACCGGAGCTGGGATGTTCTGGTTTGGATCCTCATCATTTATTCCCAAGTTTCGATTCATATTGCGCAGTGTACGCTCTAACTCGTGATCATAGGGAAACAAGGGTTCTTTTCGTCTCCGTGTATTTGGCATACATGGAGGATAGTTCAGAAAAGAAAGAAAAAACAATAAAACAAAGTAAAATCAAGAAAATATAAACTAAACTATAGTAATATGTTCAAGTTAATCTAAAAGCTAGATTCCCCTGCAGCGGCGCCAAAATTTGATACGCTCAAACTTACTACTCAAATAAGAAGTAAAGCGGTCGTGACAAGTAAATAACCCAACTAGTGAGGTTGGGATCGTTCCACGAGGAAAATAGTCTAGACTTAACTTCAACCTGTTATTACTATTGTTTGGTCAATGACTTCCTTTGAAAGTAAAAACAATAAAGGGGGGTTTCTATTTCTAAATGAGTAAAATTATTTAACAAACTTGACAGAGACACTTAACAACTTTGAATGTTGGATTTTAATCAATTAATCAAAGTAACTAGGGTTTACGTGTTCTCCACACGTTCATAACTTGATAACTCTAACTCTAACAATTCTTTCCTAGTATCTTGCATGGAAAGTGATATGTTATGTATTTCTAAATCCTTGGCCCGGCATCTAGAAAATCTCACTCCGCACCTTGGTCCGGCTACGTGTGTTGCTATCCTAACCCTTATCCTTACCTTATATTAAGCATCGTATTCGATATTTGACTAAGTTATTACCTCGTACCAATCAATACTAGCCTATTAGATAGTATAAACTAAATCTATGTTAATAATTCTTTTCCTATTATCTACCTACTTGGTCCGGCAAGTAGCATTAAGGTGAGTTCAAACGTTGGCCATCCGTTAAAAAGACTTCTAAGCGAAAGAATTATTAATACATGCAAGACACTATTCTAGAATTGTTATTTTAGTTAGGGTTAATCTCATTATTTGCCTATGGTTCCCACAACCCTAGTTATGGAGTTTAGTTACTCATATCCATAAACACAATATTCAAATATAGTAGATAAGAATTCATGTACTTACTTCAATGAGAAAGAGTAAAATCCAAAAGTTTGCTTGATTAATCTCCAAAAATCACTTGCAAGAATCTCAAAATCCAACAGTAATACACAAAGTCTAAGAATATGATGTCAATCTAATAGAGTCTAACCTCAAAAACGAGGTTTTTCAAACTATTTATAAAAAATAAAATACCTAATTAAACAAGTACTCTGTTTGCTGGAAATCTGCCAAAATGCTGCAGGGTCAACGGACCACGCGACGGATCGTCGTGGTCACGACGGACCGTCATGGACTCCGTCGTCCCATACTTATGCAATTTCTTCAACTTCTCTCTTCACCACCCTCGGAGGCAAGTATGACGGACCGTCATAGGCACAACGGTCTGTCGAGGGTCTTCGTTCCAAAACACTTCAACTCTTGGAATCTGGGTACTGGGATCACTTCTCTGAACTTCATGACGAACTTGCAGGACGGACTGTCATAGCCACGACGGATCGTCACAAGCTTCGTAACCCCACACTTGGTCAGACTTCCCCATCTTCCTTCAGCAGCTTTACTAGCTGCCACCTACGGACCGTCACAAGCACGACGGACCGTCATAAGCTCCGTAGGTGGTCTCTTCTCAATTTCTTCGCTCAAAATCTCCACATTAAATTTTGGACAGATTTCATGCAAAACAAATAGAAACTTATATTAAAACTAGCACAAAAAGACTTTCATACACACTAAACTTAAGGAAAAAGTATTAATTATACCATGAAACCACGGTATATCACCACTCTTGACACAACCATAGCAATTACCCATGCCAACTAGGCACGTTCCATCTTGTTTTCGACCACATGGAGCTTAGGAGTAGACACTTTACTCTTGTTGACCCTTGGAGCATTAGGAGAGCCTTAGTTGTAAAACCTCCTTTTGATGGGAAGGACACTCATGGTCATAGTCCTTAAAAGTTCTAACTATGTTCTTTGATGTAGGTTCAAATCTTTTTTAGGTTAACACATACTGTAAACTATTTTCAAATGATTCCGACCATTCGAATATGGACTTCTTTTGGCTTAAGGCCGTTAATGGAGATGCGATAGATGAGAATCCCTAAACAAAGCTCCTATAGTAACCGGCCAAACCTAGTAAATTTTGGATGTCACTAGGACAAAATGGTCTAGGAAAACTTTTGACCACTTTCGTATTCCATGGATAAACCTCTACTTTTTCACTAGACACAATGTGACCAAGAAAGGAAACCGATCTCAACAAAAAACTCACACTTGTTAAACATAGCAAAACGTTAGTTATCCTTGATAACTTGCAAAACTATTCTCAAGTATCTCATATGATCATTTTCACTCCTAGAGTATACCAAAATGTCATCAATGAAAACAATCACAAAAAAAAATCAAGATACTTTCTAATAACTCGATTCATAAGGACATGAATGCCGCCGGGTATTTGTTAGGCCAAACGACATCACTAGGAATTCAAAGTGACCATATCTTATTCTAAATGATCTTTTCGGAATATCAACCTCCCTCACATCTAAGTTGATGATAAACCGACCTCAAGTCAATCTTTGAAAAGTAACTCGCTCGTTGGAGTTTATCAAACAAGTCGTCAATCTTAAGGAGCGAGTATTGGTTCTTTATGGTTACTTTGTTTAGTTGACGATTGTCGATGCACATTCTGAACGTCCCATTCTTTTCTTTACAAATAATACTGTAGCATCCCATGGAGATATGCTCGATTGACTAAAGCCCTTATCTAAAAAATCTTTGAGTTGAGCCTTTAGATCATTCAAATCTCTCGAGGCCATCCGATAAGTAGGGATTAAAATTGGTTGTGTATCCGGCAACAAGTCTATGCCGAATTCAATCTTATGTTTGGGAGGAATTCTTGAAGGTCATCAGGAAAGACCTCCGGGGATTCCCTCTCAACGGGTACCGACTCTATGGAGGAACCTCAAACTCAAAGATCCCTAACTCTTACTATGTGGTAAAGACAACCTTTTGCAATCAATTTTCAAGCTATTAGACATGATATGATCTTACCCCTAGGATTTGAGTTTCCTCCCTTCCACTCAAAAATGGGTTCCTTTGGGAATTGAAATTCCACTATCCTTGTCCTACAATCAATATTTGCAAAGATTCAACCAATCCATACCCAATATAATATCAAAATCTAGCATATCAAGTTCTATCTAGTCAACTAATGTAACTCTATTGTGAAAGGAAATAGGAAAAACTTTAGTGACTCTTTAACTACCATGGAATCACTCACCAAGGACAAAACCGAAAAAGGTTAGTCTACTATGTTGGGTAGTATTTCAAATTTCATGGCTACAAGATGGGTCACTAATGACAATGTAGCTCCCGGATCCAACAAAGCATATACATCAAAGGAAAATAATTTTAACGTACTAGTGACCACGTTCGGCGATCTCTCTTGATCACTTCGGTACTAGAGAGCATAAAAATGATTTTTCATAGGATCATCCGGATTCGAGTCACTTGTTTGAGCTTGTGCATTTTCCCTTCCATGATTATTCATCATAGGGAGATCTCTCTTCATGTGACCACTCTTGACACAACCATAGCAATAACCCATGCCAACTAGGCACGAACCATCATGTTTTCGTCCACATGGAGATTAGGAGTAGACACTTTACTCTTGTTAACCCTTGGAGCATTAGGAGAGCCTTAGTTGTAAAACCTCCTTTTGAACCTTGGTTTGTCTTGCATCTCAAATTTATTGTTGGAAGAATTCACATCTTCGGTTCTTACCTTCTTCAAATCTCTACCAACTTGCTTAAGCTTTTGATCTTCAATTTGTTCAGCATGGACCATTAGACGAGAGATGTCCATGCTAAGAATCAATGTTGGTGACCTACATTCATTAACCACAAGATCGTATATCCCCATGAAAAATTTGTTCATCTTGGCCCTAGAATCTGAAACCAATAGTAAGAGCATACTTGGATAGTTGAGTGAACTTGAGGCTATGCTCCTTCACTCTCATACCCCCTAGACGAAGGTTGATGAATTCTTGCGTTTTCTCTCCCTTACTTCCCAGGTAAATAACCTATCAAGGAAACCCGTCTTGAAAGCTCCCCATGTAATCCGACCTTCTATAACCGGCCCCTCATCCTTCCATTGCTCATACCATACTTGAGCTGCATCTTTGAGTTGGTAGGAGGCTAGCTACGCCTTTTCTTGTGAAGAAACACCCATAGCATCTAGAACATTGAACACTTCAATGAATCCTTGTGGGTCCTCCTCAACCTTAGAATTAATAAAAGTAGGGGGATTCATCCTTGTGAAATCCCTAATCCTTGAAGCGGTGGTATTAGCATTGGGGTTCACTTGCACCCTGCATCTCTAGAAACTTGGGTAGACAACACTTGAGTGAAGCTATGAATGGCCGACCTTATATCAGCATTAGACATAGCCCCTTCTTAATAGGAACTTAAGGTTCTGAGGAGCTTGAAAGGGAGCTGCCTCATTCAAATTGTCCTCTCCACCCCTTCAAGCATTGTTCCTTCTTGTATTCATTGTGTATAAGCACAATAAAAGGATTAGAATAAAAGGCTAGATAGATTTAAGACTCTTAGACACGATTAAGGAATAACAAAAGAGTGAAAGTTCCTAAGCATCACATAGTCTTTCATTCATAAGTGTGGCAAACTTCACAATTATTAATAAGACCCTCCGTAGACGTGGTTTAGTGAGACGTCAATCCTAAAGTTTACTTTAACCTAATGCTCTGATACCAAGCTTGTTACGATCCAACGTACCCCCTAGGCATAACGGACGGCGTTATCCTCTAAGAGGACTAAGACAAGCCCTTAGAATACATCATAGCATAACGTAGATAAAAAATTCAAAAAATTTAAAAACTTTAGATAGACTCCTCACATACAAAGTGTAGACAAACGTCTCTTTTAGTATAACAAATCATATAGAAGTCTAAAGTCTCCTCTAAGATATAAACCATCTACAAAAGTATGAATCACAATACTTTGGGCATAACCCTTGGTCTATTACAATATGCGATATAGGCTAAAATTAATTCTCAACATGAGAATGGAATAATTATCACAAAACATAGATAAAACTAATAAGGCTTGATGAGTGGCTCTATCCTTGAAACTCATGAGGACTCACAAATTGACTTAGGAAAGAGTCAAGTCTTCTTCTCCAACGACCAAGAATCTTCTCAAGTCCCGAATATAAAATGTTTGGAAAAAAGGGAGAAAATATGGGTTAGTACAAACTACATGGACTAAGTATGACTTCTATGCACAAAAATCATCAATGCATGAGAAAAGGACAACTTAGTCTAATCATGCTTTCTATCAATTTAACTCAACATGCATATATAAGAAGTATAATAAGTCAATTCAACATAATAGCAACCCAACATATAGATCACCCAAGAAATATTTGTGCAATGCCAAAGGTAGAACCCTCTAATCCTATCCAAGGCTAAGTATCACATTAAGCAACCCACTTCATACTTAAAACATATTCTCTTAAAGTCATCATTACATGATTAATACATGAATACTACTCATATCTTATCAACAGAATCATAATCATAATCATGGTCATATTCATAAAAGAACACTACTAGAACCATCCCTTATGATTCCACATTTGCAATGAGTAAGAGAAGTTCGATACCCTTCCTCACCCTATGTAATAGCCTCCAAGACAACCCTAATAAGAGTTCACATACTTGTCTTGTTAATTTACTTTTACATTAGGTAAATAAGTGCAACAACCAAAATGAGACAATGTGAGCTACATGGAATCCGGTGTTCTACTCCCACACAGAAAATAGAGGGTTAACACTTTCATAAGGTGTGACCATTCGTACATAGCTATTTAGGTGGATTCACTAATCTAGAGTCTTACTAACATTGAAGTTTCTATCTCATGAGACAACACATAACTAGGAAATCGTGGCTTACTAACGTGAGAAAACCCATGTGGTAGACCGGACTTACTAACGTGAGACCTACATCTCATTTGCATGCCCTTACGATGCTAAGCAATTATTCTCTTTTAGTAATCATCATACTCATCATACAATATCACAGTTTTCTCTTCTATACCCCTATGTGAACATCTTATCGTAATAGCTCATAGGAATTCACAAGTGAGAACTATCCTTTCATTTTAAAAACCACATACAAGTGAGTAAACCTTTAACTTAACACTTTATTACAATCATGAAAAACTAATTTCAATAATATAACAATCATGACATAACATACTTGCATAATTCATAACCAATTCAATAATATAGGGTTAAGGATGAGGAATACTTAGCATCAATATTGCAACCACACATTAGACTTAGAAACATTACTATCTAAGTAACTCATAATTTGTAATTGAATCCAACAAGAACCAATCAACATACCTCATTTCCCTTCCAAGAACCTTCATACTTCCATTACCAATAATACATAACCAATTACATAGACAAGGTAAGTTCAAGAAGCAATTACATAATTAACAACAATGTAGTCAATCTACATATTCATAATCTTCACAATTCACCATATCAACTCAAAGTTTTCATGCGATTGGGGAAAAGACATGGGTCTAGGGAATTATCATAGGAAATAATCAACTAACCATCAATATATCCTTAAACCACATTAATTCATCATAATTTATCACAATTGATTCATATTTCGTTTTTCAAAAAACGCCTATGTGTAGAAGAAAAACCTAGATTTGGAGGATTTAGAAATCATCTTCTGGTGGGACCTCTTTGGGAAAAGGATCCCAAGTATCAAATAAACCATACTTTAAATATGAATCACCACGAAATTGAGTAGAAAATTGAAGAATTTTGTCTTCTTCATCAACTTTCAAAGCTTCTTCAATGGAGGATGGTAGAGAGAGAATGTAGAGAGAAGGGAGAGCTTTTGGGATTTGTTTTGGGGTTCTGATTTGAATGGGTGATTATGAGGAAAAACTGAAGGAAAATCAATATATAACACTCTCCTAAAATACTCATAAGACCCCTCACTTATATTGACCATTTAATTAAGTCAAACTCAAATTTAAATTTCACATTTTTCATAGGGGAACAAATCCGTGTCGTGGAGCTACTCCCGCAAAATTTCAAAAAAATAATTTTTGAACTAGAAGAGTCTAGGGTGTGTCTGCTTCTACGACCTAGCTCTTGGTCTTGGGTATGCCAATTCTGTGTCGCGGACTGGCCCTCTCCATGCACAAAAGCTGCTGCCTCTTGGCAGCTTGCTTGGTCCAAAGTGGGGTCCTTTCGTGGACCCCTTGGGCGATCGTTGGGGGGTTGTACCTGAACGTTTTAATCCTATATACATTATTTTACCTATTTAAAGCCTTTTTCAAAATGTTTTATAATTCATACAACACTCCAAACCTTCCCAAAACTTAAGGACAGACCCTAGTTCAATTCCTCTATTTTTCGGATGTCATGGTCGTTTTCTTAGCATTTTTGTTCTAACACTTCTTAAAGAAGTTTATTACACTTATTTAAGTCTAAAATCCTCATTATTCATCTTGTGAATCTCTATTCTAGGTCATAGAATTTCTGGGCTGTGTTAATACTGCCCCCCCCCCCCAAGAAACATTAGTCCCTGAATGACACCTTTTGACTTTTAAAGGAAGAAGAGACTCGGGACTAGCAGCCCAACCAACAACAATATATATCAAATAAGTCACAAATCATTGGAGAAATTCTCCAATCCTTTCAACATATAATTATAGCATTAAACATAAGAACTTAATCCACAACATATCACATGCATAAGCTCAACTTTTCATATCCTATAAGAAGGAACTTCCTTCTCGATTTCAACGTGAGCTCCATATGAACTTCAAGAGTTGTCATGCAGATTTCTTATCAAACAACACCAATTATGTTCAATACAACTTCCATGAATATTTATAGCAAACCACATATTTTAGTGAAAGTCAACCATAAGAAACACATTTCATGGAAAAGAAACAAAACTCAACTTAAGCATGAATTTCTACATCAATATGCACGCATTTGAAAAACATGATAAGAACAATATTATTCATAATAATCATATAAAGAACTACAAACCTAAGCATTAGCTAGGAGTTAGAGGGAAAAAAAGGTAAGGATAGCGGGACTTCATGTCGGCCTCGGCCTAGCATGTAGCTCCCTCAACAAGGTGGTTCCACCATAGAACTTTTACGGAGACAACCTCCTTATTCCTCTATTTATTATTTTGTCGATATAAGATCTCAATCGGGACCTCTTCATAAGAAAATCCCTCTTTTACCTCTCAACCTTCTAGAGGAAGAATGGAAATCGGGTCCCCTATACACTTTTTGAGCATGGAAACATGAAATACCAAGTGAATCATGGCCACCTCATTGGGGAATTTCAACTCGTAGGCAACACTCCCCACTATTTTCAAAATTTCATACCGCCACACGTAACGAGGACTAAGTTTCCCTCTCTTTCTAAACCTCATCACCCCTTTCATGGGTGAAATTTTCAAATAGAACCAATCTCCTACTTTGAATTCAAGGTATCTCTTTATATTTTCGGCATAAGATTTTTGCTGACATTGAGCCATTTTCAGTCTATACCTTATAATTCAAACCTTCTCGAGGGCTTAATAAACCAAATAAGGACCAAGTGAAATGTGACAACTTGAAAATGATTTAGGTGAAGCTAGAGACTAACATGTTTAGAATAAGGATCTAAGGTCCTAAAATGGTTTGTAATGTGGTTTTGAGATAGTGTCTAAAGATTTAGGTGCATTACAAGTCAAACATAAAGAAACGATCAAGACGTTCGACGACTAGTCACCTATGTCCCTTATGTATTGTTATGTGACTATATGTGTATTTATTGAGTTAATGAAGTCCCTATATGAGTTATTTTACCTATTTAAATCCTTTTTAAAAGTTTCACACTACATACAACACTCCCAAATCTTCCAAGACCTTAGGACGGTCACTAGTTCAATTTCGCTAGTTTCCGAACATCATGGTCGTTTTCTTAGATTTTTGGTTCTAACACATCTTAGACAAGTTAGTTAAACATATTTACGTCGAAAATACTCATTAGTCATTTTTAAGCTCTATTTTAGGTCATAGAATTTCCAGGGTGTGTCAACTAACATTGAAATGCCACAAGACATTTACAATGCTCTGATACAAAACTTTGTCACGACTCGAAGAACACCGTAGAAGATATGGCATCCTTCAAGTCTCCACAAAGCGTATTCGACCTCTCGGAGGTCTTTCACAAGCCCTTAGACATCATTAATCACATACCTATATATGAAAAATAGTGCGGAATTAAAACTTTTTATCACAAATAAACAATCGTTCAAAAACTTTTTCATAGAAAACATAGGAAAAGGCTAAGTCTCTTGTAGCCATCTTTTACACACAAATATCTTCGGTTACAGACCATACATCAACATAATAGGAAGTATCAAGGTCTGATACAATGTATCATAGCAAGAAAAGCTAAACATGACTATATGGTCGAGTCAGTTAAGAACATATCAAAACTTGCTTGAATGGATGCTATCTCCAGACATCACTTCAAATTACTCCTCTTAAATGTCACTCATACCTTTAGAGATTAGACAATACATAGAATTAGTACATTATAGTGCACTAACTATGGTGACATGCAATTAAAACCATGCTAAAAGGATAATTGTATACAACATGCTCTTTATGGAGAAAACTTCATAACAGAGTATACGAACCTTTGTCACCACAACATTATATAGAACATATTCCAAGTAATCCACGACATAGAATCAACATCACCTCAAATAATACAAGCATATAACCCTCCTACCAAAGGTCCTTCTAAGACTCACTTGAGTAAGATATGAAGCGACCTCCCATACAACCCTTCACACACACCTAAGTAATCCTCAAGGCTTCCTAAGAAAAGATTATTTACATGTAATCTGTCATGACTGAAGAGCATCCCCTAGAAGTAACATGGCATACTTGACCTCTCGAAGGTCTTGTACAAGCCCATAAACATCATTCGTTGCATTGTCATAGGAAATTTAGCTGAAAATATAAAACTTTTCATAGCACATCATATGCTAGAACATCACTTCATATATAAACATAAAATAGGTCATAATAAATAGTTTGACTTTAAGTCTCTTTTTCCATCTTAGACTCAACATCAATAGAGTAGAATAGGGACAAGATCCTTAACAACGTAAAGCAATAAATAAGCTATTACATAAACTTGAATAATAACTTGACATAGAAAATCCTTGAATCTTAAGGATCCCTTTCTTGAGCTTGGGAAACATGTATCAAGCCCTTCACTTTAAGAGACATCCTTTAGTAATCCATCACCTACACTTTGTGTAAAAAAATGAAGAAGAATGGTATTGGTACAACAATTCACTAATTATGACAACCATGCAAAACATGCATTTAAAGAGGAGATTTTGTTAAAAATCATGCAACATGTCTTTTTAGTAAACTTCATGAACATTGGCACAACATCTAAAATATAGTTCAGATACATCATACACACATGTACACTATTCATAATAACACATAAGTCCACTTATCACATTTCGATGCATATTAAATACATACAACAGATTACTTCTTTTTTACCTTAACTTCTTTCCCTAAGAAACCCTCAAGTATACTTAGTATAATGTATCAACTTGGAGTCACCTAATATAGTCTTTTATAGATAGCGTCATCATTAAAACCACATATATTCACAATGTAATAAGCACATTATACACATGAATTTCACATAAGAACCATCACCTAAGACAACCCCTAACTCACACTAGTGCAATGTGTAAGTAGCATCCCATATTACTACTTACACCAAGTGTTCATAAGAGTTCACCCTAGACTAGGCATAACATACTCAACAAGTCATAACACCTTCATTTATAAATTTATATAAGGCCACATACTTCACATCATCATATAAGGACTCATTCCTTTACTACCACCTTAGTCATACTCACTTAGTTCATATCATAGGTAAACCACCCTATAACCCCTTCACTAGCTTACTTGTGCAATGTATACATGGAGTCTCATGCCCCCACATATACTATGTAAACTTCTTTAGAAGCCATAATTTCAATTAACATACGTGATCATAATTAATGTGTCGACATAGGAAAGTCACATTAACATACATTCATACAATTCAAACGTAACACTAGTCTTACTTCCATAAAAGTACTAATTTTATTTTTTCTTGGAGTTCACTAGTAATGCATGAGTTGGGTCTATAGTCCAACCTATACTAAGTAACCTACTCAAGGAGGTATGATTAGAGTCCATATTCTTTTCTTAGTTCATTTCTTAATTTTTGGGAGACATAGCAATAGCCGACATACACCATGTGAGCTACATGGAATCCGATGTTCTACTCCCACACCAAAAAAAGAGGGTACTACTTGCCAAGGTAAGACCTTCATACATAATATCTATTCTAGGGGATCCACATAGTGAAGACCTACGAGGCCACGTAGTTCTGGAACAAGCAGATTGCTACTAGACCCATTGACTTGCTAGTGTGGAGGTTTCCATCTCATGAGACAACATCTATGTTGGGAACCCGGACTTGCTTAACGTGAAGGGTCTCTTGTGGGAAACAAGACTTACTAAACATGAAGCCCATACTCTCATTTTTTATGTTCGCTCGATGTTAAGCTCAAACTCCCTGATAAACATATATAAGCCTTTAGTACATTAGTTTATAAAGAAGATAGACTTTAGGATCTTGCTCCTTCTTACACCATATAGCTCAAATGTTTCTAAGATGAGAATGTCATTTAATCATAGACTCTACTTCATGTGACAATGTCCTTTCACATAAGTTTACCATTCATATAATCATGTGTGTATTCATACATATGTATTATCTACCTTCACATTAACACCTCTAGACACATGCTCATAACTTCATCAATCATATACGTACATGCATAGTAATACGTAATGATGCATAAGAGAATTATCCTTTCCTTAGTAATCATTAATCTTTTGTATTCATAGACATGCATGAAGTTTGTGTGTGTACATTGGTTAACATGATCACATAATGGTTATAACATAACATTGAGGAAGCAACCCTCGAAAGATCACAACACATGTACAATATTATCAAGACTCAAGTCATACACATATAGAGTATTAAGGAATATGGACTACGCATACTCACATTACATCATCGGAGTCAAGAGCATATTCAACATTAGAATAGAATACTTCTAGCATACTTCGATCGCACATTCATATAGGGTTCATATAGGTAGTAGTCATGCCATAAGAGTATTCATCATCATTAGCCATACATACCACACCTAACCCTAACATGATAATCACATATACATATAACATCATCCACACATCTAGATCATGCAACTAGTGTGGAAGACTATACATATAACTTCACTTCACATCAATTCACTTAGACATGATACTAGAATCAAGGTTACACCCTTTGACTTCCTAAACATGAAATCATCATATCAATTCTTCTTGTATCAGATGCCTTCAAGGCCATGATCAGAGCAAATAAAGATGTGCAAAAATGTAACACCGCCACCATAAGTTGACAATACCAATTAACACAACTCAATATACAATCTAAGCTAATTAGAAGGAATAGGTCAACTTACCCAATCTCAAAGTTATGATCATCATTGTTAAATTCTTCATAATTAAAAATCAATTGATGTAGAAAAGACTAGGATTAACCATTATTATATAATCTAATAACAATTGAATCATAATCTAATGAAGATCACAAGAACCATAACATATAGATCATGGGTTCTTTATGAAATTGTATTTGAAATAATGTTTAAACCATATATTAATCATACAATCATAGTTACAAAGCTTTAGAAAACATATTAACAATGAACCTATGGATAGATTGAAAGATGAGATTTTTGACTTAGAATCATGTGTGTAAAACCTTTGAAGGAACTCTTTAGACAGAAAATTATCTAAGTATGAAGGATTACAACACCTCAACATAAGAAGCCAAGATATTTGGATAAGAATTCACCAAGAATCCACCTCCAAAGCTTGTTCTTGTGCTTGGTCTCCAATGGAATTTTTGGGGTCTCATATTTGGGAGGGAAGGTTTGATTTGGAAGAGTCAATTTTAAATTAGAGTTTACACCTATAAAGGTACTTAAAATACCTAAATACACCTAAATTAACCGCCCATATCTTAATTGAGACGTGGGGTGAATTTCCTATTCACCCCTTTAAGTTGGCAGCGTACAAGCTGAAAAGCTGCAGGTCAAATCGACGTGCATGGAAATGGACCGTCCATGGAACGAGGGTGCCGTGATTCACAGTCATTGTTTACGACACAATATCCCTTTTAAGGGGCTGATATCACAGCCGTAAATGTAGAGCAACTCCCCCAATCTATGGGATGTCTATCCATGCACGATCAATTGATTGCATGGTCATCGATCGCACAATACCTAGGCAGTCTTTGGCAAGACTTAGGTCCTTCTCAAGGACCATTTGGGTGGTCCTTGGGGAGTCGTGCCTAGAATTTTCTAGCATAAATACTTCCATATACAAGTTAGGATCCATACCTATCAATTTAAACCTCAAAGAACACATAAAACATACAAAGGAACACAAGAACACACTAGTACGTCTAAATGCCTACTTTTGAACGTCTTGGTCGTTCTTAGACGTTTTACCTCCAAACCACTTCAAATAAATTATACACGACGTTTTACCTCCAAACCACTTCAAATAAATTATACACGATATAAAACAATTCATAAACATTTTAATATTTTTTTTTAGGCACATGTGAGTCCCTAGACACCTTATTTCATTTTGAGAGTCTTGAAATCATCATTAGACACCCTATCTAGAATTACTCTAAGACTCACCTATGTAAGACATAGAGATACCGCCCACTCTCTCTCTTTAATACTACCTAAGAAATCCTTAAATCTACTATAGATAATTACTTTTTCAATTACATGCATTAACTAAGTAAATCAATTGTCATTAAAACACTTAAGGGACATTCACATAATGGTCTTGGAAGACCTAGGGAACCCTCATCCTAGCATCTTCAAAGCCTACTTGTGCAATGTATACATAGCGTCCCATTCCACTACGTACACTTTGTAGAACTTCTCCAATATCAGAATGCATCCCACATGATGAGATTACGCATTACTCATCATACACCACACTAGCTACGAATGGAAACCATAGTTTACCTTACTCCGATGGAGGGTGTTCTACTTGCCAAGGGTAGAACTAGGACATATAACATGTAGGCACATGATTAAGGAATATCAAGGGTTTCTTTGCACTCTAGTCTCAACTTAAGTATAGTCAGTCCCTAATCAGGTTTACTCGGTGCTTTCCATGTTCTCATAGAGAAAGTTCAGTCACAAGGGCATATGAAGAGGTACCATATTTTTGTCACTACCAAATCATATTGCACCTTACCAAGGATGGGTCCAGTAGGGATGCAACTCAATGGTCAATAAGGATAGCTCCATGACTTTCTTAGACATTGTTTACTGTCGTTTGAGTAAACCTACCCCTAAGTCCATCATTCACACAAGAAGGATACTAATACGACTTCAAACTTTAAATATATCATAACCTTGTTTTTAATTTGAAGGTTCTAACTTAATGACCCTCTTTACCATGTTCAGGGACATATTTCAATAATAGATTCACATACATGATGTCACGACATGAAAGTACCCCTAGAAGTTAGGAGGAACCCTTGTTTCGTGATCGAGCGTAGTTGACCCTTTGGGGTCGTGTACAAGCCCTTTAAATATCATTTATTACATAAGACATGAAAACTAGTGCAGAATTAAAACTTCTCAAGACATTTGATATAAAAAGAAGTATTTTATAAATACGAAGAAAATCTCATCGTCACAAGCAAATTTTAAAGACACGACATAAATAACTTAGGGACACGACCTTTTACATTGAAATGAAATACATCATAGATCTTAACATAAGGAAACTAAGAAGATAGATATTGTGACCTCGAATATGAGGACACACTTTTTCTCTGGAGGAACTTTCCCAAGCTTGCCTTCTAGACTTCAACCTTTCTTCTAACCTATACTTAGATAGTATAGAAAAGTATGGGGTTAGTACAAATAATGTACTAAGTATGTCATATACATAAACATGCGAAAAGGGACATTTTAGTAAAAGAACATTTAATGCAATTTAAGAAAAACAATCATAAATGTAGAAGAAAATCAACATAAGAACCATCATTTAACACTTAAAGAAGAACTCAACATAATTTTTACCAGAAAGAGGCATTTACAGTAACTTCCAAAATCTTTACAGTAAACTCCAACTAACATTACAGTGAACTAATTTGAACTTTAACAATGAATCATTTATGGCATTCACAATGAGTTATCCTATTCTAAATGAGTGAACTTCCAAGGCCAAGTGAAAGAGAAAGTGAACTCATTTTCCGTAAGAGTTTCCCTACCTCGGGATTATGTTAAGATTCGCTAAGGTAAGACATGAAGGAAGTATGAATATGCATCCTTCAACACACACCAAAACAATCCTAAGACTACCCCTTTCGTCTTACTCAACTCGGAAGAAACAAGCCCCTGAATCAATGGCAAGACATTAAAAGACACCCAACAAACCACCAAAGTCTTCCCTTTCGGAATGATTACTTAGTGCAATGAGTAGATAGCGTCCCATACCACCACCTAACCTACGTAGTAAATTCTTTTAGAAGGTTTGGCACCAAGTTTTCCCTTTCTGAAGGTCCTACCTAGTGCAATGAGTAGATAGCATCTCATACCACCACTTACCCTAAGTAGTACATTCTTTTAGAAGACTTTGTTCAATCAATTCTTTTGTAGAGGTTTAGATTAACTGACATAGAACATGAGAGCTAGACATGGAATCCCGACGTTAACCCCTATCAGGTGAGGGATCCTTACTTGCCTGGACTAAGGTCATTCTTTTTATCTTTTACATGGCTTTCCCGATAGTTACACCTATGCGGGCGCACAATTAAAAGGTAAGGATATTGTTAATAAGTACTCATTCTCTACTAAGAGAAGTATTCATCTCAAGAGGTACATTGGAATACAATATCTCAAATCACGAAGTGTACCCCATCTTCTTCATATCCTCTCGGTGCTAGACATAACCTCCACGGATTCTAAACACTTCAAAATTATAGGTTAAGGACAACTAGTAAACACCACATCTCAACTCACGAAGGGCATTCATACTCGCACCTATCTTAGAAAGCTCATGTTATGAAGTGGGGTTTCTAGTAAACACTTCATCTCAACTCACGGAGAGTGTTCACCCCAAAACTCCCCTTTAGAACTGATCTTAACTTCATTCATTCATTCAAGTGATAGTGTGTGTGTGTGTACATGTGAGCACACCTTGCACATAAGCTTCACTTCATTCATATTTAACTCCTATACATGCTTAGACCTTCATTAATCACATCACACATCTTAGATGCTTCACATAATCATATAAGTCCATTATATATAATCCTTAACATAATTCTCATAACAAGTTTTGTAGAGCAATTGACAAGAATAACTTCATTCAAGCATACACCCTAGTCTACTTCACTTAATCACTTCATAAAGCACATTTAACAAGAAATATAATATTTATCATCTTGCTTCACATAATAAGCCTTAATATCCTCATTCACAATAAACTAGTAACTTTACATTCATATAATTCAAATGAACACAACCACCAAGAAGGTGGACCATACCAGTCAAGAGCATTTAAAAATTGAAACTAAATAACATAACCAACATACCCTTTAATCAAATATTTCATAACCTATAACCTTTTCCTAAATATTTCACCATAATAGATCCCTTTGGGCATTAGCTATAAAACAATAATCACAATAAGAAACCAAAGCTCAAAGAATATCAATTCATGCTCATTTAACCCATTTCTTAAGCCAACATTAGATGAAAAGCTTTAACATGATTTTATTGACATTTTAACCTTATAAATCATCAATTAACATTAAAAATAACATTATTAATTCATCAGAAACATTTTCATGCAATACCCATATTTAGATTTGAAGATAGAGAAACTAGGGTTGAAAACTCATTTTGAAAATTCATTAAAAGGGACTCCTTGAATGGAAGAGTGTTCAAGGATGAATACAATACCTCACATTGAAGAAATACCAAATATTTTTGAAGGATAAAAGACCACCAAAATCCTTCCTAGAACTTCTTGACTTCTAGCTTCCATGGAGATTTGAGAGAGAATTCTAAGAGAGAGGGGTTTTGGATTTTAGGAAGAGGGGTCTAAAATTAGGTCTTAGGATTTAGAACACTTTAATATACCTAATAAAAACTAAAACTAACGTCCTAGGGTCATAAAATACTTGGGGTGAATTTACCAAACACCCCAAACAAAGGCAGCAAACTTACAGCTTTTGGACCCCTCGTAGACGAGACCTAACCAACGGACTATATGTGCGTCAACGGACCGTTGGTGGGGTCTTGTGGTTTGACCATTAGCTTCAATTGGAGCCTGTACATCCTTAATTTCAGGTATAATCGACGCCCTAGGTTGATGGGCCATTGGTCGACCAACGGACCGTCCTTAGGGTCGTCGTTTGGTCACTGCTTTGGCAGTTTGGTCCATGTCTTGGGCCATCCATCTATATCCCCTTGTGGGTCCTATGTGGGGTCTTGAGTAGACTTTAAACCCCTAAAATAAGTCTTCTAGGTCTAAGTAACTTCTCATGCAATTTTCAAGCAAAGAGAACACATAAAACTCACTCAAACACCTCAAGACACACAAGCGCTATTTAAAGCACACCTTCCGAACGTCATGGACATTGTTGGACGTTTGACCTCCAAACTTAACCAAACTTCACACACTTCCTAAGAAAGATAAATTAACTCATTTTAAATTCAAATTAACTCAAGAAACACTCATGAGGATCTAGTTCTTCTTAGTTCATTTTAGGGCATTACACATGACAAAGGTGTTTTAGCCTACTAAGTCAAGAGTTCATTTTAACATTCTTCATGCATCAATTGGAGAGACATACGTCTACAAAATCAAGACACACTTCATAATCATGTTATCACATGTACAATCTTGTTCAAGTAGCATATAGGGACAACTAGGTATACTACAAGTCCCCCTATCCACTTCTATAGAAACATCAACATAGTTCATCATAAGACCCATATAGTTAACTAGGAAGAATCACACTTCAACATCAAGTATAAACATGTATAAACATCACCATAGTCTACTAATGTCACATATAATCAACTAGAAGAACTCATTCTTTGGCTTCATATATACACAAAAGCCATATAAACCTTTTCAACGACCACCTATACAAGCTATAACATGAGAAAATCACAATTCATAGAGTAATGCCGACAAGAAAATATTCTTCACAATTATAACACATAACAACCACCAACAAAAGTGGAACATACCAATCATAAAAAATTGAATAACAATTCTATACTATATAGAAGTGGTTAGGTCAACATACAACCATTCCAACATCAACAACTCCAATCCTTAGCCATTTCAAACAATTCAATCTACGAAGGCTCTTACCAATAGCCATGCACATCAATCCAAACCAATAATAAAACCATACAATGATTCAACATAATACAATGTGAAAATCATCAAATAAAGGAAGTCTACGTACAATTCTAACATTATTTTCACATTATTCAATAGCACAAAGTAATACACACAAGAGTTCAATACAATAGAGACATGATCAAATCACCCATAATATAACCAAAATTAGGATTTCATCATTTGCATGGGTTCGTAGGAATTTTGGTAAAAATGAATAAATTTAATTACATCAATAATATAATAAATCATTGATTCAAATCATTTTATGCAAGAACCCATTGCTAGAACTCAAAATCGAAGATTTCATGTTTTGAGAAGTCTTAGAAAAACCTTTGAAGTTTGACTCCGCAAAGAAAGAGAGTTCAAGGATGAAACACCACACCCTGATTGAAGAAAATCCATTAAAATGATGAATATTTGATGGAGAAATCAAGCTCCTAGCCTCAACCTTGCTTCAAGCTCCAATGGAGTTCTAGAGAATTCTATTTGGGGTTTGGGTTTTGATTTTGAATAATGAACTCAACTTTAGGTTCTAGGATTATGAAGTCACTTAAAATACCTAAAATGATCTTAATTAACCACCCAATATATTTTTAAAATGAAAAATTAACTACCCAAATTGCTCTTACATTTTCCGAACGTTTACAGTGAATTACAAACCCCAACAACGCATGCAGTTGACAGACCATCGATGGAATGACGACACCATCCTGCAGGTTCATCGTTTGTGATAGAGACCATGAATATTGGGGTCTTATATACCACACCTAAGTGTGAATTTGTGCCCCCTAATGACAGATATTTCCTTGGACGAAGGGCCGTCATTTGGTTTCATTGGTAGGGGCTTTGTTGGACAGTTTTGAGCAAAAGGTTAGGTCCTTCTTAAGTATCCTTATGGTGGTACTTTGGGATTCATTCTCGGACGTTTCAAACCCAAATACACTCATCAATATGTTAGGAACCTTCCATATCAATTTGAACTCAAACAAAGATGTAAAACATGCAATGGTACACTAGAACACACAAGCACGTCTCAAGGCTAACTGCAAAATGTCGTGGAGGTTCTTGGATGTTTGACCTCCAATCTCTTCCAAACTATATACATAGTCTCTTGACACTGTAATTAACAATTTTAAGACCTTAAAACCTAATAACACATGTTATGCTCTATCTTTACCTATTTCATTTTTAGGGTGTTACAGATCGGGGAAAACTCCCTAGAAATTACACAATAATATGTAAATCTATTCATAGCAATGAAAGTCTTTCTATCATATGTATCAACACCATCTAAAAAATACATGAGTAAAAAAATCTTGGGACGCAGCCCACCAAAATTCAAATTCATAGGAAATTACATAAAAGTAACATAGGGGTGGTGTCCTTAAATGCTATGAGGACTCACCAATCTTCATACCTTGAAAGACTTGGAAACTCTACCGTTCAAAGAAACTAATTATCCTCAAAACCGTCTATTAGATTCAAAGTAGGAAAATATGTGTTAATACAAAAATATACCAAGTACGAAATCTAACTTACAAAATATAAGGCATTTTAAAGGGTTAGTCTATAATAGACATAATCATAAGACATACTAGTACAAACATAACACGAATATCATAAGCATAGTGCTTCATCACAAGGCATACATAAATTCATATTTCAAACACTTTTCCTTCTTACTCAAATGATCTTCAGCACAAGCCACATCCAAACATACTTGTTCAATGATAAGGTAGCATCCCATTCTACTACCAAAGATAAATACCTCTCTTTGATCATTCTTGATCATAATCCACTCTCATAATTAAGACCTAAGTTCTTTATGACATATGAGCACTATACCCCTACATCACCTCAAGTCAAACTTGTACAATTTATGTGAGACATCTCATTCTACCTCACAAACTGAGCATATATTTGAAGTCATCCTAGTCATATTCACCCTTCGTTTAGCCTTATTATTAACTTAAATAATTTAAATAAGAATCTCCCATCTCAAGTAAACTATAACTAGGAAAGACAACTCTAGTCCAATCCTACCTCAAGCCTTCTGTTTAGTGAGCCTATTTCATACTTTGTGCAATGCACTCATAGCATCCCATAATACTACTCATGCTAAGTATTACTTTTAGGTACTCTTACTATCACTTCTTAGTCTGGAACCTAGTTCCTCTCTTTAACTTTAGAACCTTATGACGTACTCTATCTCAAGCACATCTTCGTTCATCCTTAGTTTGAAACCTAGGAAATACTTCATTAAGCATGTCTAAGTTCCTTATTCATATGGATATTATAAGGTAATTCTGATAGTATGTATTGATCCATCAATAATCATGATCACTATGAGATATCACCTTGGGTATGTCGATGTTCACCCAGACTCATGGACACTATGTGATACCACTTTTGGTATGTCTAAGTTCATTATGCTTTGAAAACTATGAAATGCTTCTTAAGCATGTCTTAAATTATAGGATATGTAGACCTCTACTAGGAAACCTTGACTCCACATTGTTAAGGCATACCGTCTCATAAGACCTAACTTTTGGAAACCCACACTCTACTATGTAAGTTCCCTCATAAACTTTTATAATACTCACATCTACTAGGTGTGTCTCTCCTTTCTACTTGTAGTCCAGACCCTCTTTTGTGAAACACTCCTTCTCATTGGCATATACACTGGGAGTAAAGGATATACTCCAAGGTTTTTTTATTAAGTCTTGATTAACACTTTCCTCTCATGGAGGGATGTCCTTGACAATCTCTCCATGCTCAAGTGATTCTATCACTTTCATTCATTCAGTTCCCTAAATCTACAGCCAACACAACAACCTAAGATTCACAATTCTTTACTTCAAAATTTATCCTTATTCATATGTAAATTACAATACTTTCAAGTAATAAGCTTCTTCTCAATTAATGCACCTCACTTTCTTCATTACTAGGTAAATCTAGCAATGAGTCATCTTTAAGGTTCAATTCAAACATAATAATTCAATAACAATCCTTATTAATAAGGTCTAATTTAATTCACATCTATATGATCCTAATTAGGATCAATTAGTTTCAACACAATCAAATTAAGAAGATCAACTTAGAGCCTTCAACTAGATTCGGATCACAAACAAGCATTACAAACAATGAAATCACAACCCTATCTAGATCGGGGTATTTTGGATTCAAAATTGAGGGAAACTATGGGGGCTCTATGGATGGATGAATTCATAGATGAACAAGCTTCACATACCTTTCATTAAAGACTTAATCTATTCTAGAATCCTTGGTGAAATTCGTCCTAAATACTGCCTTCTTTTTCTCTTCTTCTTCTATGGTGTCTTGAGAGTGTTCTTGGAGGGAAATGTTTTGTATTTGGTGTATGAAGTCTAAATATCTATTTAATTTCTTAAATAATCTTAAAATACCTCAAAAAACTAATAATAATCACGTGTGACTTAATTGGAACGTGGGGTGAATTTACCAACTGACCCCTCACTTAGAAGAATCATTGAAGAATTGCACGTAGTAATCGACGCTCCCAATCCACGGAATGTGGATGAGGTGATGGGCATTTCTGTAGGTCGTGGCTTTGTTCAGATACCCCTTATTTGAGGTAAAATCTCCCATGACTAAGTGTGGAGCGACAATCCCATTTAACGAGGCGTCAATCAAATTACTGTCAGTTGTTTGGTGGTCGTGGTTAGGGCTGTTCTTGGAAGATTCTTGCAAACTTTTCGTTCCTTCTCAAGGATCCTTAGGGGGTGTCCTTAGGGAGTCGTACCCAGACGATTCGACCCTAAACATGACCATCTATATTCTAGGGTACCCTCCTATACTTTTGGTCCTAAAACGAAACACTGAAACACATGAAACATGTTATGGAACACTATAACAACTCTAGATCAACCAAAGTTGTTACACTGCGTACTCGACCTCTCAGAGGTCTTGTACAAGCCTCTTAGCATTTATTCTTATCATATATATGAAAAATACTGCCAAATCTAAACTTTTCACAAGAATATTCAAACTCTTTGTCAAAACATAAGAAACTAAGTCTCGTTATAAACAATCTTAGTCACATGTAAATATCTTAGGGTCATGTCCCTTTCATAAATTTGAAAAGAAACTATAGTCTGTTACAATGTCTTTTAGAAAAAGGAAACTAAAATATAATCCATTTCCTTGAGCATATGAAGACATACCAATCTTGAGAATATATTATTCTCAATCTTCAACTTCTAAAAAAAGTCCTCAGTTTCCACCTACACTTGTAGAAATAACGGGGCATTTACTTAAAGATGTACTTTCATGTTATTTTGTTTGAAACCTTCAGCATTAGAATTTAACAGACGTAATACAAGTCAACAACAACATATAAGACATATTTTATATTCAACAACTAAGACTTTCATCACTTTAGAACCTCTACCTAATATTACTCTAATACTCACTAAAGTAAGAGAAGAAGAGACCGTCAATACACCCTCTTCAAGCACACCTAGATAATACTCAAAGCTACCGTATATAAGAACCTACCATTCAAACATTCTATCTTTAGGAGAACATGCATTACATAAGTTATTTAGGAATCAATCATACAATTAGGGGACTTCACATAATGGTCTTAGAAGACCTAGGGAACTCATCCTAGTACTTTCAAATCCTACTCGTGCCATGTATATATAGAGTCCGATTTCACTACCTACAGGTTGTAGAACTTCTCCAATACTAGATTGCACATCCCACATGATGAGAATCTGAATTAGCGACATAGACTACACTTCAACACTAGTAGTTGATTTAAGATGATGAAGGACTAGAGAGCCTTTATAGAATAATGTTGTATCTTGTGTTGGAAGACTATTTGTCCCTACTTGGTACTTGATTTATATTGAATAAACTACATGATGGATTTTGTATCTTGTCATGGTAGGTTAGGAACCCTTGTTTTCAATGAATGGAAGGATGAAACTCTAGGATTGATAGATCTAAAGTAGGGTGCTACAATGGTATGATAGAATGTACTTCTTCAACCCTATTAGATCAAGTATCAATATACCCACTTTAAAGCCAAAATTAGGAATTCAAGGAATACATGGTTTCATGGAGTTTTTGATCATAAAACTATCAATTAACATTGAGTACTTCATAAACTATAAATTAAAACCTTTTAAATCAAGAACTCATGCTTAGAATTCAAAATAGGATTTCATAGTTTTGGATGATCTTTGAAAGGACTTTGGAATTGGCTCCTTGAATGAGAGAAGTGTAACACTCCGAAAGTCTATGACTTAGTATAGAATCTCACTAGATGAACCAAGAATTAAAACAATGTTTCTTAGACTAAGTAAAAGTAATAAACTCAATAGGACGTGTTAGAGTCAAAACACCATGAAAGTACCATGACATTCGGAGAATTGTGAAAGTTGAGCTAGTGTGCCTTGGTATATTTCAAGAGGTTTTAATAGTCGTAATTTCGTAAAATTTGGTAAAAAGATGTTAAATATATAAAAGAGTTTTTCTAGGATAGAAACGTCTGCGTATGACTCCCCAAAGACCACCCTAGGGGTCCTTGGAGAGGACCCTAACATTTGACCCCAAAAATGATAAATTAACAATGGCTAAACAACACACCAAACAACAAGCCGTCGATGTGTCAACGGCCCATTGATGGTTTCTTAGGTCCATAATTATCCATTTCAAAAAACGCCCAAAAATCCAGTTCTCTGACACTATTGATGGAGTGCCAGTCGATTTGTCTACGGACCGTTGATGGGCGTTCATCGTTTGGCAATCGAGTATACTACCTAGTTTTAATTAAGTTGTGCTAATTAGTTAGTTAGTTAATTAATTAATCAAGCGTAATGGAGTGGTTAATTAAGTTTATAAAAGAGTTAACCCTCATTAAACAAACTCACAACCCCATTATTTCCCAAACCCAAATCACTCTAACTTCTCTGTAGTTTTCACTCAAACCTTGATTGAAGAAACACTAGAGGTCCAATATAAGGACGAATTCACCAAGGTTTCTTTAACTCTTTGGATCCTTTCCCCAAGAGGCTCCTTCCACATTGGTTTTGAAACTTCCCCAAGACTAGGGTTTCAATCTAACATGGGCCCTCTTTTCAAAACAAAATTATTATTCGATTGTGATGAATTATAGTCTTTTATTATTGTTTAACTGAGTAATGATGATTTATTTTTAATAATCACTACAAATTTTCCCTTGGACTGTTTTTCTTCCCTTAAAGCATTATATAGTGAAATTCTATGGAAATTGTGGAAGATGATGAGTACGTGAATTATGTAGAATGCTAATTGCTATGTATGACTTCTTAAATTTACCTTGTTTACGTATTATTATGAATTATTTGTGATGGATGTATGGAGTCCATGAAAGTACAATAAGGTATGAAGGTTGGTTCTCCTAGAATTCAATTGTGAAATATGAGTTGCTTAGATAGTAATGCTCTTATGTCGGTTATGTGGTTGTGATGTTGATAACAAGTATTCCTCATCCTTAACACTAGAAAACTGAATTAATGATGAGTATGTATGAATATTATGTATCACGACCATAATCTAGACCTCGAACGAGATTGGCGTCGTTGACCTCTCAGATGTCGTAGACAAGCCTACATACGTCATTCTTACTTCATCTAGGTTAATTTTAGCGGAAAATTTGAAATTTTTGTTTTCTTATTTTTTTCTAAACATTTTAAGCCTAAAATCATAGGCGTGCACAAATCAACCATCTAATATAGAGATAATCAAATGAAAGAAATAGTTTATAATTGCATTAAACGTATTCTTGACAAAAAGGCACCAATATAATGTCTGAAATGAAAGTGCAAAGAAACACTAGCGAAACATGCTCCACTCGCTATGGCCTATATCTAAACTAGATAATAACAATAGACATCCTCAAAAGCATGAGGGCCTACCTAGTCTGTATGAAAACTCCACGTCCAGATAGCTGCAACATCAACCTGTAAGCTCTAGCGTCCACCTGTGCCAACACCTAAAATTGTAGAACTGTATGGGATTAGTAAACACTTGTACTAAGTATGGGTATATGCAAGCACACACTAAGAACATGAATGAGTAAGAACAACTCTTTCCTAACAACATGATTTATGGAAAGTCAAGTAAGTAGAGCTGCCAAATTTGGATTAGGAAAGTTAGTGGACCTGCCTAATTTTGATTAGGAAAGTCAGTGGACTTGCCAAATTGGATTAGGAAAGTCATAACATGAGAGTAACATACATCATCATACATATCATATTGCACACAACACATAACGTCTTACACATAGAACATATCGTTTTTCATATAGCACATAACATCTTAACACATAGCACATATCGTTTAGCATATAACACATAACATATTTCATATCATTCATTCATATGCCATGGAACCTTAGAATCATGGACTTGACATTAAGACTTCCCCAAATGAGGGCTCAATATATGGGACCTCAATTAGGTAGCCTTCTTTAGCAAACACAGTGTCTACTTCATTCATTCATACGTACTTCAGTTAATTTCATTCATAGGTTAGTGTGAACACCAGTTATACCTAGGATATAGTTTAAGACTTTCATCGGGTTCGCTGTGCAATGGTAAAGAATGACCTAGTGCCATAAATTAAGTCTAGCTCACCTATTGGTTATCCTATCCTAACGAAGGTATCATTCATTTAATTATGTGTATCATTTGAGGTTGGCCTCATTCATTCTTTGGGAACTTTAGATTTACCCGACATAGATCATGTGAGCATCAAGAAATCCAGTGTCTCCCCCACATCGAAAAGAGGTAGAATCACCGGCAAAAGTGACCCAAAGCATGATAGCGTACATGGGAATTGAACCCCGCCAAATCCCTATATTGGAAGTATAGGTTTGAAGACTAGGATATATAAGGATACACATACCCGGCATGCCGGACAGTCTCATCTCATGAGAGTTACGTGAACCTCTGCCCTTCTCAAAAGAAGGCATCACAACTAATAGCTAGTCTATCAGTGCTAAATATAAAGTTCCATTACATTCAACTCATACGTCATGGAAGTTCGCTTCTAGTATGAGGAAATCATGGCTCAATAGATGATTTATCATATCATCATTAGTATTATGTGTGTTAATCTCAATACTTTCGTTAGAGTGTTCATAGAGACTGGTCCTTTCATTAACTTTACACTCTCCTAGATGAGTATGTTTTGGTAACTTTTAGTTAGGCTCATTGTCACGACCCAAAACGAGCCGCGAGTGGCACCCACACTTATTCTACTATGTGAGCGAACCAACCAATCTAAACCCCAACATTTCAACCATAATAAACAGAATATAATGCGGAAGACTTTAACTCATTAATATAACAAATAAATAACTTTTAAAATTTAATACTTATTATCCCCAAAATCTGGAAGTCATCACCACAAGAACATCTATCCTCAAATTACTAAATCTAATAGTATCTAAGAAGCTAAAACAAATAAACAACTAGTCAATGCCAGAACTTCAAGGCATCAAGACGTGAAGAAGAAGATCCAGTCCAAGCTAGAAGTGTTGGCTCACCCTGAAATCTTGTGTGATGAAGACTGGATAGAGTTGCGGACGAGTTGAAGTTGATGGTACGTTTGCTGCACTCCACAAATAACAAAAAGGAAAATTACAAGTAGGGGTCAGTACAAGGAACACATACTGAGTAGGTATCATCAGCCAACTCAGAATAGAAAGCAATATATATTGAACAATAACATAAAATCGATTACAATACTTAACAGGTGACAATGAACAAGTCAAGAATCATTTGCAATAACACCAAACACACCTATGAGGACTCAAGCCTCCACACCATACTCATTTAGGATTAAGGTTCTTCAAATTCAGTATATTAACATAATTAAAGATTCATTCTCTTTATTTCTTTTGTGTCGGTACGTGACACTCCGATCCCCTCAATATTCATTCTCGTTATTATCCTGGTGTCGAAACGTGACACTCCAATCCTCTACTATCCTGCTGTCGGAACGTGACACTCCGATCCCCTAATTCTACGTGTCGGTTCATGACACCCGAACCCCTAATCTCATTCTTTTAGTTCATCAAGCCTTCTTTTATACCAAGGCATCATCATTAACAAAGTGGATTTAAGGCTTAAGATTCACAGCCTTATCTTTCCAATCCATTACGATTACATAATCACATCATGCAAGCACACAATTAAGCATATAGGAGACTTTACAATACTACTCAATACATATCATTCGCTATTAAGAGTTTTACCATGAAATAGCATAAACCATAACCTACCTTCACCGAAGAATTCGCGATCAAACAAGCTATCTTCCCAAAACCTTTGCTTTCCTCTGTGTTCTTCTCTTTCTCTCGCTCGTTTCTCCCTTCTTTTCTTTGCTCTTTTTATTTTTCTTATTCAAAACCCTTTTTCTTTTACCCTAATTGTCATATAATTAAGTATAAAAGGTGATAAAAATAATCCACCATTTATTTCAAGGTTATCTCCTTTAACCCCCAAGTAATTGAATTATTAACATTAACCCACTAACTTTATAATTATAAGCATGAATAGTCCAAAACGCCCCTTAAAAACTTTTAACATAAATCCGACTCAGCCAGGGTTACGCAGCCTGTGACGGTCCGTCCTGCAGGTCCGTCACAAAGTTTAGAGAGTTAATTTCCGAGGAAAGGTTTGTGACGGTCCGTCGTGCCTACGACGGTCCGTCTTGCCATTCCGTCACGAAGTTTAGAGAGTCGATCTCAGTACCCAAATTTTCATAATCTAAGTGTTTTGGAACGAGACCCCCTCGACGGTCCGTCGTGCCCATGATGGTCCGTTGTGGGATCCGTCGACCAAGACAGTTATTACCACAAATAAACTCTACTGCTCAAAACGACTAAACAAGTCGTTACAATAGATACCAATTTACCCATAGTTCATCCTCGAACGATCACAAGAAGAAAAAAAAGGGCAAAAAGGAGTACCTGAATCTGTAAACAGGTGTGGGTATCTTTCTTGCATATCAGCCTCCTTCTCCCAAGTGGACTCTTCAACTGGTTGATTCTTCCATTGGACTTTGATGGATGCAATCTCCCTTGATCTCAACTTGCGGATTTCTCTATCTAGAATGGCAAAAGGCTCCTCCTCATAAGACAAATTCTCATCAAGAAGAACTGAATCCCAACGAACAATGTAGTTTCCATCCCCATGGTATCTTTTCAGCATAGACACATGAAATAATGGGTGCACTCCTGAGAGTCTTGGAGGCAAGGCTAATTCATAAGCCACCTCCCCTACTCGCTTAAGTACTTCAAATGGTCCAATATACCTTGGGCTTAGCATACCTCTTTAACCAAACCGCATCACCCCTTTCATGGGTGAAACCTTCAGCAAGACTTGTTCACCCTCCATGAACTCCAAGTCTCTAACCTTTCGATCTGCATATTTCTTTTGCCTACTTTGCGCCGCTAAAAGCTTTTCTTGAATGAATTTCACTTTCTCTAATGATTCCCTCAGAAGATCAGTGTCCCAGGGCCTCACCTCGAATGCATCAAACCAACCAATGGGAGACCTACATCTCCTCCCATACAATGCTTCAAATGGGGCCATATCAATACTTGAGTGATAGCTATTATTTATGAGAACTCTGCTAAGGGTAAGAAGTTATCCCAATGACCACCAAATTCTATCACACATGCACGAAGCATATCTTCCAACACCTGAATCGTTCGCTCAGACTGACCATCAGTCTGAGGATGAAATGCAGTACTAAGATCCAACCTAGTACCTAATTCAGCATGCAATGTTCTCCAAAACTTAGAAGTAAACTGCGTACCTCTATCTGATATGATGGATAGTGGAACTCCATGCAATCGAACAATTTCTGAGATATAGAGTTTGGCTAACTTCTCTGCATTGTAAGTCACCTTGACCGGAATGAAGTGAGCAGACTTAGTTAATCTGTCCATAGTTACCCAAATAGAATCAAACTTAACCAATGTCTTTGGAAGACCAACCACGAAGTCCATTGCAATTCTCTCCCACTTCCATTTAGGAATGGACATTCTCTAAAGTGTTCCTCCGGGCCTCTAGTGTTCATATTTTACTTGCTGACAATTTGGACATTTGGCAATAAAATCAACAATGTCACGCTTCATTCTACTCCACGAAAAGTGTTGCTTTAGGTCACGGTACATCTTGTTGCACCAGGATGTATAGAATATCCTAAACTATGAGCCTCTACAAGGATAGTGTGGATCAAATCATCAAGAAGGGGCACACATACCCTTCCCTTAATCCTCAAAACACCTTCCTCATCGATTTTTGCTTCTTTATCATCTCCTCGCATCACCTTATCTCGGATCCGAATTAGTTTCTCATCAGTAAATTGCTTTCCCTTAATCTTGTCAAGAAAGGAAGATCTTGCCTCCACACAGGCCAAAGATCCTCCCTTCTCTAGTACTTCCAGCCTCATAAAGTCGTTGGCCAAAGTCTGAACCTCTCTAGCCAATGGGCGTCTTGAAACCTTTAAGTGAGCTAAACTTCCCATGCTCCCTGCTTTTCTACTTAAAGCATCTGCCACAACATTTGCTTTTCCTTGGTGATACAGAATAGTAATATCGTAGTCCTTCAGTAGTTCCATCCACCTTCTCTGCCTCAAATTCAAGTCTTTCTGGGTAAAGACATACTGTAAACTACGATGATCCGTGTAGACTTCACACTTGACCCCATATAGATAATGTCTCCATTGCTTTAATGCAAATACCACCGCAGCCAACTCCAAATCGTGGGTCGGATAATTACGTTCATGCACCTTTAATTGCCTCGAAGCATAAGAAATTACATTCTTCTCTTGCATTAGCACTGCACCCAAACCAGAATAGGATGCATCACAATAAACAATGAAATTTTTACCCTCTACTGGCAAGGTAAGGATAGGTGCAGTAGTCAGCAAGGTCTTGAGTTTGTGGAAGCTTTCTTCACATTCATCCGACCATACAAATGGAACATTCTGCTTAGTCAAGTTTGTCAATTGGGAAGCAATATAAGAGAATCCCTTGACAAATTGACGGTAGTAGCTAGCTAAACCAACAAAGCTCCTTACTTTTGTAACATTAGTAGGTCTTACCCAACTCTTCACTGCTTCAATCTTGGAAGGATCCACCATCACTCCATCCTTAGAAACCACGTGCCCCAAGAAGGTCACTGAATCTAGCCAAAACTCACACTTGGAGAATTTGGCATAAAGCTTTTTCTCCCTCAATACTTCCAACACCATTCTCAAGTGCTCCTCATGTTCCTTATTAGTCTTTGAGTATATCAGTATATCATCAATAAATACGATAACAAAGAGATCCATATATGTCTTAAAAATCCCGTTCATCAAGCTCATGAAAGCGGCAAGGGCATTTGTAAGACCAAAAGACATTACTACGAATTCGTAACGCCCATACCTGGTTCAAAAAGCAGTCTTTGGAACATCTGTTGCCCGTATTTTCAATTGATGATAAACGGATCTCAAGTCAATCTTAGAGAAGACACAATCACCCTGTAACTGATCGAACAAGTCATCAATGCGAGGAATGGGGTACTTGTTCTTAATAGTTACCTTATTCAACTACCGGTAGTCTATGCACATCCGGAAACTCCCATCCTTTTTCTTCACAAATAACACCGGAGCACCCCAAGGGGAAGCGCTTGGTATAATGAAGCCTTTACCTAACAACTCTTGAAGTTGGGCCTTTAACTCCCTTAACTCAGCGGGAGCCATTCTATAAGGGGGTATAGAAACGGGGCGAGTACCCGGCTCCAGATCAATGCAAAAGTCGATATCCCTATCCGGTGGCATACCAGGAAGGTCTGCAGGAAACACATATAGAAACTCACGGACTATCGAAACCCACTCAATTGTAGGTACTTGGGAGTATCATCCCTGAGGTGTGCCAAGAAAGATAAACACCCTTCACTAACCATTCTCTTAGCACAAAGAAAGGAGATGATACGAACTGGAGTGGAAGTGTAGTCACCCTCCCACACTAACAGATTTGTCCCAAGCTTGGCCAACGTTACAGTTTTAGCATTACAATCTAAGATTGCAAAATTTGGAGAAAGCCAAGTCATACCCAGAATTACATCGAAATCAACCATTTCTAAGATAACCAAGTCTACATGAGTATTGCTCCCCACAAAAGTTACAAGACAAGACCTATACACCTTTTGAACTATCACAGACTCACCCACCGGAGTAGAAACACGAATAGGCATGTCAAGCAATTCACAATGTAAATTAAGACCACTAGCAAATGAGGAAGATACATATGAAAATGTGGAGCCAGGATAAAATAATACAGAATCCATGCAATCACAAACCAAAAGATTACCTGTGATAACAACATCAGATGTCTCTGCTTCAGACCTCCCAGGGAAAGCATAACAATGGGCCCTATCACCTGTCTGCCCGTTGCCCCTGCCATGTTGTGCTGCAGTCATTCCAACTTGCCCGCCACCTCGACTGGTTTGGTGACCACCATTTCCTTGGCCACCATGTCCTCCAGAATGACGGCCTCTACCATGACCACCTCTTCCTCTAGCTATTGGGGGTCTGTAACACTGTTTTGGACAATTCCTCCTAATATGTCTAGTCTCCCCACATCCATAACATTCTCTGTGGTCAAGCATAGGTCTCTGTGAAAATGATGAATTCTGGGGTAACCTTCAAACTTAAAGAAATGTTGACTGGTCTGCGATGGCCCCCCAGCTACAGCCTGCAGTGAAGAATGAATGGGTCGGGATGGGTAACCTCCTGAAATCTGCCCTCTGGAGTAGGACCCACTGAACTCACCTCCCTTACGGAACCTCTTAGATGCCGATGCTGTGGTGAACTCGCTTGTCTTCACCCCCTCTACCTCTATCACAAAATCAACTACTTCCTGAAAAGTTTTCGCTGCAGCAGCTACCTGTAAGGCTGAAATCTGTAGATCTGACCTCAATCCTTTCACAAAGCGACGAATACGCTCTTGTGGACTGAAGCAAAGATGAGTGGCATATCTAGATAATGCACGAAACTTAGCCTCATAAGCAGCAACATACATCCTTCCTTGCTCTAGGCTCAGGAACTCATCTCTCCTCCTATCCCTCAAGGTCCGGGGTATATACTTTTCCATAAATAAACTAGAGAATGATGCCCAAGTCATAGGTGGTGCTTGTGCTGGTTGACACTCAACATACGACCGCCACCACATTTTGGCATTATTTTGAAACTGATAGGTCACAAACTCAACGCCAAATCGTTCTACTATGCCCATCTTATGTAGCAACTCATGACAATCAACCAGAAAATCATAGGCATCCTCAGATTCAGCACCCTTAAAGACTGGAGGTTTCAACTTCAAGAATTTAGTGAAAAGTTCATGTTGATCACTAGTCATTATAGGCCATGTAGTCAATCGAGGAAACGTGCCTATTTCCAATGAGGCATCCATGCGGGGAGCCACAACAACTGTATGTTGTACTCCCGGAACCTGAGGTGCTGGTGCAGAAAACACTGGAGGTGTTTGTCCTTGATCAGATAACCCGCTAAGATAAGCAAGAACCTAATTAATCATCTCTGGGGTAGGCTGGGGTGGTAATTCCTCATTCTGTACTTGATCATTCTCCCCTTCCTCACCCTCTCTTAATACTTCCTCAGTCGGTGGATGAGTGACCACCCTAGTACTAGCTAGGACAGGTACCGGTCCTCTTCTTCTAGAGGACGTCCTCCCGCGACCTCTACCACGACCTCTTGCCGCTGCTCCTCCTCTAGCTACAACCCGAGTGGCTGGTCAGATGCATCCTGTCTTGCCGGTGTTGGTGTTGGCGCAGTTGTTGCTCTAGTTCTAACCATCTGCGAAATAGAGTCAAGATGGTCAGATACCAATTTGTATCACCTAGATAACAATTGGATCCAAGTAATAGCACGAAAGAAAGAAAGAATGGAATTTTCCTAAAGTCCTATAGCCTCTTAAAGAAAAGTAAAGGCGTCCCCCTACTGTTCCTTAAGACTCTACTAGACTCGTTCTTGTGTGATGAGACCAATGAACCTAATGCTCTGATACCAAGTTTGTCACGACCCAAAACGATCCGCGAGTGACACCCACACTTATCCTACTATGTGAGCGAACCAACCAATCTAAACCCCAACATTTCAACCATAATAAAAAGAATATAATGCGGAAGACTTTAACTCATTAATATAACCAATAAATAACTTCTAAAATTTAATACTTATTATCCCCAAAATCTGGAAGTCATCACCACAAGAACATCTATCCTCAAATTACTAAATCTAAGAGTATGTAAGAAGCGAAAATAAATAAACAACTAGTCCATGCCAGAACTTCAAGGCATCAGGACATGAAGAAGAAAATCCAGTCCAAGCTACAAGTGTTAGCTAACCCTGAAATCTGGTGTGATGAAGACTAGCTAGAGTTGCGGACGAGTTGAAGTTGATGGTACGTTTGCTGCACTCCACAAATAACAAAAAGGAAAATTACAAGTAGGGGTCAGTACAAGGAACACGTACTGAGTAGGTATCATCGGCCAACTCAGAATAGAAAGCAATATATATTTAACAATAACATAAAATCGACCACAATACTTAACAGGTGACAATCAACAAGTCAAGAATCATTTGCAACAACACCAAACACACCTATGAGGACTCAAGCCTTCACACCATACTCATTTAGGAATTAGATTCTTCAAATTGAGTATATTAACATAATTCAAGATTCATTCTCTTTATTCCTCTTGTGTCAGTACGTGACACTCCGATACCCTCAATATTCATTCTCGTTATTATCCTAGTGTCGGAACGTGACACTCCGATCCTCTACTATCCTGGTGTCGGAATGTGACACTTCGATCCCCTAATTCTACGTGTTGGTTCGTGACACCCGATCCCCTAATCTCATTCTTTTAGTTCATCAAGCCTTCTTTTATACCAAGGCATCATCATTAACAAAGTGGATTTAAGGATTAAGATTCACAGCCTTATCTTTCCAATCCATTACAATTACATAATCACATCATGCAAGCACACAATTAAGCATATAGGAGACTTTACAATACTACCCAATACATATCATTCGTTATTAAGAGTTTTACCATGAAATAGCATAAACCATAACCTACCTTCACCGAAGAATTTGCGATCAAACAAGCTATCTTCCCAAAACCTTTGCTTTCCTCTGCGTTCTTCTCTTTCTCTCGCTCGTTTCTCCCTTCTTTTCTTTGCTCTTTTTATTTTTCTTATTCAAAACCCTTTTTATTTTACCCTAATTGTCATATAATGAAGTATAAAAGGTGATAAAAATAATCCACCATTTATTTCAAGGTTATCTCCTTTAACCCCCAAGTAATTGAATTATTAACATTAACCCACTAACTTTATAATTATAAGCATGAATAGTCCAAATCTCCCCTTAAAAACTTTTAACAGAAATCCGACTCAACCAGGGTTACGCAGCCTGTGACGGTCTATCATGACTGTGATGGTCTGTCCTGCAGGTCCGTCACAAAGTTCAGAGAGTTAATTTCTGAGGAAAGGTTTGTGACGGTCCGTCGTGCCTACGACGGTCCGTCGTGCCTACGACGGTCCGTCCTGCCATTCCGTTGCAAAGTTCAGAGAGTCGATCTCAGTAGCCAAATTTTCAGAATCTAAGTGTTTTGGAACGAGACCCCCTCGACGGTCCGTCGTGCCCATGACGATCCGTCGTGGGATCCGTTGACCAAGACAGTTATTACCAGAAATAAACTCTACTGCTCAAAACGACTAAACAGGTCGTTACACTCATTTGAGATTGCTCTCATCATTTACATTAGCCTCATATCACGTTGTCCCCACAATCATTAGTATTAGCACATTTGCTATTCATAATTACTCACTCCTTTTTACAAGAATGTTCATTTTATCATATGCTAATGCACTTGGACAATTAGTGTGTTTCACACTCTTACTTAACCCTTCTAGTGTTTCATCATTTCATTGTTCATATAATCATTTCATTACATACATATTAGGTTCACTTACTTCTAAGGTATGCTAGACTTATGGGTCTATGCATACAAGCCATGAGGCTTCAATCATAATTCGTTTAAGTAAATCATATTATCCTAAGATTATGTATTACAAAACTTATGTATCTTGTATGTATGCCAAATTCTTGATTCCGATCTATGAAGGCAACATTATGTTGAACTTTTATTCACGTATGACTTATGTGTCAATATGGAAATTTAGGCAAGGGAACCCGGTTATGAATCCCTTGGACAACACTTACATTTTTCCTTTATTTTATTTTGGTCCATACGGTTTGTAGACCCAAGATCGAGCCCCAACACCTTCATTTCCTTTAAAATTTCGCTTCCTTGGCCGAGGGGTTGTAGGATCGAACCCCCACAGCCCCTTTTATTTTAATTTCTTTTTCCATGACTCTTTTTTTTTTGAGTTGACCATGAGGTTGTGGGATCGAACCCCCACAACCTCATTTTATTTTCTTTTAATTCTCCTTTTTCCGCCTAGAGGTCGGGGGTTAGATTCCCACGCCTCACATTTCTTTTCTTTTCATTTTTCTTTTTCTTAATCTTGACTGATAGGTTTCGGTTCGAATCCCACTCCTCTCATTTCTTATTTTTATACATTATTTTCAAGCCAGAATCACCCAAGTTCGAATCCCCTTAACCCCATGCCTTCATTTACGTTTTATAGTATTTTTCACGGACGAGGTCTCAGGTTCGATTCCTAATGAACTCACCTAATTTACAGTCATTTATAATTTCAGATTTTTTAATCTATGTTTAGCCGGAACAAATATTACATGTTGCTGGAATTTTTTTCACGTTTTCCGCTCACTTTGAACAACATTTATACGTAAATTCATAGGTTAATTCGTAGATCATTTAATACATTCTTAGGTGAATTTTCATGGATTGATTTAGCCAAGACATTATCACACAAAGCAGCCACATTTCAACTCTTATGAACACCACGATTTACATAAACATTTGTACATTAAACACAAAGAACTAACATGCCATTTAAAGTCCTAAATTGGGACCAATAGCCACGACAACACACTCAAACACACGTAGTTACATTTTTGCAAAACATTAACATGAATCACATAATTACGAACATACATATAAACACATAATCATCACGAAAACACGTTTAATGCCTAGTTTTCTACTAGCAAACATAACCAACCTATGATTCAATGAGAGCTAGTGACAGGTACATGCAACAGGAAACAACCCTAGTTTTCGGAATAGATTCGTCTAAACCTTAGGGGTTTCTTCGGAAAGGGACAAAGAGAGAAGAAAACCTATAACTTTTTGATGTTCAAACCTCGACTTTTTTCCCAAAGTACTCCTCCAAACACACGTCCAACACAAAAAGTTCAACACCAACTCGACGGACAACCTTCTCTTTGCCTACGTTATTGATTTGGTTGTTTGTTTTTATCTTTCATTGTGAATTCTTCAAGTGTGAAGAACATGGTTTATTTTTCTTTTATTAAAGCTATTTTGGTAGAGATAACGTGAAAGAGAAGAGAGAATGACCGTGAATGTTGAGGAGATAAACGTGAGAGAGTGAGGGTTTTATTAGGGTTAGGAGTATAGTTTAGGACTTAGTCAAATAAGGTTTTGTTAAATGATAAAAAACCTGATTCCCATTTTTTTAAATCAGCTAATAAATAATAAATATTAATTAATTACATTAATTTACCAACTTAAATTAAAAACAATTTAATTCATTGCTTCAACCTAGGTTCGAACCCGGGTGGAGCAAGACTTCACTGTAAGAGTAAATTTTTGTTCCTATCTCCCCAAAACACCCCTCCACCATATTAATTAAATAATTAATTATATATTTACAGTAATTACGATACTACCCTTATCTTGGAAAAAGACCATTTTACACTGAGAACCTCCAAACCTAAAATTTTCCCTTTTTAAGTCTGGTAAATACCCCTTCGAGTAAATCTTCGTATTCGAGAGCCCTACATGTATGAAACCAAGCTTTCATTGCTAAACTAAATCCCCATGTTAGTTGGCTTGGCTATCGAAGGGGTTCAGAGGTCTGGTTCTACGCGCATCAATACGTGTGAACTTGGTCTAATCGTAGGCATTCTAGACACATTAAGCATTATTTAACATAGCCATTTTTTAGGGTTGTTACAATATGACATGATTATTATATGATTAAAAGTAATTTTAAAGTAGTTCCTCAGGATTATAATAAAGTGTTTAGTGAAAGGTTTACTCACTAAAATGTGGTTTCTAAAGTGAAAGGACAGTCATCACTTTTAAATACCTATGAGCTATTATGATGAGATGTTTACCTACGAGTCAAGAAGAGACTAATGTGAACTATGATGAATATGATGTTAAATAAAGGGAATAAATTCTAAGAACCAACATGGCATGTAAATGATATTGGGGTCTCACGTTTAGTAAGTCCAGCTCCCTACATGGGTTTTCTAATTTTTAGTAAGCCTAGATTCCTAAGATATGTGTTGTGTCATGAGATAGAAACCTCCACGTCTAGCAAGTCAAGGTTTCTAGTAACAGTCTTGGTTACCCTTAACTATATGCCCACATAGGATTCCAGCTTATTGGATCCATCTAGATAGCTATGTACTAAAGGTTACGCGTTAAGCAAGTGTTAACCCTCTCTTTTTGGTGTGGGAGTAGTTTACCGGATCCATGTATCTCACATGGTCTCATGTCGTTTATTGCACTTCATTCCCTAATGTAAAAGTAAATGGAAATTTATGTATGTGAACTCTTATTAGGGCTTGTCTTAAAGGTTACTACAATGTGAGGGAGGGTATGATACTTCTCTTACACATTGCACATGTGGTATCCTAAGGGATGGTCTTAGTAGTTTGTTGTATGATTAAGTTGATTATATATACGTATGCCAAGTTATATGAGATCTTATGAATCAAGCATGCTACTATGAAATATCAGATTATGTCATACGTATGAAGTAAGTGACTTAATGTCAAACTCAGCTTTGGATAGGGTTATGGGGTTCTGTTCTTTGCATTGCACACGTATTTCTTTGGGTGCTTATAGGTTGGGTTAATATCATGTTGTGTTGACTTATGATGTTCCATATATGTGTATGTTAATGTTATTTGATACTATGCATGGTTTGATTAAATTGTGCCTTTTCTCATGCGTTGATAATTTTAAGCATAGTAACCATACTTAGTACATGTGGTTTCTACTAAATCATATTTCTTCCCTTTTCCAAATATTATGGGTTCCGCTCATCGAAGATCTTCTAGGCCACTTTAAAAGAAGATTTGGACTTTTCCCCTAAGTTTTTAGTGAGTCCTCAAGTCTGTGAATGTTGCTATTCTTCTACTCTAGCTATGATGTTGCTTATATCTTAAGACACTTATTCTCTGCATTATCATTTGAGACTATTATTGTAACCCTATATGTTGCGTATTGTACTAATGTAAGGTCTATGCCCAAACCTTTGTAATTCACTATTAGATGGTTTAATTTGAGACTATTATTAGACTTCTTAATATGAATAGACTATATTGCATTATCAAGGAGTCTATGTAAACTTCATAAGCGAGGAGTCTATGTAAATTTCATATATGATAAGTGAGAAGTCTAAGTGTACTTCACTATGTAAAATTTTTAAATTTTCTACATTTTTCTACCTATGATATTTGATGATGTATGCTAAGGGCTAATCTAAGTCCTCTTTGAGGACGAAGACGCCTGTTACATCTAGGAGGTGCTCCTGAGTTGTGACGACTTTGTATCAACGCATGAAATTGAGTAATCTTAGGAGTTATGTCTCACTAAACCACATCAATGTAGAGTCTTTTTATTAATTGAAGCGCGCCACAGTTTTTAATGAGAGGATATGTGATGCTTACGAAATTCTCACCTTGTCGGTATTATTGAAGTCGTGCCTCTAAAGTTATAACTCTACATGTCCTTTTCTTGTAATACATTTATTGTGCTATAGGTAATTAATATAAGAACAAACATTGCTCAAAGGATTAAAGAGGAGAATGTGAATGAGGAGGTTCCCCATTCTGGCTCCTCAAAAACCTCAAGTTCCTATTGAAAAAGGTTCTATGTCTAATGTTGCGTAGAGGCAACCATTCATAGATTGACTCAAGTGTTGGCTACTAATGTTTCAAGGGATAATAGGGACAAAGTGAACCCTTATGCTATCACAACCGCATCAATAATAAGGGATTTTACAAGGATGAAAACCCGTACATTCTTTGGCTTCAAAGTAGAGGAGGAACCACAAAAGTTGATTGATGAAATGTTCAAGGTACTAGATACTATGATACTCTATTCTTAATAAAAGGCAGAACTAGTAACTCATCAACTCAAAGATGTGTCTCAAGTTTGGTATGAGCAATGGAAGGATGAGATGTGGGCTAGAGAAGTCCGGATTACTTGGGGGGATATCAAGACTACTTTTGTTGATATGTTATTTCTCCTGGAACTAAGAGAGTGGAAAATGTAAGAATTCACAAACCTACGCCATGGGGGTATAAGTGTGAAGGAGTATAGTCTCAAGTTCACTCAACTATCCAATTATTCTCCTAGTGGTGGATTGTAGGGCTAAGATGAACAAATTTGTTATGTGGATATCCGATCTTGTGGTTAATAAGTGTAGGTAGGCTATGTTGATTCCTAGCATGAACATCTCTCGTGTAATGGTTCATGCCAAACTAATTAAAGATAAAAAACATAAGCAAGTTTGTAAGGAATTTAATAGGACAAGGGCCAAAGATGGGCATTATTCTAAGGCTAGATTTGAGGTGCAAAATAACCCAAGATTCAAGAAGAGGTTCCCAAATAAAATCCCTTTTACCAGAAAAAAGATCAACAAGGATAAAAGGTCTATACCCAAGCCTCAACAAGGCTAAAGGTTCTACACCCAGGCCTCAAAGCCCTTCTCTACATAGTTGTCCCTATGTTGAGAAGCCTATGTGTGCTAAGTCTGGTAGAAAACATGAAGGAAAGTTTCTAGTTTGTGTGGGAAATTGCTATAGTTGTGGTAAGCGAGGCCACAAAAAGGGGTATCATCCTATGATAAAGGGTCAAGGGAGGGAAAATGGTCAATCACAAGCAAGTGCTCCCAATCTCGATGCTTCTAAGAAGAATCACTTCTATCCTCTCCGCTCTAGGGGTGATTAAGAATAGTATCCCCATGTTTTCACAGGTGTGTTACAAGTTTTTTTTTTAATAAGTATGCTTTACTAGATATCAATGACACCTTATCTTTTGTAACTCCTTTAATGGTCACCTAGTTTAATGTGTTACCCGGAGTTTTAATTGGACCTTTTTCACTTATTACCCTAGTGAGTGACTCTGTTGTTTATAAAAGAGTCTATAGGAGTCATTCCATAATATTTCCCAATAGAGTTACATTGGTTGATTTTGTAGAGCTTGATATTTTAGACTTTAATGTAATATTGTGGATGGAATCGTTACATGCTTGTTTGGCGTCTATTGATTGTAGGACAATGGTAGTGAAGTTTCAATTTCCTAATGAACCCATCTTAAAGTGGAAGGGAGGAAACTCAATCCATAGAGGTTGAATCAATTGATGTTTCAAATCTTGTAAGATGATTTCAAAGGGATATCTCTACCCTATGGTGAGGATCAAAGACCTTGAATCCTAAGTTCCTCTATTAGATTCGGTACCCGTAGTTGGGAGTTTTCCAGAAGCCTTTTCCAATAACTTGCCTGCAATTCCTATTGAATGGGAAATAGACTTTGACATATATTTTTTGCTCGGTACGAAGTCTACCTCAATCCCTCATTACCGGATGGCTCCATATGAGTTGCAATTAATAAAGCTTCAACTCAAAGCTTTACTAGACAAATGGTTCATAAAACCAATTATTTATCCTTGGGAACGTACGATGTTGTTTGTTAATAAGAAGGATGGATCCCTTAGTATGTTTATTGATTAGTCAACTAAATAAGGTCCCCATAAAGAACAAGTACCCTCTCTCTATGATTGACGACTTGTTTGATCAAATCCAATGTAAAAAAGCGGAAAGTCCATGACTTAGTCTAGACCCTCACAAGAATGAACTAAGACTTTAAACATTGTTTCTAAGCTTAAATTAATGTATTGAATCTAAGTAGCAAGTGTTAGAGTCAAAACTTTAAGAAACAACCATGACGTTCAGAGAATTGTGAAATGTGCACTAGTGTTCCTTGTCATGTTTTATGGGTTTTTAAAGGTCAATATTTTGTTAAATATGGTACAATGGTGTTAATATATAGAAGAGTGTGTTTAGGGTTGTAACATCCGGGTATGACTTCCTAAGGGCCACCAAAATGGTCCTTGGTGAGGACCCTTCCAGTTGACACAAAACTGTCATTTGGGACAATGTGCATCAACGAGTCAAATGATGAGCCATCATTTGATCGACACTCTATCGATAGATTTGTAGGTTGACACTTATTTTATTCTTGGAATAGGTCCAAAAACCTAAATTCTATCCCAAATAACGCCCATTAAGGACGGGTCATTGATGGGACAAAGGAGCGTCAATGGTAGTCGTTTGTTAGGAGTTAAGACACATTTCAAAAGTTGATCAAAATCTATTATGTGACCTAAACACTGGACCAGCAGGAAGGTCCGTGGTCCAGTGAACGTGGCATTGGTCAGGGTCTCGTGGTTTGGGGGTCGAGTTTCACTATTAAGTTTTAGTTTAGGGAGTTAGTTAGTTGGTTAAGGGTTAAGGTATGGTAAATTAACTTAGTTGGGGGACTATATAAGGACTAAATCTCATCAAACTAACTTAACACCCCATAATTCCCAAACCCAATTCTCTCCAACTTTTCTCTATTTTCTCTCTCTATTCATAAGACTCCATTGAAGACAAAACTTCAAGGATCACTATGTCTTTAATACTTCATATTTTATCCATCAAACAATAGGAAATCCTAAGGTATGGAAACTATTTACTCTTGGGATCTCTTTCCCCATGAGGCTCTTCAAAATTGGTTTATAATTAAGTTAAAAGCATGGATTTTCTTCCAGTTTTGTAATTGATCTTTAAAACTAATTTTATGTTTATTTGCATTGATTATTATTTATAGATTATGATTATGTATTTTTTAATTATTGTAATTCTTAGTCTTTGACCTAGTTCTATGGAAGAATTCATGATTTGACCTTTTTGCCTAACCCTACATCATGAATTGAGGTTGAATTTATTAGTGATTATACAATTGACTTAGTTCTTGTATAAATTACTATTATATACTGTTATTAAGTGAATTGTTGGATGAATATTGTTGGATTGATGGTATGATAATGAAGGGGGCTTATCAAGGAAAATTGTCAAGATTTTGTGATCTTGCGTTCTTTCCTTTAATCTTGATGACTTATACTTTATAATGGTATTCAATTCAAATATTATATACTACTAAATTAAGATGATTATGAGATGATGAATGTGATGAAAAGTCTCGAGTATGTGAACTGTGATATTATGTTAAGGTTATGATTATTCAAGGTTGAATATGAATCACTTGTGTGCCTTACTATGATATGAATATGATGTGTTGATCTCAAAAATGAAGGGTTGTTATGAAAGGAAATTCTCATGCAACACCTAATGAGCTAATGACATGATTATACAAGGGATAAGTATTGTATGGCCTATACAAAGATATGATGATTAAGAAAGTCTTAAAGATGTTTCAACAAGGGACTTTGGCTTAACACCTAGTGAACTTGACAATAAGAGGTGTTTACTCTCCATAGAAGGGAGATTCACCAAATGTTCTCATGAGATGAGGTCTCCCAATCCTAATGTGCATGTAAAGGGTTCAAGACATATCTCCTAGTTCCTTAACTATGTTGCCTCCATAGGAATACTATATAGTGGATACAACTAGAATGCTATTTTCATCTTTTGTTTCTACGTTTGAAAGTAGACCACCTTCTTTCAGTATAGGGTTTCAAAACACCGGATTCCATGTTTAGCTCGCCTAATATATTGTTGGTTAAGGATATTGTTCCTGAAAGTAAACTAAAATTAATAAAGTAAACACTAAGTAGGGTGACTTAAGGGGTTATACTTAGGGTAGGTAGGGGTTTGTGACTCTACTTAAACTTGTCACAAGTTGACCTTGGGGAAATTCCTAGGAGGTTGTTCTTATGTACTTATGAAATGAATGAAATGTATATGATTACTTTACATGTTGATGATCATATATAATGCAATTCTCATTGATGAACATGCTATTGGTCTAAGTTGATGTACATGATTATGAATATGCATGATATGATGAAGATATCTGAAATGTAGACATTGCTTATGGTCCATTGTCTGGTTTACTTGATTATGTGGGGTTATGAGGCTTCACATAATCATTGCACTTGTAGGATTGGCAAGGGTTTGTGAGTAAGATTCTTAGATGATGTGATGGTATGAATACTTTTTATTTTTACATGAATTGTTGTTATGACATTATGTTGGAGTTATTCATGCTTATATTATCCTAATATGATGCCATTTATGTTCATATGACCTTATGTTGATGATATAAATGTTGATTTGACTGTAGGATGATGTTGGTCTTGTGGTTAATTTAGATTTATCTTGACTAATGTTATGTCTATTGGCTTGTATATGTTCTTAATTGTACATAATGGTTTTTGAAAGTGACTTAGCATGGTCTTGAACTGAATGTCCTTTTAAGCATGATTTCAATGGTTTTACTTGAATATTTTTCAATACTTAGTACATGTGGTTGTACTTAATCTATACTCTTTTGACATACCCTAGAAATTCTATGACATAGACTAGAGCTTCATGAATGGCTAATGATGATTTTTGACCTAATTAAGTGCAATAAACTTATCTAAGAAATGTTAGAACCAAAACACTAAGAAACAATCATGATGTTTGGAAACTAGCAAAATTGAACTAGTGAACGTCCTTAGGTCTTGGAAAGGTTTGGAAGTGTTTTATGAAGTATAAAACTTGTAAAAAGGCTTTAAAAAGGTATAATAATATATATATGATTAAAATGTCCCAAGGATCGCCCGAGGGGTCCATGAAGGGACCCCATTTTGGACCAAGCAAGATGCCAAGAGGCAACAACTTTTATGCATTGAGCGATCTAGTTCGCGTCGCGGACTTGGCAGACCCACGACCAAACCTTTGGTCTGCGACGTGGACAAATCACAGAATCTTCTGGTTCAACAATTAGTTTTGAAAATTTTGTGGGATTAGCTTTGCGATGCAGACTTGTTTCCCAACGAAAAATTTGAAATTTTAATTCGAGTTTGACTTGATTAAATGGTCAACTTAAGTGAGGGGTATTTTGGGTATTTTAGAGTATGTTTATATATTAATTTTCCTTCAGGTTTCTCTCACAATCACTCCCTCAAATGAAAACCCCAAAACAAATCCCAAAAGCTCTCCCTTCTAGTTGCATTTGCTCTCTACTCATCCTTCATTGAAAAAGCTTTGAAGGCTTAATAAGAAGACCAAATTCTTCAAGTTTCTACTCAATTTCGTGGTGATTCATATTTAGGTATGGTTTCTTTCACTCTTGAGATTGGTTTTCCCAAGAGGTCCCTCCAAAAAGATAATTTCTAAATATCCGAAAACTAGGGTTTTTCTCTTCATATGGGTAATCTTTGAAAATAAAATTGTGAATTAATTATGTTTAGTTATGATGAGTGATTTCTTTATAAGTATGTATTGATGGTTTATTGATAATTTTCAATGATGTTTCCCTAAACCGATGTCTTTCCCCCAATTTCATGAAGACCTTAAATTGATATGGAAAGTTGTAAGGATTATGAATATGTAAATTGACTACATTGTTGTTAATTATGTAATTGCTTCTTGAATTTACCTTGTTTATGTAGTTGGTTATGTATAATTGGTAATAGAAGTATGAAGATTCTTGAAGGGATAAAAGATCTATGTTGATTGGTTCTTCTTGGATTCAATTACGAATTATGAGTTACTTAGATAATAATGCTTTTATGTCTAATGTATCGTTGTGATGTTGATGCTAAGTATTTATCATCCCTAACCATAAGACTTTGAATTAGACATTAATTATGTATGCATGTTACAATACGATTATTATATAATTGAAAGTAGATTCTCATGATGATAATAAAGTGTTAAGTGAAAGGTTTACTTACTTGTGAAGTGGTGTTCAAAGTGAAAGGATTGTTCTCACTTATGATTATCTATGAACTAACTTGATAAGATGCATACATAGGGGTCCAGAAGAGACTAATCTAAACTTGTATGATAAACTAAGATGATTACTAAAGGGAATAGTTGGTTAGTACAAAAAGGTCATGTAAATGAGATGGAGGCCTCACGTTTAGTAAGTCGGCCTCCACATGGGTTTCCTCAAGCTAGTAAGTCCAGATTCCCAAGCTATTTGTTGTCTCATATGATGGAAACCTCCATGTTAGTAAGTAAAGGTTTCCAGTAACAATTTCCTTGACCCATAACTATGTGCCCACATAGGACTCTATCTTAGTGAATCCACCTAGATATTTACGTACGGATGGTTACTCCTTAGGCAAGTGTTAACCATCTCTTTTAGGCGTTGGAGCAGAACACCGGATTCCATGTTGATCACATGGTTTCATGTTTGTTATTTAAATTCTTTCCATAATGAAAATGTAGATGAACAATTTAAGTATGTGAACTTTTATTAGGGTTGTCTTAAAAGCTACTACATAGTGCGAGGGAGGGTATGAGACTTCTCTTACACAATGCACATGTGGGATCCTAAGGGATGGTTCCACTAGTGTTCTTTTAGTGTTATTATTATGATTATGATTATGATTTTGTTTATAATCTATGAGTAATATTAATGTATGAAGAATGTTATGATAAGATAAGATAATACGTTGTAAGTATGAAGTGGGTTGCTTAATGTGATACTTAGTCTTGGATGGGGTTATGGGATTTCATTCTTTGCATTGCACAAGTGTTGCTTGTGTTTATTGCATATTGTCTTGACTTATGATTTTCAATATATGTGTATGTTTAATTAATCGATATTAAGCATGGTTTTGACTAAGTAATGCCTTTTCTCATGCATTGATGATTTTGTGTATAGAAGCCATTCTAGTATATGTGATTTGTACTAAACTTAATTTCTTCCCTTTTTCCCAAACATTTTAGGTTTGGGATGTTGAGAAGTTCTTGGTCGATTTAAAAGAAGACTTGGATATTTTCTGAAGTCATTGGTGAGTCCTCATATCCGGGGATGTTGCCATGTTCCACTCTAGCTATGATGTTGTTTACGTTTAGAACCATTATTATTTCTTTTATCATTGAGACAATTGATGTAAGCCAATAATGGCATATTTTTTTTGTATTGGCTATGTCCAAACGTTGTACTCTTATAGATTGCTCAATGTGAGACAAGGTATTAGACTGAATTCCTATGTATTGTTCTGATAGTCTAAGAAAGAAGACTAAGTAAGCTTCCTATGTGAGGAGTCCATGTAAACTCCATAAGTAGTATGTGAGAGGTATAGTAAACTTCACTATGTTTACATATATATAAGTGAAAATTTTAATTTTTCCTTATTTTTGACCTATGATATGTTATGACAAATGCTAAGAGGCTTGTCTAAGTCCTCTTCGAGGACAAAGACCCTGGTTACGCCTAAGGGATACATTGGGTCGTAATAAACTTGGTATCAGAGAATGAGGTTGAGTAATCTTAGGGTTGATATCTCACTAAACCACATCTATGTAGAGTCTTATTCATAATTATGGAGAGAGCCAAACTCATGAATGAGAGACTATGTGATGCTTAGAAACTTTCACTCTCCTTTTATTCCTTAGTCGTTCCTAAAATTCAAAGCACTATTTATTCATTTTCTTATAACCTCTTTCTTGTTCTTATAGGAAATGAATACAAGATTGAACAACGCTCAAAGGACAGAAGAAAAGAATCTGAACGAGGTGTTTCCCCGTCAAGCTCCTCAAAGCCCTTAAGTTCCTATCGAAGAAGAGGCTATGTATAATGTTGAGATAAAGTTGGCCATTCATACCTTGACTCAAGTGTTGTCTACCCAAGTTTTTTGGGATGCAAGGGTGCAAGTTAACCCCAATTCTAACACCACCGCATCAAATATTAGGGATTTCACAAGGATGAATCCCCCTACTTTGTATTGTTTCAAGTTGGAGAGGGATCCACAAAGGTTCATTGATGAAGTGTTCAAAGTTCTTGATTCTATGGGTGTTTCTTCTCAAGAAAAGGCGGAACTAGCTACCTACCGACTCAAAGATGTGGCTCAGGTTTGGTATGAGCAATGGAATGATGACTGGTCGATTATAGAAGGACAAAATTGCTTGGGGAGCTTTCAAGACGACTTCCCTTGATAGGTTCTTTCCCTTGGAATTAAGGGAGAGAAACATGCAAGAATTCTTCAACCATCGCCAAAGGGGTATGATGGTGAAGGAGTATAGTCTCAAGTTCACTCAACTATCAAAACATGCTCCTAATATGGTTGCGGATTCTAGAGCTAAGATGAACAAAATTTTCATGGAGATATCTGATATTCTAAATAATGAGTGAAGGTCGGATATGTTGATTCCAAGCATGGAAATTTCTCGTATCATGGTTCATGCCGAACAAATTGAGGAGCAAAAGCTTAAGAAAGTTGGTAGAGAGTTGAAGAAGGTAGGAATCGAAGAGGTTACAGGTGGTAGATATTATGTTGATAAGCCTCTCTGTGCAAACTATGACAAGAGACATGATTGTAAGTGCCTAACTGGCATGGGTAATTGCTATGGTTATGGAAAGAGTGGTCACATGAAGAGATATTGACCTATGATATAGGCTAAAAGAAGGGAAAATTCTCAAGCACAAGCTAGTGCCCTAAATTTAGATGCTCCTAAGAAGAATCACTTTTGTACTCTCCAATCCTGAAGTGATCAAGAGAGCTCACCTGATGTAGTTACCGGTATGTTACAACTATATCCTTTGATGTATATGCTTTGTTGGATCCGAGAGCTATGTTGTCATTTGTGACCCCTCTTCTAACCATGATATTTGAAATAGCCGACATATCATACGAACCTTTTTCGGTTTCTACCCCGGTGGGTGATTCTGTGGTGGATAAAAGAGTTTCTAAATGTTTTCCTATTTCCTTGCCCAATAGAGTTACATTTTTTTACTTGATAGAACTTGATATGCTCGATTTTAATGTCATATTTGGAATGAATTTGTTCCGTCCTTGCTTTTCCTCTATTGATTGTAGGTTAAGGGTAGTCAAATTTCAATATCCAAATGAACCCATTTTTGAGTTTAGAGGATGAAACTCAAATCCTAGGGTTAAGATCATTTCGTGTCTAGAAGATTGCAAGTTGATTACAAAGGGTTGTCTCTATCACATAGTAAGAGTTAGGTATCTTGAATCTGAGGTCCATCTCAAAGACTCGGTACATTTAGTGAAGTAATTTCCATAGGTCTTTCCTTATGATCTTCCCTGAATTCTTCTTGAATGGGAGATTGACTTGGACATAGATTTACTGCCAGATACACAACCTATTTCAGTTCCTCCTTATCGGATGGCCTTGAATGTGTTGAAAGAACTAAAGGATCAACTCAAGCATTTGCTAGATAAGGGTTTTATTCAAACAAGCAATCTCCGTGGGGTGCCACGATATTGTTTGTGTAGAAGAAGGATGGTTCTTTGAGAATGTGTATCGACTATCATCAATAGAATGAAGTCACCATAAAGAATAAGTTCGCTCTTCCTAGAATTGATGAATTGCTTTACCAACTCTAAGAAGCGAGTTGCTTTTCAAAGATTGACTAGATTTTGGGTTAACACCAACTTAGAGTGAGGGAATTTAATATTCAGAAAATGACATTCCGAACAATACATGGTGACTTTGAATTCCTAGTTGTGTCATTTGGTCTAACAAATGCCCCGACGACTTTCATGGACCTTATGAATCAAGGTTTTAGAAAGTATCTAGATTTGTTTGTGATTGTCGTTATTGATGATATTTTGATATAATCGAGGAGTAAGGATGATCATATGAGTCATTTGATAATAGTTTTGCAAGTTCTCATGGATATCCAACTTTTCACTAAATTAAGTAAATGTGAATTTTTGTTGAGGTCAATTGCTTTTCTTGGTCACATTATCTCTTGTGAAGGGGTTGAGGTCCATTTGAGGAAGATAGATGTGGGCAAAAGTTGTACTAGACTTTTGAATCCCACCGACATTCGAAGTTTTCTAGGGTTTTATTATTACTATAAGAGGTTGTTTGAGGGAATTTAATCTATTGCATCTCCATTAACGACCTTAACCCAAAAGAAGTCCAAGTTCGAATGGTCCGAATTTTGTGTAGAGAGATTCCAATTATTGAAATATAGACTCACCTCCACTCCAGTGTTAGCCTTATTATAGGGAAATGAAGGTTTTCTGGTTTATCGGGATGCAACCTGAGTGGGTCTAGAATGTATTTTTATGAAACATGGCAAGGTAATAATTTATGCCTCTAGGAAACTCAAGCCACATTATAAAAATAATCAAACTCATGACCTTGATCTTGCGTCATGGTACTTGCCTTAAAAATTTGGAGACACTATCTCTTGGGGTACATGTTGACGTCTTTACCAATCACAAAAGTCTACAATAATTATCTACTCAAAAATACATGAATCTACGCCAAAGAATATGTTTAGAACTCTTAATGGACTATGGTAAGGGTGTCCTTTACCATCCCGGGAAAGATAATATTGTGGCAGATGTCTTAAGTAAAGTATCGATGGGTAGTGTGATACATGTGTTTGATGATAACATAGAGCTAGTGAAAGAGGTTCATAGGTTGATTCATTTGGTTTATCGAATATAAGACTCTCCAAAAGGTGGTTTCATGGTTCGCAACAACTCTGAGTTGTCTTATGCTTTTGGGGTAAAATCTAAGCAACATCTTGATCCTCTGTTGATGGATTTGAAGGAAACAGTCCTTAATAAATCTAATGAGTCCTTCTCTCAAGGAGAAGTTGGGGAGCTTAGGCACCAAGGAAGATTATGTGTACCGGGTGTTGATGGCTTGAGGGAATTGATTATGGAAGAGGATCATGGCTCCCAATATTCCATTCACCTGCGTGGCAAAAAGATTTGTCACGACTTACATGAAACTTATTGGTGGAATTGTATGCAAAGGGACATAGCTTATTTTGTTACTATATGCCCAAATTTCAAACAAGTCAAAGTGGAGAATCAAAGGTCGGGTGATTTAACTCAAAATATAGATATTTCTACATGGAAGTGGGAGGACATTAAAATGGACTTCACAATTGGGTTGCCTCGAGCCCGAAGGAAACACGAGTCGATATGGGTCATTGTGGATAGATTGACCAAGTAGACATATTTTCTTCCCATCAAAGTAACTTATTCGGCAACAAATTATGCCCAATTTTTCCTCAAAGAAAGAGTGAAGCTACATAGAGACCCTTTATTAATCATTTCGGATAGAGGCAATGACTTACGAAAGTGGGATTGGTACGATAGTGAAGCTTAGTACCTCCTTTCATCCCAAGATGGATGGTCAAGCGGAACACACTATCCAAACTCTAGAAGATATGTTGAGGAAGTGGGTCATCGACTTCAAAGATAATTGTGATAACCACCTATCTTTAATATAATTCTCCTAAAGCAATAGCTATCATTCGAGTATCTCCATGGTACCTATCCAGGAACTCTACGGGAGGAGGTGTAGATCCCTGGTTCAATGGTATGAGATTGGTGAGTATTATATTCTTTGTCCCTACTTAGTATATGAATCCCTCGAGAAGGTTCAGATTATAAGGGATACACTAAAAACAGCTCAAAGTCATCAAAAATCTTAATCCGACAATAGAAAGAGGGACCTTGAATTTGATGTAGGAGATTGGGTCTATTTGAATGTTTTTCCCAGAAAGGGGTGATGAGATTTTGAAAGAAGGGGAAACTTAGTTCCCACTATGTAGCTTGTATGAAATATTGAAGTAAGTCTGGAGTGTCGTGTATGAGTTGAAATTGCGCAATGAATTGTCCCTATTTCACCCGCTATTCCATGTTTCTACTCTTAAGAAGTACATAGGGGACCCAATTCCCATTCTTCCTCTAGAAGATTTAGGGGGTAAAAGAGGACCTTTCTTATGAAGAGGACCCGGTTTAGATCTTGTATCATCAAGTAATGAAAAAAAGGAATAAGGAGGTTGTCTCCGTAAAAGTTCTATGGAGGAACCACCTTGTTGAGAGAGCTACATGGGAGGCCAAGGCCGATATGAATTCGCGTTATCCTCACATTTTTCTCTCTAAACCCTATCCAACCTCAGGTTAATAGTTCCTTATATGATTATTATGAATAATATTGGACTTATTATGAATAATATTAGACTTATCATGTTTTCTAATGAATAATATTAATGTAGAAATTCATGCTTAAGTTGAATTCTTATGGTTGTCTTTCACATAAGTATGTGTGTGCTATAAGTATTCATCAAGTTCTATTGAGCATAATTAGTGTTGTTTTAATAGAAATATACATGACAACTCTTGATGTTCATAGGGAGCTCATATTTAAATGAAGAAGGTAGTTCCTCCTTATATGATATGAAAAGTTGAGCTTATGTATGTGATATGTTGTGGATTAAGTTCCTATGTGTTGATACTATAATTATATGTTTAACGGAGTGGAGAATTCCTCCAATGATCTCTGGATCATTTGATATATATTGTTGTTGGTTGGGTTGCTAGTCTTGAGTTTCTTCTTCCTATAAAGGTCTAAAGGTGTCATTCGGAGATGAATGTTCTAAAGGGGGGAGTATTGACACACCTTGCAAATTATATAACCTAGAATAAAGCTTCACAAAATGACTAATGATGATATTAGACGTGTAAGTTTAATAGACTTGTCTAAGAAGTGTTAGAACCAAAACGCTAAGAAACGACCATGACATCCGGAAACTAGTGTAATTTAATAGTGAATATCCTTAGGTATTGGGAGGGTTTGAGAGTGTTGTATGAAGTCTAACAATTTTAAAAAGGATTTAAATAGGTAAAATAATATAAATAAGGTTAAAATGTCCAGATATGACCCCCAAGGATCGCCCGAGGGTCCACGAAGGGACCCCAATTTTGACCAAGCAAGTCGCAAAGAGGCATCAACTTTTGCTATGTTTTTCCTTTTCTCATGCATTGATGATTTTGTGTATAGAATCTATACTTAGTACATGTGTTTTGTACTAACCCGTATTTCTTCCCTTTTTCCCAAACATTTAAGGTTTGGAACGTTGAGAAGTTAGTCCTCAAGTCCCGGGGATGTTTACATGTTCCACTTCTAGCTATGATGTTGATTAAGCTTAGATCGATTATTCTTTATTTTATCATTGAGACAATTGATGTAATCCTATAATGGCATATTATTTTCTATTGGCTATGTCGAAGCGTTGTACTCTTACAGATGGTTCAATGTGAGACAAAGTATTCCACTAAATTCGTGTGTGTGGTTATGATTGTCTAAGCGAGAAGCCTAAGTAACTTCCTATATGAGGAGTCTATATAAACTCCATAAGTAATATGTGAGAGGTCTATGTTAACCTCACTATATATATATATATATATATATATATATATATATATATATATATATATATATATAAGTAGAAGGTTTATTTTTTCTGCGTTTTTGACCTGTGATATGCCATGACGAATGTTGAGAGTCTTGTCTAAGGAATCTTCGAGGACAAAGACGCCGGTAATTCCTAGGGTATACTTTAGGTAATAACATCTTTCCCTTTTACCAACCAATGTAGGTTCAGACCATTGATGCATAGGTGTCCACTTGGCATGAAAACTTTCACATTTGCCCTGTTAGTGGTAGTTCTTTAATGTTCGGGGATGTTACATTTTAACTATTCTAGCTATGGTGTTATTATGTCTAAATACACTATTTCATTCATTTTTCTTTGAGACTATTGTTGTAAGCCTATATGTGGCTCTTTGCATTTGAGTTTGGGCTATGCCAAAATGATATAATACTATTTAGATTGTTTAATGTGAGACAATGTTATCCGTCTATTTCGTATGTATTGGTTATGTTGTCGAAAAGAGGATCCTATGTAAGCTTCATAAGAAAGGAGTCTATGTAAACTCCACATATGATAATTTTCTGTATTTTGGCCTATGATGTGTGATAACGAATGATAAGGTCTAGTCCAAGTCCTCTCCGAGAACGAAGATGTCAGTTACGTCTAGGGGTGCTCCCTAGTCGCGACAAACTTTGTATCAGAGCATGAGGTTGATGTAATCTTAGGATTGATTTCTCTCTAAAGAACGTCTATGTAGATTCTTGTTCATGTATGTTAAGCACTCCACACATATGAATGTGAAGGTATGTGATACATAGGAATTCTCACCTTTTGGTAATCTTGAAAGTCGTGCATCAAGAGTGATCGCTCTATGTGTCCCTTTTTCCTTATAATATTTTTCTTGTGGATATAGGAGATGAATACGAGAAGGAAAGCTACAAGTAGAGTCTACGAGGATTCGGCTAATGCTGAACCTACCCTAGAGAACAAGCTCCTCAACAAGGCATTCATGTTCCTCCGCAAGGCCCAGCTCCGGTCATTCCTTAACCTATGACTGATGGAGAGATAAGGTCGACTTTACTAAGATTGGTTCAAGCTATGACTAACCAAGCCCAAGCGGTAGCTGCTAAGATCAAGCCATGACGTCTCAAGCAAATTTGGAAGTTAGACCCTGTGGTCAACAAAATGCTAGCACCATCGCTTCTCGCTTGAGGGACTTCAAAATGATGAACCCTCTAACGTTCTTTAGATCTAAGGTGAATGAAGATACCAAAGACTTTCTTGATGAGGTCTACAAGATCATATATGTTATGGGAGCGAGTTCTAAATAAGAGGTTTTGCTAGCCTCATATAATATCAAAAATCTGGCTAAAACATGGTATACCTAATGGAGAGACAATAGGGTTTTTACAGCGGGTCCTATAACTTGGGAGGTGTTCAGAAAGGATTTTCTTGATACGTTCTTCTAAAGGGAGAAAAAGGAGGCGAATATAACGACCCTAAAAATGAAATAGGTCAAACTAGTGTTTTACATGTATTTATGAGTTAATAATGTATTAAAAAAAGGGTATTTTAGCATTAGAAATCAGTTGGTAAAGTTTGGGAGTGTTTGGAAGTCAAACGTTGGGAATGTCCATGAGATTCGGAAATTTGCATTGGAGTGTGCTATGTGTCCTTGAATTTGGTGCATATTTTTTGGTAGTGTTTGGTGTCTAAATCTAGTGAGGATGACCTTAGTACCTAGATGGGTATAAGAAGGGTTAAAACGTTCGAGTACGACTCCTCGGGGAACCACACGAAGGGCCCCCACAAAGGACTAAAACGTTGGACAATTGAAACTGCCCAAGGCAACGTACAGGGGCAGATATTGAAGCCCACATCATGACGCACCTGTATCACGAGGCTCACTGCCTTAGAGTTTTGAAAAATCAAGAATCAGCAGCTCCCTTCGCGATGCGCAGCCAAATCCTAAATTTGACCGCATCGTTTTGAAGTCACATTTAAATATTGAAAAGGGTCCAAATGGTGTAGGGGTCTTCTGGGAACATTGGGTATCATTTGTGGACTGATTTAGGTCATTTTAAACCTCATTTCACCCACAGTTTCAAACCCTAAAGATCAAATCAAATTTCACAAAAAACCTTGTCTCCGAAAACGTCCATTGTTAAGAGGCTTCAAGATCTAAGGAAGAGTACCAAGTTCTTCACGTTTTCTTCACCAAATTCCGTGGGTTTCTTCATATTAAGGTATGGTATTCATCCTTGAACCTCCTTTAATTCAAGGAGTCACTTCAATGAGATTTCAAAATGGTTTTGAACTTCAAACATCTTTATTCCTTGACTCTAAGTATGGGTCTTTGCACGAAAATGTTTTATTGATTAAAATGAGTTGTTCTTAGTTATAAACGATGATTTTAATGTTAAAACTCCAGTGGAATCATGTCTATTCTTTTTATCAACTTTTAACCTATGAAATGGTTTAATGAGTATGATTAGATAGTGTTAAAGTTAGTGTTTGCTGGTGGTTTTATTGAGTTTTAGCTACTTCCCTAAGGGGTAGTTATGATGGATTATTAGATAAATTATGAATAGGTGGTAAAGGATAGGATGAAGGGTAAGTTTTTCTATCTTGGTTAAGTTATGCTGAAGTAACTCTTGAGTGGTATGGTCCACCTTTTGTTGTGGTGTTTACATGCAGTATATGAAGTTATATGTGTATTATGAGAATCTTGAAAGGTTTGTATGTAAATGAAGTATGCATGTGATATATGAAGTATGATAATGTGTAAATTGTGATAAATGTGGGTATGAGCATGGCTACAAATTAATGTTGTGAATAATGAATATTATGTGAAAGGTGTGCTCACATGTCTCACACACACACTCGAACGCATGAATGAAAACTGGGAATTGTAGGGTAGACACTCTTCGTAAGTGGAGATGTAGTGTCTAGATTATCCCTAAGTATGAAAAGGGGGATATTGGGGTGAACACTCTTCGTGAGTTGAGATGAAGTGTTTAGTAGCGGCCTCACTATTCTCGATGAGCTGCCCTAAGATAGGTTGGAGGCTGGATACCCTTCATGAGTTGAGTTGGGGTGTTAAATAGTGAGAACTTAACCTATAGTCAATAAATGTCTAAGACTCCGTTGGAGAGTTATGCTTAGCACCGAGAGGATTTGAAGAAGAGGTGGGCACACTTTGTGGGTAGAGATGTTGTATCCATTCAAAGAGGTGGGTACACTTTGTGGGTAGAGATATTTTATCCAATGTACCTCTTGAGATGGGTTCTCCTCATTAGTACAAAATGAGTTACTTAGTAGCAATCTCCTTATCCCTCGACTATGCGCCCGCATGGGTGTCGCTATTGGAGAATCCATGTAAAGGTTAAATGTAACACTTTAAAAAAATCCAAGATGTGTTATATATCCTAACATAAGTGTCATAAGGTCTAGACACTGTTTTAAGGTACGTTATAATGAATATAAGTCATTTAGGAAGTCTAGAAACCAAAATGTCCAAGAACGTCCATGACGTTGGGAAACTAGTTCAAGAAGGTACTAGCGTTCCTTAGCCTATTTGACTAGCTTTTAGGAGTCGAAAATAGATGAAATTTTGTGGAAGGGTGACTAACATGTGTTTATGTTGATTCATGGTCTAAATGTCTTGGTACAATTCCCAAAGGACAACCAAGGGACCTTGAGGAGGACCTTTGAACGCATCAAACACTGTGTGGGCAGTGTGCACCCAAGAAGGGAGTCGATGAGGCGTGTGTGGATCGACGGGGCATCTTTGACATCCATAGGCCAACACTTATCCATTTTCGATAATTTTCTATTTGAACCTATCTATGAACTTACCTATGAATTTGCAGCCCGGAAGTGGGAAGGAACCGTCGACTCACAGACGGTCCGTTGGTCGAAGTCTCGTTTGTGAGGGACTCACTTTTTTGCACGTTTTAGTTAGTTCCAATTAATTAATTAAGGGGTTAAGTCGTTAGTTAGTGGTTAAAGGAAGCCTAATTAATTAGTTAATACCCCATATAAAGACCTCAACCCCATTAGACTAATCATAACTCACAAACCCAAACTCTCTTCCTTCTCTCTTCTTTCTCTTTCTAGTGAAGAAGTCCATAGAAGACCAAGATATGTAAGGGATTAAGGGATAAATAGTGTCAAGTTTCACCTTCAATCTTCATCAATTAGAAAGGTATGGGATCTTATTCACCTTTCAGACTTCTTTCCTCAAAGGGTTCCATCGAATTGATTTCCAAAATTGAGTTTTCAAGTGTTATAAGGATGGTTAATGGTTTGGCAATGTGCCTTATCGTGATATGAAAATGTTAATTGTAATGAAAGGACAATACTCATGCATTTCTTATTAAGCTATGATGATGATGGTGCTTAATACAAGGGTCAGACATTATGACCTACAATAAGTTATGATGATTAATAAAGACATTAAAGACATTTCAAAAGGGACTTTAGCTTAGCACTAAGTGAACTTTAAAATTGGAGGTGATGGATTTACATATAGGAAGATCCACCCTATAGTTCCACATCTGGTGGTGACTCCCCAACGAGGGATACTCATCCAATGGTATCCCATAAGAGGAGGACCATAGAGGGATTATACCTATCTCTTAGTTATTAAACTATGTTGTCCTCACAGGAAGACTAGCTAATGGATCCACCTAGAAAGCTACGTTTATGTTTGGTTTTTCTTTGGCCGGTAGACCACCTTCCTTCATTGTATGGTTTCACAACACCAAATTTCACACTTAGCTCTTGTGGTCTAAGTCAATTAAGACAAGTGTTCCCCAAACCAAAATGAAGTAATGAAGTACAAATGAGACTCTACTTGTGCCTTGCATTAATTTTCCTTGAAGGGAACTTTAGGAGGTTGATACTATGTATGAATATGCTTAAATGTTACATGGTATGTATGTGACGAACTTGCACATTGTTGATAGTATATGTTCATTGGTGTAAGTTATGATTATGTGTTGGTCTATATTATTAACGTATGATGCTATGTACTCTTACATTTTATGATATGTGTAGTAGGAAGTTAGTCATGATTCTTGTTGGGTTACTTGATTGAGTAAGGTTATGGGGATTTGCTTGGTCATTGCACTTGTTGAGTTGATAGGGCTTCACGGGTAATTTTCTTGCTTTAGTTAGAAATGTACTCTTATTCATGCTTGTTACTATTATTACTTGATGATAGAGTTATTTGATTATGTAATTAATTATATGGTATGCATGTTTATTTCATTACACTTGATTTTTTTCTTGTGATGTACATGCCTATGGTGTAATGAATATGCCTAAGTTATTTGGTATGGTCTTATTGAATATGCATAAGAATTTCAAAGTAAATTGCATATATTTATGAAATGTACCTTTTCTTAGAATGTTTTCAAAGTTTGTGTGCATATACTCTCATATTTAGTACGATTGGGGTACTAACCTCATTTCTTCCTTTTCCCAAACATTTTAGGATTCTCTTGTTGGAGTTATTTTGAAGACGAGTTGAAGAAGACTTTGATCTATTGATCATCCAAGTAGGGTATGTCTTCACATTCTGAGGGCGATGCCACTATCTAGCTAATGGAGTTGTTTTGAGTTTAAGACTTCTTTGTTTCTTTATTTTTTATTTAGTATGAAAACATTGTAAAGCCCATGTGAGGCATTCTTACTTTGATGTATGGGTAATTCCCAAGTTTTTACACTTTTATTAGATGGTTATGAGATGAGACAACTTTTACGAATATGTTATATTTTATATACTTATGTGCAATAAAACTAGAAGACTAAGTAATCTTCATATACGAAGGGTCTATGTATACTAGATATGTATACTATGTGTATGTAGAGGTCTATGTAAATCTCCAAGTAAAAGTAATGAAAAGTTCTAAATTTTCTGCTAAATTTGACCTATGAATGTAAAGATGTAAGCTAAGAGGAAAGTCTTAGTCCTCAAAGAGGAAGACGACACCGGTTACATCTAGGGGCATTTCTCAAATGTGAAACTAAAGATTATAACCATACCTTAGGGAATTAGGGATTGCTCATCCGTAAGGGTAGTACCGAGATTCCATGTCTAGCGCTCATGGTGTATGTTGGTTAAATCTATCCCCACAAATGTATGCAAATGAACTAAGTCTTCCTAAGGGGGTACTACTTAGGGTATGTGGTTGAATGAGATGCTACTTATCCATTGCACAAGTTGACATTTAAAGGAAGTATTGGTGTGTCCATATATGAAATGCATGATTGGGTCTTTATTTGATCCAAATGAAAGTAATGTAACTTGAAGTATTATGTTAAAGAAGCATGTTGATGTTATGATTTGTATTATGAAAGCTTAGTATACGATGAATGTGATGTGCCTATTCTAAGGTTATTCCTAAGGAACCCTAAGTGGAAGTGGTAGTATGGGATGCTACTTTAACATTGCACGAAGTGTAAATTGGGGGTTTCCTTGGAGGATGGTTGTTATGTGCAGTTCCTAAGTATATGTATGTTTATATAGTGTCTTAACATTGAGTGGTGACTTGTATAAATTTAAATTAGTACGGTTATCTATCGTAATCTTTAGGATCTCCAAAGTCAGTATTGAGGAGATTATATGGACGATTTCCTTATGTCTTTCTTCGGGGAGCCTTAGGAAAACTTAGCATAGGAGTAGTCCGTGTGATTTTTGGGTTTAATGTAAGTGTGCCCTATGTTAAGAAAAAATGATGTTTTACCCTATGTTTTAAATGATGATACTACATGTTATTTTCTAAACTAATTCATGAATGACTTTATCAAAATAGCATGACTTGTATATTTCAACTAAATTGACCCTTTTTGCATGAGTTTGCATAATTCCATACATAGTACAATGTTTGTTCTAACCCCATACTTTTCTATACTCTATAAGTATAGGTTGGAGGCAAGTTGAAAGTTAGAAGGCAAGCTTGGGAATCAACTCTCTCAAGACTAAGAATGTCATAATATATTCAAGATCATATTTTATGTTTCCTTAATTCTTCTTCAAGTCTCGTATTAGAATAATTATGTATTTCTTTCAATGTAAAGGTTCGTGTCCGTAAGATGTTTAAGGTGTGTCTTTAAGATTGGATTGTGATTAAGAGACTTATTCCTTAGTTTTTATATAAGATGTTTCTTATTATTATATTCTTGTGAAAAGTTTTAATTCCGCACTACTTTTTATACTTTATGCAATGAATGATAGCAAAGAGGCTTGTGTAAGACCTCTAAAAGGTCAAACAGTCCTTATTCCGACCTAAGGGTCGCCCTAACCTCTAGGGTGTACTTGCGGGTTGTTAGAACAAAAGTGGAAGAATTCATCAACTTTCTTCATTGAGGTATGTGTGTATAAAAGTACACCTTAAAACACTAAAATTTTCAAGAATTATCCTTCCTTGGTATCCAATCCTTAGGATGAGATAAGCCGCTTTATTACGGGAGTGTCTGATGATCTAGTAGAAGAGTGTTGTTCCGTGATGGTTCATTATAATATGGATATTTCTCGTTTGATGGTGCATGCTCAACAAGTTGAGGAGACTAGACTCAAGAGGAAGAATAGTAAGTTTAAGAAGGCCAATTATTATGAGAGAGGTACTTCCAACCCTAGTCCTCAAAAGGGAAGAAGTGGAAATTCACCTAGCAAAAACCCTACTTGTACAAAGTGTGGTAAGAAGCATATGGGTGAGTGCCTAGTTGGGATAGATAATTATTTTGGGTGTGGTAAGTGTGGCTATAAGGTTAGTAAATTTCATAATGTGAGGATTCAAGGTAAGGGGAGTATCCAAGCTCAAGAAAGCTATCCTAATTTTGATACTCTAATCAGGAACAACTTTTATGATCTTCTCTTTATGGATGAGCAAGAGGAATCTCACGATGTGGTCACCAGTATGTTACAAGTCTTCTATACTGGTGTATATGCTTTATTAGATCCTGGTTCTACTTTATCATTTGTAACTCTTCTAGTATCTAAAAAGTTTGATGTTCTACACGATATTGTAGTTGAACGTTTTACGGGTACTACCCCGGTGGGTAACTCCTTTTTGGCTACAAATGTCTTTATGAGTTATCCTACATATTTGCCCAATAGAGTTAAATAGGTGGATTTGGTAGAACTTGAGATGGTTGTTTTGATGTCATCTTGGGAATGGGTTGCTTCCTTGCTTGTTTTTCTTCCATTGATTGTATAACGAGGGTAGTTAAGTTTATAATTCCTACGAAACCCATCTAGGAATGGAAGGGGGTAATTCAATCCCTAGAGTTCATATTATTTCTTTTCTAAAAACTTGTAAAATAATCTCTATGGGGTTCATTTACCATATTGTGAGGGTTAAGGATCTTGAGTCTGACGTTTCTTTCTTTAGAGTAGGTCACCGTAGTGAAGGATTTTATGGAAGTCTTTCCCGATGACTTGCTCAGAATTCCTCCCAAATGGGAAATATACTTTGGTATTGACTTATTACCGGATACAAAGCCTATATTAATTTCCCGTACCGAATGGCCCCAGCCAAGTTGAAAAAGCTAAATCGCAAAATCAAATACTTATTAGACAACGGTTTCATAAACCCTAGTAGTTTGCCATGGGGAGCTTCGGTGTTGTTTGTTAAGAAGAAGGATGGATACCTTAGGATTTGTGGTTATTATTTTCATCTTAACAGTTCACCTTAAGGAACATGTATCCTCTCCCTCGGATTGGCGAGTTGTTTGATCAACTCAAAGGGGCAGGCTACTTTTCTAACATTAATTTGAGGTCGGGGTTTCACAAACTTAGAGGGAGAGGTGAATACATACCTAAAATGACTTTCCTGACTAAGTATAGTCATTTTGAGTTCATTGTGATGTGTTTTGGTCTTACTAATGCCCCGACGAGTTTTATGGACCTTATGAAAAGATTATTCTGGAATGACCTTGAATCCTTTGTAATTGTCTTCATAAATTATATCTTGGTGTATTCTAACAGTGAGGATGATTACATGGGTCATTTGAGGGTAGTATTGCAAGTCCTTACGGAACACCAACTCTTTGCCGAGTATAGTAATTATGAATTTTGGTTGAAACCGATTGTGTTTCTTGGTCACATCATGTCTAGGTAGGGTATTGAGGTTGATCAGAGGAAAATGGAAGCAGTCAAGAATTGGCCTAGACCTTTGACTCCAACTGATAATAGAAGTTTCTTGGGTCTAGCCGGGTGTTATAGGAGGTTTGTGGAAGGGTTTTCATCCATTGCTTCTCTTTTTACTACCTTGACAAAAAAAATGCTAATTTTTAGTGGTTGGAAGCTTGTAAAGGGGCTTATAAGTGTTAAAAGACAAGCTTACCTCCACTACGGTGTTGACCCTACTAGAGGGTACTCAATGATATGTGGTGTATTGTGACGCTTCCCGTGTAGGTTTGGATTGTGTCCTTATGCAACATGTCAAGGTAATAGGCATATGCCTCTACACAAAACAAGGTGAGCGAGAAGAACTATCCAACTCATCATCTTAATTAGCAGTCGTAGTGTTTGCATCGAAAATAAGGAGATATTAATTGTATGTTATTCATGTGGATGTATTTACCAACCATAAGAGTTCAATATTTTTTCACTCAAAAGTAGTTGAACCTCCAAGATAGAATATTGTTGGAACTCTTGAAAGACTTTGACATGAGTGTTCTCTACCACTCTGGAAAAGCCAGTGCGGTTACGGACGCTCTAAGTCATATGTCAAGGGGTAGTTTAGCCCATGTTCTTGATGAAAAGAATGAATTGGTAAAGAGGTTCATAGATTGACTCAGTTGGGTGTTCAGTTGGAAGATTCACCAAAAGGAGGGTCTATGGTTCATCATAACTCCGAATCATATTTAGTGGTTGAGGTGAAGTGGTGAAGTCTAAGAAACACCTTTATCCTTTATTGATGGAGTTGAAAGAGTCGATACTTAGCCAATTCAATGATCCATTCTCTCAATGAGGGGATGGTGTGATAAGGTACCTAGGTAGATTGTGTGTACTGAATTGGGATAATTTGAGGGTGGAAATTTTGGAAGAAGCTCATGGTTCATGATATTCTATACATCCAGGTGCCACTAAAATGTATCGAGATCCTAGATAGGTTTATTAGTGGGATGGCTTGAAAAGGGACATAACAGAGTTTGTGGCTAGGTGTCCAAATTGGCAAAAAGATAAAGTCGAGTGGTTTGACTCTAGTAATGAATGTTCCTACTTGGAAGGGAATAAATTAATATGGACATTGTTGTTGGGTTGCCTCGAACCTAGAGGCAAAGTGACACAATTTGGGTTATTGGAGATTGATTGACAAAATTTTCTCACTTTATCCTCGTCAAATCTACTTACACGTGGAGGATTATTCAAGAATATACATTATTAAGACTGTGAGCCTACATGGGATCCCTTTGTCCATCACTTTTGATAGAGGTTCTCAGTTCACTTCTCGTTTTTGGAGGACTTTTAAAAAAGGGTTGGTCACTTTTCATCCTCAAATGGATGGTCAACCGGAGTGTAGTTTTCAAACCCTGGAATATATTTTAAGATATTGTGTAATAGATTTCAAAGGTAATTGGGATGATCACCTACCATTAATTGAGTTCTCCTATAATTATAGCTACCATTCGAGTACTTTCATGGCACCTTTTGAGGCACTCTATGGTAGGCGATGTAGGTCTCCAGTTACATCGTTTGAGGTTTGTGATTCATTTATATTTGGTCCCGAGATAATATATGAAGCTTTGGAAAAATAATGGGTGATAATGAATAGGTTGAAACCAACCTATAGTCGGCAAAAATCCAATGCCGACAATAGGAGAAGAGACCTTGAATTTGAAGTCGGTGATATGGTGTATTTGAAGATTTCACCTATCAAAGGGGTGACATTAAGTAGTAACAGGAAGCTAAATCCACCGGTATGTGGGTTCTTTTGAGATATTGCAACAGGTCAGAAAAGTTGAATATGAGTTAAGACTACCGACTGAACTAGCTTTGGTTCATCTAGTATTTCATGTATCCATAGTTAAGAAGTGTATTGGCGACCCTGTATCTATTCTCCCGATTGAAGGATTAGGATTGTATGAGAACCTTTCCTATGAAGAGGTTCCAATTGTAATCCTTGATCGCCAAGTGAAAAATTTAAGGAAGTAAGAGGTGGCCTCCGTAAATCCTACGGAGAAACCACCTAGTTGAGGGAGACAACAGGGGAGGTCGAGGCCGACATGAAGTCCCGTTATCCTAATCTTTTTCCTCAAAATTTTAGCCAAAGTTGAGGTTAGTATTAATCCTCTTTAAAATGATGAATAATGTTTAATTTGGCTTGTTTGCTAAAATGTGCATATATATGGTCAATGTTCATGCTTAAATATTTTTTCATGTAAAAATGCTCTTTTTCTTAACTTGCTCTTTGTTGTGTTATGTGTATTGTTGTATTCATGAAATAGTATTGCACATGTTAATGTGTTTCAAAATAATGTTGGCATAAGTGACTCCTGTTAATCATATCGAGTTACTGTTAATATTTACAAGAAGTTCCTCATGTGTGATGTTGAGATTTTATATGTGGTAAACTGTGATTTGAGTTGTTATGTGTAAATTTCATGTTTATTTGTTGAATGAGTTGTGAATTAATCCTTTAAGTTTTGACTCATGATGATTATATGTTGTTGGTTGGGCTTCTAGTCTTGAGTCTCCTAATTATCCTACAAAGGGATTTTTAGTGTCATTCGGGGACGAATATTCCCAAGGAGGGGATAATGTAACACTCTGAAAGTCTATGAATTAGTCTAGAGCCTCACTAGATGAACTCTCACATTTGAATCATGGTGTATCCTTTCACAGAAAAATTAAAACAGAGCTCTTTGAAAATTTCAACATGAATTAATCATATATTATATTGCGGTAAAGAATCAATGGGAATACTACAGTTGAAGTGTAATGATACAGAATCCTAGCTAGTTTATGATTCTAATTCTGGGGCAGCACTTGTACATAGAAAGACAACAAAACATAGATTAAACAATCTTTATGAGTTCAATTTTAGAGATTATAAAAACATCTTCTATTTATGTAAATCTACGAATTATCTTCCATTATACAATAAATATAACTTGAATAAGCATTTGTAGAAAGAACATGTACATATTAATTAGTGCAGTAGAGCATCTTGATAAGATACTTCTAATAGGTCATCATGGGTGCAAGACATGAAAGCAATCTAGAGAGAAATTCAAGGTAAACTTTTTCCATCTTTGGAGTCTCAAGTATAGAGTTATAAGGGTTTACTAACTAAATGAAGTTGAAAGAAACATTATGGAAACAAATTGAATTCAAGGATGATGAATCTTGCATCAGATTTGGCTTTCAATAATCAAAGCAAAAAATTAAAACTATCATAAAACACTGTTTCTAATATTAAATTATTGTATTAAAACTATGTAGGAAGTGTTAGAGGCAATACGGTAAGAGATGACCATGACTTCCTGAGAATTGTGAAATGTGCACTAATGTGCCTTGGCATGTTTCAAAGGGTTTTAAGATATGCAATTTAATACAATTTTGTAGAAATATGTTTAATGTATAAAATAATGTGTTTCGGGTCGAAACGTCCTAGGACGACTCCCCAAGGGATATCCTAACGGTCCTTGGAGAGGACCCTTACATTTAAACCAAAATTGTAATTTGGGACAGTGTGCATCAACGAGACAAATGACAAGCTGCCGTTTGGTTGATGCTTTGTCGATGTCTTCGTAGGTGGGCACCTAGTTTATTCTTGGAATTCCAAAAACCTAGTCTCTGTACCTAACGACGTCCATGTAGGATGGCCCGTCTATGGGACTACGGGGCATCGATGGTAGTAATTTGTTAAGACTTAGCCACATATCAAAAGTGGATAAAAATCCACTCTCTAACCCAAACCACGAACCAGCAGGATGGTCCGTGGTCTAGTCGACGGGACATAGGCTGGGGACTCGTGGTTTGGGGGTCGAGTTTCACTATATAAGTTTTACTTTAGGTAGTTAATTAATTGGTTAGTTAATAAATTATTTAGGGGTCAACAGATGGTTAATTAAGTTTTTTGAGGGTGTAAATAAGGACTAACCCTCATTAAACTAATTTTACACCCCATAATTCTCAAACCAAATTTTTCTCCAACTTCTATCTACTTTCTCTCTCTATTCAAAGACTCCATTAAAGACAATGATTCAAAGATCTCTAGGTGTTAAAGACGTCATCGTTTCTCCATATAAAATTAAGGAATCCTATAGTATGGAAGCTATTCACTCTTGGGATCTCTTTCCCCAATAGCATATTCAAAATTGGCTTCTAATGAAGTAAAAAATATGGGTTTTCTTCTAATTTCGTAATTGATCTTTCATATTGTTTTAATTTTAGTTTACTTTGATCATTATTATTAGATTATTAGTACATGTTTGTTTATTGTGTAATTCTTAGTATTTGACCCAATTCTATGAAAGAATTCATGATTGAACCCTTTTCACCTAACCCTAGGTTATCAATTAAGGTTAAATTGATTACGGTGATGCACTTGACATAGTTGTGGTATTGATTACCATTATATGATGATATTAAGTGAATTGTTTGATGAGTATTGTTTAATGATGGTAAGATTTTTAGGAGATTTATGAATGTATATTTGTTTGACTATAATATTGAGTTTTTTACTTCAAAGATGATGGCTTATACTTGATATTGGCATTCAATTGAAGTATTATATATGACTAGATTAAGAATATTATGATATGATGAATGTAATGAAATGTCTTGACTATGTGAATTGTGAGATCATGTTAAGTGTATGATTAAATAAGGTTGAATATGAATCACTGGTGTGCCTTACTATGATATGTCTATGATTTGTTGATCTCACAAATGAAGGGTTGTTATGAAGGACATTCTCATGCAATACCTAACAAGCTAATGACATTATTATACAAGCGGTTAGTTTCCTATGGCCTATACTAAGATATTATGATTAACAATAGCTTAAAGATATTTCAAAAAGAGACTTATCTTAGGACGGGGTGAATTTACCAATGAGAGGTGTTTACTCCTCAAAGAATGGAGATTCACCAAAGTTGTTCATTAGATAAGGAATCCAATGCTAATTGGTATGTAGAGGTATCAACAATATCTTCTAGTTAATTAAGTATGTTGCCTCCGTAGAAATACTATCTAGTGGATAAAACTAGAATGCTATTTCATATTTTGGTTCTGCCTTTGCAAGTAGAACCACCTTCTATTTGTGTAGGGTTCATGACACCAGATTCCAAATTTAGCTCACATGATCTATTGTCGGTTAAGAAGATTGTTCCCAAAAGTAAAATGAATGTCATAAAGTAAACACTAACTAGGGTGACTTGAGCGGTCCTACTTAGTGTTGGTAGGGGTATGGGACTGTAGTTACATATGACACAAGTTGACCTTGAGGGAAGTCCAAGAAGGTTGTTCTTATGTACTTATGAAATGAATGAAATGTATATAATGAATAACATGTTGATGATCCTATATGATGTTAGTCTTATTGATGAACAAGTTATTAGTCTAAGTTGATGTACATGGTTATGAATATGCATGATATGAAGATACATGAAATAAATAATTTATTATGGTCCTTTGCTTGAATTACTTTATTATGTGGGCTCATGGGGCTTCACATAAGTATTGCACTTGTAGTCTTAGGAAGGGGTTGTGAGTAAGGTTCCTATATAATGTGATGTTATGAAATCTTGTACATGAATTATTGTTATGACATTATGTTACAGTTATACATGCTTATGTGATCTTAGTATAATTCCATTCATGTTTGTATGACATAATGTTTATAATATCCATGTTTAATTGACTTTTATTTATAAGTTGTTCTTGTGTTGAATATGGACTTGTATTGAGTTATGTTATGTCTTTTTGTTTGTATATGTTCTTTATTGTACATAAAGGCTTTTGAAAGTATCTTTGCATGGTTTTGAACTAGATGTCCTTTTAAGTATGATTTCAATGGTTTTACATGCATTATTTACATGTGGTTAAATTTAACCATATTCTTTCCCTTTTCCAAATAAATGTAGGTTTGGGCCATTGAAGTATTGGAGGCTACTTGATAATAACACTTGGAAATTTTCCCAAGTTATTGGTAGGTTCTCAACGGTCATGGATGTTACCTTTTCTCAATTCTAGCTATGAAGTTGGTATGTCTAAAGACACTATTTCATTTCTTTGTCTTTGAGACTATTATTGTAAGCCTTTATGTGGCTCTTTTATTGAAGTATGGGCTATGCTGAAATGTTGTAATACTCTTTAGGTACTTTAACGTGAGATAATGTTATTAGACAGTTTCTTATGTATTGTTTATGTTGTCTAAACGAGAAGCCTATTTTAGGCTTCATAAAAGAGGAGTCCATGTAAACTTCATATATGATACGTGAGAGGTCTATGTATACCTTAGTGTGTAAAAGTTTATAATTTTCAAAAATTTTGACACCCAATATGTTATGAAGAATGGTAAGGTCTAGTCCAACTCCTCTCCGAGGATGAAGACGCCGGTAACGTTTAGGGGTTGCTCCCCGGTTGTTATATCCAAGGGGAAAGTTATATTTCAAATATTAATTTAAGGTGGGGCTATCACTAAATTAGGGCGAGAGGTGAAGACATACCTAAACTGATTTCCGAAGTAGGTATGGTCATTATTAGTTTTTAGACATGTCTTTTGGTCTAACTAATGTCCCGACGACTTTCATGGACCTTGAATAGATTATTCAAAGATTACATTTACTCCTTTGTAATTGTCTTCACTTATGATATCTTGGTATATTCTAAGAGAGGATGAACATATGGACAATTTGGTGGTAGTATTTCAAGTTCTTATGGAACACAAATTCTTTGCTAAAAAAAGTAAATGAGAAATTTGGTTGAGATCAGTTGCTTTTTTTTGGTTACATTGTTTCAAGTGAGGGTATAAAGGTGGATCCGAAAAAATAGAAGCGGTTAAGAATCGTCCAAGACCTATGAATCCAACTAATATTTGGTGTTTCTTAGGTTCTGTTGGGTGTTGTTTGAGATTAGTTGATGGGTTTTCATCCATCGCTTCTTTTTTTGCAACCTTGACCCAAAAGAAAATTAAGTTTGGGTAGTTGGAAGCTTGTGAAAAAGATTCCAAGAGTTAAAAGATAGGGTTACCTCTGCTTAGGTTTTCACCTTACCAGAGGGTACCAAAGGGTTTGTAGTGTATTTTGACTCTTATCTAGTGGGTTTGGGTTGTTTCCTCGTGAATCATGGTAAGGGGAAAGCTTATGCCTTTGGACAACTCAAAATGCACGAGAACAACAATCCAAATCATGATATTTTATTAGCAGTCTTAGTGTTTGCCTTTAAAATATGGAGGCATTATATTTATGGGGTCCATGTGGATGCATTTACTAACAACAAAAGCCTTCAATATGTGTTCACTCAAAAGTAGTTGAATATCTGATAAATAAGATGGTTGGAACCATTAAAGAATTATGACATCAGTGTTCTCTACCACCCCGCAACACCAATGTTGTTGCGAACGTCAATGGTTAGCATAGCCCATATTCACGATGATAAGAAAGAGTTGGTGAAAGAGGTGCATAGATGTGCCAGGTTGGGTGTTCGTTTAGAAGATTCTTTAAAAGGTGGTTACATGGTTCATCATAGCTCCGAATCATCTTAAGTGGTTGAGGTGAATTCTAAGCAACATGTTGATTGCCTATTGACAGAATTAAAGAAATTGGTTCTCAGAAAGTTTAATGAGTCATTATCCCGGGGGGGGGGGACAGGGTGCTTAGGTTCCAAGGTAGATTTTGTCTACCGGATTTGGATAACTTGATTGGGCAAATTTTTGAGGAACCTCATGGGTCCCGATATTCTATTCATCTGGGTTCCACCAAGATGTACTATCATCTTCAAGAGGTCTATGGGTGGGATGGGTTGAAAAGTAATATATCTGTGTTTGTGGCTAGGTGTCCCACTTTTAAACAAGTTAAGGCCAAGAATCAAAATCCGGGAGGTGTAACTGAAGTAATGAATGTCCCCACTTGGAAGTTGGAATATATTTATATCTATTTCGTAGTTGAGTTGCCTCCAAACCTAAGGCAAAATGACTTAATTGATTATTGTGGACAGATTGATAAAATCTGCCCACTTCATCCCCGTCAAGTCTACTTATTCGGTGGAGGATATGCTAGAATATACCTTAAGGAGATAGTGAGTATACATGGGTCCCTTAGTACATCATCTCGGGTAGAGGTCCCGATTCACTTCTTATTTTTGGAGTTCTTTTTAGAAAGGGTTAGGTACTCAAGTGATACTTAGTATAGTTTTTTATCCTCAAAAACATGGTCTAGAGGTAAAAATAATTAAAACCCTAGAAAATAGGCTAAGATTTTGTGTTATTATTTTCAAGGGAAATTGGGACGATAACCTACCATTGATAGAGTTCTCTTACAATAATAGCTACCATTCGAGTATTTCTATAGCCCCTTTTGAAGCAATCTATGTTATGAGGTTTAGGTCTCCGGTTGGGTGGTTTGAGGTTTGTGAGTCTTCACTTCTTTTTCCTGAGATAGTCTATGAGGATATAGAGAAAGTCGAATAACAAGAGATAGGTTGAAAAAAGCCTCTCTTTGGCAAAAATCATATGCTGACAATAGAAGGAGAGACCTTTAATTTTAAATAGGTGAGTGGGTCTACTTGAAAATTTCATCCTTGAAAAAGGTGATGAGAATCTGTAAAAAGGGGGAAAAAAGTCCCAAGTATGTGGGCCCCTATTAGATTTTATGATGGGTCGAGAAGGTTGCTTAGGATTTGAATCTACAAATTGAATTAGTGTCGTTTCATCCGATATTTCATGCATATATGCTCAAGCAAAGTATTGTCAACCCGGTGTCTATTGTCCCTATTGAAGGGTTAGGGGTAAATGATAACCTTTACTATGTAGAGGTTCCGGTCGAGATCCTAGATCTTCGTGTCAAAAGATTGAGGAAAAAAGAGGCGGCCTCCATAAAAGTTCTATGGATAAACCATCTTGTTGAGGGTGCAGCACGGGAGGTCGAGAGTGACATGATCTCCTGCTACCCTCATCTTTTTCTTATTACTCCTAATCAAAGTTAAGGCTATTAGTTACTCTTAAAAATGACGGAATCATGAACAATGTGAGGTTGACTTGTCTATCAAAGCACGTGCATATCTTAGTAAATGTTCATGCTAAAATGAGTTTTCATGAAAAATACGCGTGTTAACTTGAACATTTATGCATGTGTATAGTTGTCTTTATAAGATTTGTAGTGCGCATGTTAATTTCATGGTAACTCTTGATGTTCATGTTGAGCTCATGTTGATATGTAGAAGGTAGTTCCTCATTATGTAATATGAAGGATTGAGCTATTATATGTACTAAATTGTGAATTGAATTTCTATATGTATAATGCCATGTTTATGTGCGGAATGGTATTGTAAAGTACTCAATTGAATTATGACTCATTATGATTTGTTGTTGTTTGTTGGGCTGCTAGTATTGAGTATTTCCTCTCCTAAGAAAAAGTTTTAGGGTTCAATCGGGGAAGAACATCCCTAAGAGGGGGATAATGAAACACTCTAAAAGTCTATGAATTAGTCTAGAACCTCACTATATGAACCAAGCCTTAAAAGAATGTTTCCACATCTAAACAAAATTAATAAACTCAATTAGGAAGTATTAGAGTAAAAACATCAAGAAACGACCATGACATTCGGAGAATTGTAGAAGTTGAGCTAGTGTGTCCTTGTATGTTTCAAAACTTTTTAAGAGTCGAAATTTAGTCAAATATGGTAAAAAGGAGTTAAACATATAGAAGAGTGTGTTTGGGGTCGAAAATGTCTGGGTACGACTCTTGATGGACCATCCTAATGGTGCTTGGAGAGGACTCTAACATTTGACCCCAAAACTGTCAAATTAACAGTGGCTAAAAGACGCACCAAACAATGAGCCATCGATGGGTCAAGCACCCGTCGATGGTTTCGTAGGTCCATACTTAGCTATTTCATAAGCTCCCCGAAATCTAGGTCTCTGACATGAACGACGGAGTGATAGTACCGGGTTGTCGATTGATCTATGTATCGTAGACGGGCCTTAGTCGTTTAGCACTCGAGTAGAATGCCTCTTAATTAAGTTGGTTTATTAGTTTTTTAATTAATTAAGGGTTAAGGGGTTTTAATTAAGTTATTTGGGGACAATAAAAGAGTTATCCCTCATTAAACTAAATCAAAACCCCATATTTTCGCAAAACCAAATAACTACAACTTCTCTCTAGTTTCTCTTTCCCCAAACTCACACCTTTATTGAAGGAACACTAAAGATCCAAAAGAAGGACGAATTCACCAAGGAATTCATCTAAAATTAGAGTAACAATCATCCCTAAGGTATTATTTCTTTCATTCTTGGGATCCTTTCCCCAAGAGGCGCCTTCAACTATGGTTTTCAAACATCCCCAAGACTCGGGTTTCAATCTAATTATGGGTTCCCTTTTCATAACAAAATTTTATTCAATTGTCCTAAATTATAGTATTTTATCATTGTTTCACTATGTAATTATGGTGAATTATTGATAATAACTATAGATTTCCCCTTGAACCCTTATTCTGCCCTAAACTCATTATATATCAAAATTATATGGAAAATGTGGAAGATGATGAGTATGTAGTATATTAAATGCTAAGTATTACTTCTATAATTTACCGTGTTTTTTTATTGATTATGTATTCATGGTAATGGAAGTATGGAGGAATTGAAAGGCCCATAAAGTATGAAGGTTGGTTATTCTTGAACTCAATTATGAAATATGAGATGCTTAGATAGTAATGCTCTTATGTGTAATGTGTGGTTCAGATGTTGATATATAGTATTCCACATCCTTAACCCTATACAATTGAATTATTAATGAAATATGTGTGCATGTTATGATATGATTATTATATAATTGAAATATTTCTTCATGATTATAATGAAGTGTTGTGTGAAAGGTAAGCTCACTTGTATGTGTTTTCTAAAGTGAAAGGTATCACTTATGAATACCGATGAGTTATTCGATGAGATGTTTACATATGTGTCTAGAGGAGATTAGTGAACTTTTATGATGAGTATGATGATTACTAAATGGAATGAATTCTTAGCAGATAAAGGGCATGTAAATGAGATTGGGGTCTCATGTTAAGTAAGTCCGACTCCCAACATGGGTTTCTTCATGTTTAGTAAGTCTAGATTCCCAAGATATTTGTTGTCTCATGAGATGTAAAACTCTATATCTAGCAAGTTAAGGTTTCTAGTAAAAAAATCCTTGACCCTTAACTATGTGCCCACATAGGAATCTAACTTAGTGGATCCACCTAGATAGCTTTGCACAAAAGGTTACACCTTAGGGAAGTATTAACCCTATCTTTTAAGTGTTCGAGTAGAACATCAGATTCCATGTAACTCACAAGGTTTTATTTTTGTTATTGACATTATTTCCCTAATGTAAAAGTAAATGGACAAGTGAAGTATGTGAACTCTTATTATGGTTTGTCTAAGTGTTACTACATTGTGTGATGGAGGGTATGTTACTTCTCTTACACATTGCATATGTGTGATCTTAAAATATGGTCTTAGTAGTGTTCTTGTCTGATTAGTTGATTATATTTTATGTATGCCAAATTTAATGTGATATTATGAATCAAGTATGTTATAATAACTATGAGACTATGTCATACATATGAAGTAGGTCACTTAATCTAATACTTAGCTTTGGATAGGGTCATAGAGTTCTATTATTTGCATTGCACAAGTATTTCTTTGGTTGGCTTATGTGTTGGGTTAATATCATGTTGGGTAGACTTACGATGTTATAAGGTCTCCCAAAATAAATTAAGGTGTTTAGAGACTCACATGTGCCTACAAATGTTAATAACATGTTGATCAAGTGTTTTATCGTGTGTATACATAATTTGAAGTGATTTGGAGGTCAAAAGTCCAAGAACGTCCGAGCCGTTTGAAAGTTAGACTTTTGTCATTCTAGTGTGTTCTAGTGTATCTTGGTATGTTTTACAAGTTATTTGATTCTCAAATTGTTAGGGAAGGAACTTAACATGTTGATGATCGTAATTAGATTTGAAACTTCTGGGGACGCCTTTACAAGGACAACCCAATGGTTCCTTGAGGAGGACCCAAACGCTTCCTAGACACTTGCTTTGAAGTGTCAATCGATTAACTAGCATCAACGTACTTTGCCTTCATCAACGCCCTGCGATTGGGGGGGTTGATCATGTGACACACTGAATTTTCCATGACCTATACTAGAGCCTCAGATGTTGAATAATGATTTTTATCACTAAAATAACATTAGTAAAACTAATTAGGAAGTGTTAGAGACACAACTTCAAATATGAACCTTGACGTCTGGATACTAGTGGACTTGAACTAGTAGATGTCCCTATATTAGGTAAAGGTTTGGGAGTGTAATATGCAGTCTAAAACTTTTAAAAAGATATTAATTAGGTAAAATAAGCTATATATGGTTAAAACGTCTGATAGCGACTCCCCAAGGACCACTTGAAGGGTCCTTGAGGAGGACCCAAACATTGGCGAGCAGGCTGCCAAAGCAGCCTACGTGCAGCCAACATGTGAGAGCCTCCACGCATCGCGCAGCATGAACTTGGTAGTAAGAAGTTTTTTCCCACACGGGGACTTCACAAGTCTCACTGCCTCAACCAGGATTTTAAAAAAAATGGAACTGCCCCTGCAACGCCCAACCACTTCAAAACCTGTTCGCGTCATTTTAACTAAATTTGACTTGACAAATCGTCCCAATTAAGTGAGGGATCTTTTCGTTAATTTTGGGGATGACTATATAACGATTTAGGGTCAATTTTATGTAATTTTACACACCCAAGTAAAATCCCAAAAGTTGAAATAAAAAATTACTCTGATCTCTCTCAAATTCTCCTTTTCTTCAAACCTCCATTGAAGACCATTGGAGCTCCGAGAAGAAGGTCCATTCTGCATGTTTCTAACCGCATTTTGTGGGTTTATCATATCTAATGTATGTTTTATTTTACTATTAGGATTCTTTTACCAAAGATGTCCCTCCCAAAGATGATATTTAAATCCCCCAAAACAAGGGTTTTTCTCTACACATGAATCTTCTTTGAAAAACGTAATTAGGGATCAATTGTTGTCAATTTATGTTGTTTAAGTATATATTAGTTGTTAAATATTGTTATTCAATCAAGATTCCAATGGACCCATGTCTTTTCCTATTTTCATGAAAATCATGAATTGATAGGGTGAATTCTAAAGATGGTGATTATGTTGATTAACTAAATTGATGTTATGTAATGCTTCTTGAATTTACCTTAATTATGCATTGGCTATGTGTTCTTTGGTAATTGAAGTATGGAGGCAATGAAAGGTAAAAAAAGGTATGAAGGCTGATTCTTCTTGAATCAAATTATTAAGTATGAATAACATAGATTGTAATGCTTCTATGACTAGTTTGTTGTTGTTATGTTGGTACAAAGTATTCCTCGTTTTAACCCTAGACTATGGAATTTGTTATCAAGTATGTAAGTATGTTATGCTATGATTATTATATGATTGAAAGTAATTTCTCATGATTATCATAAAGTGTTGAGTGAAAAGTTTACTCATGTATGTGGTTTTCTAAGGTGAAAGGGTAGTTCTCACTTATGAATACCTATGAGATATTATGATGAAATGGACACATAGGGGTCTAGAAGAGACTAATGTGATCTTGTAAGAAGAGTATGATGACTACTAAAAGGAATCCATTCTTTTTACCAAAAGTTCATGTAAATGAGATAGAGGTCTCTGTTTTAGTAAGTCCAGCCTCCCACATGGGTTACTTCACGTTTTGTAAGCCTGGATTCCCATGATATGTGTTGTCTGATGAGATGGAAAACTACACGCTAGTAAGTCTAGGTTTCTGGTAACATTCTCCTTCACCCGTAACTGTGTGCCCGCATAGGACTATAGATTAGTGGGTCCCCCTAGATAGCTATGTAAGATTGGTTACACCTTAGGAAAGTATTAACCCTCTCTTTTTGATGTGGGAGGAGAACACCGGATTCAATGTAGCTCACATGGTCTCATGTCGATTATTGCACTATTCTTACTAAATTTAATATGGTAAAAGAATAAGTCAAGTGTGTGAACTAGTGTTAGGGCTTGTCTTAAAGGTTACTACATAGGCTGGTAGAAGGTATGGGACTTTTCTTACTCATTGCACATATGGAATCCTAATTGATGATCTTAGAAGTGTTTTATGAAAATGTTTATTTCATGCTATGTATGTCATGTTAGATACAAACTTATGAATCAAGAATGTTATGATAAAGTATGAGATTATGTTGTATGCATGTAATAAGTGATTTAATGTGATTCTTAGCTTTGGATAAGGTTATGGGGTTCTATTCTTGGCATCGCACAACTATCTCTTTAGGTTGCTTATGTGTTGGGTTAAACATCATGATTTAGTTAATTTATAATGTTCTATATATGTGCATGTTGGGTTAATTGTAATAATGCATGGTTTTGACTAAATTGTGCCTTTTATTATGCATTGGTGATTTTATTGCATAGGAACCAAATATAGTACATGTGGTTTGTACTAACCCATATTTCTTATATTTTTCCCCTACAATGTAGGTTGCGGTCATTGAAGAGCTTCTTGACCACTTAGCAAGGATACTTAAATTTTTTCCCCCAAGTAGTGGTGAGTCCTCCGTGTTCGAGGATGGGCCTTTGATAGACCTTAGTAATAGTTTTGTTATAGTCTAAAGACATTCATTTCCTTCATATTGTTGAAGACATTATTGTAAGCGCCATCTGGCAATTATGGATTTCCATGAGGGCTATGCCCGAATGTCCTACTTTACTTTACATGTTTCAATGTGAGATAAAATATTAGACTAAATTCCTATAAGTTGGTTATATTGTCTAAATGAGAAGCCTAATTAAGCTTCGTATACGAGGAGTTTAAATAAACTCCATATGTTGTATATGAGAGGTCTATGTAAACCTCAATATATAAAAAGTTTTAAATTTCTGTACTTTTTGATCAATGAAATGTAATGATGAATTCTAAGAGGGTAGTCTTACTCCTCTTCGAGGAGGATGACGCCGGTAACGCCTAGGGGGTACTTTGGGTAGTTACAAAATCTTTATATGATAATGAGGTTAAATAATCTTAGAATTGATGTCTCATTAAACCCTGTCAAGTAGAATCTTGGTCATGATTGTGAAGTGTGCCACAATTATGAATGAGAGGCTGTGTGAAACTTAGGAAAGTCTCACTTTGTTGGTTTTCATGAAGTCGTGCCCCTAGAGTTTTAACCCTACACGTCCTTACCTTCTAATATCTTTCTTGTGCTTATAGTCAATAAATACAAGGAGGAACAATGCGCGAAGGGCAGAGGAGGAGAATTTGAATGAGGTGGTTCCCCCTCAAGCTCCTCAAAATCGTCAAGTTCCTATTGAAGAAGGGTTTTATTTCCAATGTTGATATAAAGGAGTCTATTCATAGCTTAACTCAAATTTTAGATACTCGAGTTTCAAAGGATACTATGGTGCAAGTAAATCCCAATACTAGCACTTCTGCATCAAGGATAAGGGATTTAAGAAGGAATAATCCCCCTACATTATTTTGCTCCAAGGTGGAGGAGGAACCGCAAGGGTACATTGATGAAGTGTTCAAGGTACTAGATGCAATGTAGGTGTCTTCTAAGAAAAGGTGGAACTACCTACCTACCAACTGAAAGTTGTTGATCAATATAGGTATGAGCAACGGCAGGATGAGAGGCCAGTTAGAGAAGGTCGGATTACTTATGGAGCTTTCAATACAACTTTTCTTAAAAAGTTCTTTACCTTAGAACTAAGGGGGAGGAAAATAAAAGAATTCATCAAATTATTCCAAGGGGTATGAGTGTTAAGGAGTACAATCTCAAGTTCATTCAAATCTCCAAGTATGCTAATAATATTTTTGCCGATTCTAGAACTAAGATGAACATCTTTGTTATGGGGATATCCGACCTTGTGGTGAATCAATGTAGGTCGACAATGTTGATTCCTAGCATGGATATATCTTGTCTCATGATTCATGCTAAGAAAATTGAGGAGAAAAAACTTAAGCAAGTTTGTTGGTAATTGAAGAGGACAAGGGCCGATGATGGAAATTCTTGTAAGGGTAGATTTTAGGTGCAAGATAAACCAAAGTTCAAGAAAAGGTTCCCAAATCAAAGTACTTTTAGCATTCCGAAGGTCAACAAAGGTAAAGGGTATACTCTTAATCCTAAAGATGAGAAAGGTGGTGTTACTTATGTGTAGAAGTCTCATTTTGCTAAAACTGGAAATAAACATGAAAGAAATTATATAGTTCGTAAATTAAATTGCTATGAATGTGTAAAGAGTTGTCACATGAAGAGGGATTGTTCTCGATAAAGGCTAAAGGGAGAGAAAATGCTCAAGCACGAATGTGTATTCCCAATCCTGATGCTCCTAAGAAGAATTACTTTTATGTTCTTCGCTCTAGAGGTGAACAAAATGAGTGTTCCGATGTCGCCACCGGTATGTTACAAGTGTTCTCTATTAATATTTATGATTTACCAGACCCAGGTTCTACTTTATCATTTATAACTTTTTTAGTAGGAGGAGAGTTTAAAGTGCTACCCGATGTCTTAATGGAACCTTTTTCAATTAAAAGCCATGCGTGTGACTCCGTTATGCCTAGAAGAGTCTTTAGAAATTGTTCTATTTCCTTTCTCAATAGAGTTATATTGGTTGACTCGATAGAACTTGGAATATTAGATTTTGATGTCATATAGGGAATGGATTTGTTTCAGTCTGTTTTTGCCTCTATTGATTGTACGACAAGGGTAGTCAAATTTCAATTTCAAAACGAACCCATTTTTGAGTTGAAGGGAGGAACTCAAATCCTACGGGTAAGATCATTTTGGGTCTGAAAGCTTTCAAGTTGATTGAAAAGGGTTGTATCTATCATAAACTAAGGGTCAAGGATATGGAATTCAAGGTCCCTCCCATATATTTTATACGCGTAGTGAATGAATTTACGGAAGTTTTCATTTGTATTCATTGGTGAAATTTTGACATAGTCTAGGAGTGAGAATGATCATCTGAGCCACTTCAGCATAGTTTTACATGTTCTTAAGGATAATGAACTTCTGCTAAGTTTTGTAAATGTGAATTTTTGTTGAGATCAGTTGCATCTCTTGGTCACTTTGTCTCTAGTGAAGGGGTAGATGTTTATCCGATGAATAAGGAAGTGGTCATAATTTTGTTAAGACCATTGAATCCTACCAACATCCAAAGTTTTTGAGGGTTATCCAGTTTCTATAGGAGGTTTGTTGAGGGATTATCGTATATGATATCTACATTAGTTGTCTTAACCCAAAAGAAGTCCATGTCCGAATATTCCAAATTTTGTGAAGCGGGTTTTCAATTATTGAAAGATAAGCTCACCTCCACTTTGTGTTGACCTTATCGAGGGTACCAAAAGGATTGTGGTTTACTGTGATGCCTAACAAGTAGGTCTAGGATGTGTGCTCATGAAACATGGGAAAGTGATAGCTTATCCTCTAGGAAACTCAAGACACATGAGAAAAATTTCCCAACTCATAAGCGGGTTTTCAATTATTGAAAGATACGCTCACCTCCACTTTGTGTTGACCTTATCGAGGGTACCAAAGGGTTTGTGGTTTACTATGATGCCTCACAAGTAGGTCTAGGATCCGTGCTCATGAAACATGGGAAAGTGATAGCGTATCCTCTAGGAAACTCAAGACACATGAGAAAAATTACCCAACCAATGACCTTGAGATTGCGGCTATAGTTTTTGCCTTGAAAATTTTGGAGACACTATATCTATGGGGTACATGTTGATGCGTTCACCGATCACAAGAGTCTAAAATATGTGTTTACCAAAAAATACTTGAATCTATTGTTATACCGTGGTTTCACGATTTTATAAATACTTTTTCCTTAAGTTTAGTGTGTCCAAAAGCCTTTTTGTGCTAATGTTTATATAAGTTTATCCTTATTTGCAGAAAATCTGTTAAAAGATGAATGCAGAGGTTTTGAGCGAAGAAATGCAGAAGAGACCACCTACGGAGCTTGTGACGGTCCGTCATACTTGTGACGGTCCGTAGGTGGCAGCATAGTGCAGCTGCTGAAGGAAGATGGGGAAGTCTGACCAAGTGTGGGGTTACGGAGCTTATGAAAGTCTGTCGTGTCCATGATGGTCCATCCTGCAGGTTCGTCATGAAGTGTATAGAAGTAGTCCCAGTACCCATATTCCAAGAGTTCAAGTGTTTTGGAACGGAGACCCTCGATGGACCGTTGTGCTTGTGACGATCTGTCACACTTGCCTTCGAGGGTAACGAAGAAAGCAGCAGAAGAAATTGCACAAGTATGGAACGACGGAGTCCATGACGGTCCATCGTGACCACGACGATTCGTCGCGAGGTCCGTCGACCTAGACGCATTTTGACAAATTTCCAGAAAATAGAGTCCTTGTTAAATTAGGTTTTACTTTCTATAAATAGTTCAAAAAACCTCGTTTTTGAGGTTAGACACCTTATTACTAGACACTGCATTATTAGTTAGACTCTGGATTGTTTGGTGAGGCTTTTGATTATCATTAGACTTTTTGTGAGATTCTTGATTACTTTGAGATTCTTGCAAGTGATTGTTGGTGATTAATCAAGCAAACTTTTGGATTTTACTCTTTCTCATTGAAGTAAGTACATGAATTGTTATATAATATATTTGAATATTGTGATTATGACTATGGGTAACTAAACTCCATAAATAGGCTTGTGGGAACCATAGACAAATAATGAGGTAAAACCTAACTAAAATAACAATTCTAGAATTGTGTCTTGCATGTATTATTAATTCAAACTAGGGCACACACGACGGAATAAACGACGGATCGTCACAACTAAGACGGACCGTCGTCGGGGAATCTTCGCGTCATTAATGAGGCGTACCCGACCCGACCCGGTTGGAGTTTTTTTTACAACACCTCACCATTTAAACTCCCCAACCCCTCATTTCACCCAATTCACTCACTATTCCTCCTATTTCCCACCCTTTTCAACTTCCAAACTCTCTTCCTCTATCAACCGATCATTGTTCCCCCAAAATCCTCCAAAGCCCTAATTTTTATCATCTACTAGTCGGAGTTGCTGTTGTGGGTGTCTTCTTGATCACCAAGAAGTTTTTCATCTTGTTTTTCTACTATTCTTACGTATGTGTCTCTAATTTCTACTCATTTATCTTGAATTTTTTAGTTTTACCCTAGTTCCTATTGATAAGTTTATTTCTTTTATATAAATTCTGTCTAACCTAGGTTAAAAATCTTCGAAATTGTCGTGTTTACAACTCTAGACATAGGTGGTTTTGCATTAATAGTTTACTAGGTATTTTGGTTAGACAAATGTAGGTCCAAAACACTACAAATTCGATTTGGGTCATCAGGGATAAATGGGGAACCCCTAGTTCTGTCACAGATCTACGGAACGAGACCCCGATAACGGACCATCGTACCCACGACGGACCATCGTAGGGTCCATTCCAAAAGCCCTAACACCCCACTGCCCAATTTTAGTCAAGTGTCCACCAACGGACATATGCGACGGACCGTCATAGGCACGACGGTCTGTCCTTCAGAATTGTTCTGGCTGTCAGAGACCCTATTCCTGAGGGTCTCTCACTTTTTCTAAGTGTCCATCAACAGACACATGTGACGGACCGTCGTCTTTACGACGGTCGGTCCTGCACATCCGTTCTGGTTGTCAGAGACCCTATTTCTAAGGGTCTCTCTCCATTTTTGTAAGTGTCCTCAAACAAACGACTACGACGGACCGTCATACCTACTACGGTCCGTCCTGCATAACCGTTATGACGGTCAGAGACCCCTCTTCTAAGAGTCTCCATAATATTTTAAGTGTCCTCTGACGGACACCTACGACGGACCGTCGTACCTGTGACGGTCCGTCTTGTCTATACCGTCACACTTGTCAGAGACTCTCCTTCAGGGTTCTCCACATAAACATAGTCTAAGTAAGACACGACGGACCCCATGACGGTCCGTCATAGTCACGATGAGCCGTCACTAGGCCCGTCGTGTGTCATTATAACTATAGACATGTCATTTTATTTTAATTTTTTTTGTGTGGTTTTGCTTGTCTTGTTTACCACTACCCGTACCAATATTGATCCTTTACAGGTACTATCTACTATCTCACACAAAGAAGATCAAGCCTATCAACGCGGGCGATCGAAGTCTGTCTCCCCGTCTGCCCGCCTGGTCATTGACTCTGATGATGAGCGTGACCCCGAGTACGTGCCCCCAGGCACTTCCACCCCTTCCCTTGCAGCACGTGCTGCTGGAGCCACACCCAAAAAGGTGGCGTCCGGCGTAGTCACTGCCTCCAGTCTGATGAGGAGCGCACAGTGACCGGCACACATTCTGGGTCAGACACCAATGAAGAAGGAGCGTCTGGCTCCTTAAGAGTTTCGTGGTCGGAGGAAGCCTACGGCTCTGTTGAGGTTCCCACACCAACCACCGCTGCAGCGTTGGCCTCGTCTGATGAGGCTGACAGTTCGGAATCCACATCAGGTTCACCGGCTCATGCCCTCACCCCGGCTACTGACCAGCCCAACCGGTGGTGTGTCGATGGGCAATTTCAAGTCTACTCCGACGCCAACTTCCTGAATGACAAAGGAGATATGACTCGAACACTCACATTGGAGTGGCGGGTCCTTAGAGGGAGTCTCCCGACGATGCCTGAGATCCATAATCTCTTCACCAGACATGCCTGGTGTGGAAGGCACGTCAGTTGGGACGTTATAGTGAAGAAATTGTCCGAGAGTTCTATGCATCCTACGTAGCGACTCTCCGATCACAGATTGATAGACGGGCTGCCCCCGCTAAACAGGCCCCACTTGAGCAGGTCCGAGTATGGGGCGTTCAGGTCGATATTTCCCTGCCTGCCATCCGCCGGTTTCTATACGGCGAGGGTGTTGATGCTAGTTGGACTCCTCTCACTGCCGAGTTTGACTACCGATGGCAGCTTGTTAAAGATGACCAGTTCATGGGCGAGGCATCGGTGAGAGAGACCACTAAGAGGTGGATGGCCCTACACTTGTCAGTTGATGCAGAGGGTGCTGACTGGGTGACAGAGCCAAAGTGGGCCATCAATAAGGCCAACCTAACTTTCACGGCGAAGTTCTTGTGGTTGATTGTCCGCCACTGCCATTCCCCCACAGCCGCTGATAATATCTTTACTTGGGATTGAGCAGTATTGATGGCGGCGATGATAGACGAGTTCGAGGTTGATTTTGCGTGGGTTATACAGGCAGTCATGCACTAGAGGGCTTTTAAGGTCACAACTACTTACCCTTTCCCGTGCATGATCTTTTCTCTCTGTCCACAGGTGTGCCTATATGGCACGTTGATCAGCTTAAGACCCCTCTGGGCATTGTTTATGTCGTCCTCATCAGAGATGAGGCCAATGAGTTGGCTCCACGCAGAGGGCCCCGTCCAGAGCTGCCCCCACGTGCTGACGATCTTGCTAATACGGTAGCCCAGGCCCGCACGGCTACGCAGGCGGCGTCCACTCACACTACCCCGGTCGAGTCTATCTCGGGTAGTAGCACTGCCTCGAGCTCCTCTCGCACAGCCCCTCTACCCGCGGTGGTCCCGCTTGCTAAGGTCCAAAAATTAGAGGCGCAAATGGCTACACTTCTGCATCATATCCAGCCGTGGATGCAGAGGTCTATTACCGAGGCAGAAGAGCGCTTGGAGCGTGAAAATGGTCTAGTATACAGAGCGGAAGATAGCTGAGGTTCACCAGCGCTTGACGCTTTTGAGTTGCGGGTGCTATCTCGGCCAGCCCCTCCGGTCTATGTTTTGACTCTTTAGGCTGCGGTCGACAGTCTTCGTGCATATCGTGACACAATCTTAGAGGCTAGGGTGCCTGAGTCTGAGGCCCCTTTTGTCGAGCCTGCTGAAGACAGAGTGTTGGCGGCCCTATTCGCAACCACAGAGATTCCACCACCTCCCCCTCGAGAGCATGCGAAGAGGCGTAGAGGTCGAGCAGAGGATGAAGCCCGAGCACGGAAGAAGGGCGTCTAGCTCCCGAACTGTGGATATAGCGGGAGCCATTGCTGATAGTGCTGTTGTTGCTGAGGACACCACTGAGGGTGTCCAGATTACAGAGGACGTGGACATCGGGGAACTGGACACACCAGCTTGCTCATCGTCGGCGCTTTGCGCCACAGGTTTGCTTCACCTACCACTCTAGTATTCCAATTTTTATTCATTGGGGACAATTGCATTTTTTTGGGGGGTGGGGTAAATGGAAAGTGAGTGCTAGGGTGAAGTCTCAGTATCCCAATTCACTATCCTCTTTTGGAGTTTTCTTGCTTGTGTTCTTTTTCCCCAAGAGACTGATTACTTTTTCTGTTGAACCGGCATGTCTATGTCTTTTGTACATAGTTTAATTCTGGAGCATGATGGCTAAAATGATATCCTGATAAATTGGAAAATGATGCACAACTAGGTATAGTAACTTATAAGTGTGTCGCTCTAATCATGACATAGAGGTACAACATTGCATTATCCTAAGTCTAAAAGTCGAACTAGGTGTCTGAAAATCTAGTAGAGTGATGAGATGTCAAGTGAGTGTGAGTAAGATTTGAACAGTCCACTATTTGTACTGAGCTAGAAATTGGTTGGTTAGTCTTGCTAAAAGTAAGCTGTAACACACAATTAGGAAAGGATCATAGGCCCTTATTTAATAGAGCCCATTTTTAGCCTAAATAAAAGAAAATCAAATGAAATTTATCCTTCTTTGATCCAAATGATCGTAGCTTAAATTACACCTTTCTTTTTCACCCCAACTGATCTTTTCTCGGAAGAATATGTTGGCCCTAGTCCCTCCTTGGACATGTGCACCTCAGATTATGCCAAAAGCATAAGTTGAGGGTGGCTAATGCAGTAAACAACCTTCGTTATGGCCCTGACCCAACTTTGGGTAATGTGTACTTTGACTCATGGCAAAGCCATGAGTTGAGGGTGGCTATTATGAAGAATGCTCTGGAATGTGGGGTTGAACGAACAAAGAGAGAGAAAGATCAAAAGTAAAGTGACTCAAGAATTAGTTGAAAGAAAAGTAAAGAAAAAGAAAAATATACAGGAAATACAAGCAAGAAAAGAAGAGAGTCACTTACACAAATGAAGAAAGAAGAGAAATTAGCAAGGTGAAAGAATATGAGAAAGTGGGTGAGATAAAATGATAGAAAATGGTATGTTTAGCCGATATGTCAAGGAGAAAAAAAGTCACTAAAGTGTACCTAAATATACCCTACCTGACCCTAAGACTATGTTACAAGCTAAGAAAGTCCTATCGTTATCCTAAGGGTTGTATAGCGAACTTAAGGCATTGAAAAGAAGGGCAAGCTTATGGTAATAAGTATGAATGAGTGTGACTTTGTTCTGAGAGCGAGTGTTGAAAAGTAATCCTTATACTCAAACTGAAATCATTGTGTGAAAAATGAGGATTTTGTTTTAAAGTGAGGACACTAGTTGCGATACCGGAATTGTTAACACCTCGGTGATAAATTGAAGAGGATATGTGTTAGTCAATGGTGAGTCTGTGTCATGCTCTTATCCCACATAATTCCAGCCTAATAGTGATAGCATGCATAAATATGATGAGATTTATCGGGATTGATAGCCAAATGATTGTAAAGGATAAAACAGGGATACTATTTTACAAAGATATTGTATTGAGTCATAGTGCGTTGCTTGAGGACAAACAACGAATTTAAGTTGAGGGTGTTGATATACCATTGTTTCACGGTATTATTAATACTTTTTCATTAAGTTTAGTGTATCCAAAAGCCTTTTTGTGCTAATGTTTATATAAGTTTCTCCTTATTTGCCAGAAATATGTTCAAAGATGAATACGGAGGTTTTGAGCGAAGAAATGCAGAAGAGACCACCTACGGAGCTTGTGACGGTCCGTCATGCTTGTGACGGTCCGTAGGTGGCAGCGTAGTGCAGCTGCTGAAGGAAGATGGGGAAGTATGACCAAGTGTGGGGTTACGGAGCTTATGATGGTTCGTCGTGTCCATGACGGTCCGTCCTGCAGGTTCGTCATGAAGTTCAGAGAAGTAGTCCCAGTACCCATATTCCATGAGTTCAATTGTTTTGGAATGGAGACCCTCGACGGACCGTTGTTCCTATGACGATTCGTCACACATGACGTCAAGGGTAATGAAGAAAGCAGCAGTAGAAATTGCACAAGTATGGGACGACGGAGTCCATGACGGTCCGTCGTGACCACGATGATCCGTCGCGAGGTCCGTCGACCCAACCGCGTTTTGACAGATTTCCAGCAAATAGAGTCCTTGTTTAATTAGGTTTTTATTTTCTATAAATAGTTCGACAAACCTCGTTTTTGAGGTTAGGCACCTTATTACTAGACACTGTATTATTAGTTAGACTCTGGATTGTCTGGTGAGGCTTTTGATTATCATTAGACTTTTTGTGATATTCTTGATTACTTTAAGATTCTTGCAAGTGATTGTTGGTGATTTTTGGTGATTAATCAAGCAAACTTTCGGATTTTACTCTTTCTCATTGAAGTAAGTACATGAATTCTTATATAATATATTTGAATATTGTTATTATAACTATGGGTAACTAAACTGCATAACTAGGGTTGTGGGAACCATAGGCAAATAATGAGGTAAAACCTAACTAAAATAACAATTCTAGAATTGTGTCTTGCATGTATTAATAATTCTTTCGCTTAGAAGTCTTTTTAACGGTTGGCCAACTTTAGAACTCGCCTTAATGCTACTTGCCGGACCAAGGAGGTAGATAATAGGAAAAGAATTATCAACATAGATTTAGAGTATACTATCTAATAGGCTAGTGTTGATTGGTACGAGGTAATAACTTAGTCAAATATCGAATATGATGCTTAATATGAAGTAAAGATAAGGGTTAGGATAGCAACACACGTAGCCGTACCAAGGTGCGGAGTGAGATTTTCTAGATGCCGGACCAAGGATTTAGAAATACATAACTAATCACTTTGCATGCAAGATACTAGGAAAGAATTGTTATAGTTAGAATTATCAAGTTATGAACCTGTGGGGAACACGTAAACCCTAGTTACTTTGATTAATTGATAAAACTCCAACATTCAAAGTTGTGAAGTGTCTCTTTCAATTTAGTTAGTTATTTTCATTCATTTAGAAATAGAAACCCCCCTTTTATTGTTTTTACCTTCCAAGGAAGTAATTGACTGAACAATAGTAATAATAGATTGAAGTTAAGTCTAAACTATTTTCCTCGTGGAAACTATCCCAACCTCACTAGTAGGGTTATTTACTTGACACGACCGCTTTACTTCTTATTTGAGAAATAAGTTTGAGCGTATCATCTATCCCAAAGAAGATGGTTAGAAATTTTAAATGATTATTACATGAGTGTCCTTTACCATCCTGATAAAGCTAATGTGGTAGCGGATTCTTTGATTCGAGTGTACATGGGGAGTGTAACTAATGTGGTTGATGCTAAGAAAGTGATCTTGAAGGAGGTTCGTAGGTTGGCCCGATTGGGTGCCCTACTATAAGAATCTCCGAAGGGTGGTTTTATAGTTTAGTCATAACTTCAAGTTATCTTTAGTGTTTGATGTGAATTCCAAGCAACATCTTGATCTTCTATTGATGGATTTGAAAGAATTGGTCCTTAAGAATAATAACGAAGTTTTTTTCTCCCTAGGGGAGTATGAGGTACTTAGGTACCATGTAAGGTTATGTGTGCCGGACGTGGATGGTTTAAGGGAGAGAATCATGGAAACGCTCATGGATCCGCATAATCCATCCCTCCGGGAGCCACCAAGATGTATCTTGACTTGCATGAGATTTATTGGAGGAATGGAACGAAAAGAGAGGTAGATAATTTTGTTGCTAGGTTCTCAAATTGCCAACAATTCAAAGCCGAACTTTAAGGGACGGGTGGTCTATTCCAAAATATTTATATTCCCACTAGGTAGTGGGAAGATGTCGACATGGAATTTGTGGTTGGTTTATCCCAAAGATGTAGAAAACATGACTCCATTTGGTTTATGCTAGATTGTATGCTAGATTGTATGTTAAGGACATAGTGAAGTTGCATGGGCCCCCTTGTCAATCATTTCAAATAGAGGATCCCAATTCACTTCACATTATTGGAGATCATTCCAAAATTGGCTTGATACTACAGTAAAACTTAGAACCGGTTTTTACCCCCAAACGGATGGACAAGTCGAGCACACAATTAAAACCCTAGAGGACATGTTGAGAGATTGATATCAAGGATAATTGGGATGATCACCTACCTTTCATTGAATTCTCCTACAACAATAGATACCATTCAAGCATCACTAGGACACCTTTTGAAGCACTTTATGGTAGGAGATGCCGGTCCCCGGTTGGATCGTTTGAAGTTGGTGAGTTTTCTATTCATGGCTCTGAGATAGCGTATAAGGCAGCGGAGAAGGTTCGAATCATAAGAGAGGCATTGAAAACAAGTTATAGTCAGCAATGCCGACAACATAAAGATGGAACTTTTATTCAAAGTAGGAGATTGGGTCTATTTGAAAATTTCACCCATGAAAGGTATAATGAGGTTTGAAAAGAAAGAGAAACTTAGTCGCCATTATGTGGACCCTTATGAGATTTTGAAAAGAGTAGGGGAAGTGGCATATGAGTTAGACTTGCCAATTTAGTTGGCCTTGGTTCATCTGGTGTTCCATGTCTCTATGCTCTAGAAGTTTATAGGTGATCTGATGTCGATTTTCCTCCAGAAGGTTTAGGGGTAAAAAAGGTCCTTTCTGTTGAAGAGGTCGCGCTTAAGATTTTTGATAGTCAAGTTAATAATTGAGTAATAATGAGGTCGCCTCCGTAAAAGTCCTATGGAGGAACCCCCTAGTTGAGGGTGCAACATTGGAGGACAAGGCTGACATGAAGTCTCTACTACTAGACAAAGTTAATGTTAGTAGTTTTCATCTAAATGAGTTCTTGAATAATGTTGAACTTATCATGTCTATCTACTATCTGCATATTTTTGTAGGAATTCATGCCTAAATTATGTTTTTTGTGAAATATGAATCTCATGGTTAACTTGAACTTATTTTATATAGTTTTCTTTATTTTATTCTTGAGAATAGTGTTTGGAATATTTTAGGTTTGTATTGGTAAGAAATTAGCATGTCATCTCTTTGAAATTGTTCATGTTGAGATCATGTTGAAATAAAGAAAGTAGTTCCTCTTTAAATGATGTAAATGATCAGATCTTATGTGCCATGAATTGTGGATTAAGTTCCTATGTGTTAATTGTCATGACCCGAAAGCACACCCTAGAAGCTAGAGAACTCTTGGAGTGTGATATGGCGTACTTGACCTCACGAAGGTCTTCTACAAGCCCTTATGTATCGTTCTTCACATATACATATGTGAATACTAGTGTGTAATTAAAACTTTTCACAACATTCGAATAGTCTTTCAAAAATTCTTTTAAATAAAAACCATAGGAAATACTAAGTCTCATGTCTTTAAATCTTAGACTCAAAATACACTTCCATCGACAATATAGTACTACTAAGTCAATTACAATGCTTTGCATGAATAAATCAAAAGACATCTATGCCCTTGAGTCAAATGACGACATACTTCAAACTTCCTACAAAGATCTTATAATCCAAGCTTTGCTCCCAATAGAACCTTCACCTATGAATAACTTTAGAGATAGATAAAAACTTGGAATTAGTACAAACAGATGTACTAAGTATGGAATAATGCATAAAATCAGGATAATAGATATTAATTGGAAATATGTTTATTTTATAAAAATATCATAGTATAAGCATAAGAACAATATCTAACACCTTAGAAACACATCAGATAACACTTAAGCATTTTATCACATTTTAAGGAAAGGTTACAGTGAATCATGTCACTGTTAAAGTGAATCAATTTCAACGTTACACTGAAGTTCTTCAACTTCACAGTAAACCATTTCTAGCATGCAATCCTCACACTAAAGGTTATCTTAATACTATCTTAAGTAAGAAAAAGAGAGATCGACCATACACCCTCTATAATCACACCTAAATGATCCTTAAAACTACCTACAATGAGATATATACACTTACAATACACCAAACACATGAACATGAGATCCTCCTATCAAAGGTGATTATGAGGTTCAATTGAGTTAGTTGTGAAGCGGCCGCCCATACAATCCCTTCACACACACATAAGAGATACTTTAGAGTACCTAGTATAAGATCATTCTCACTTAATATACTGACACACATGTAATATGATATTCTCCTCACAAAGATTATCAAAAAGACTTAAGTAATTCAAGAAGAGAATTTCCATACTTGGCCTCTCCAAGATTACCTAAATAATTCTTAAGGCTAGATAAGTATAAATTATTTCTACATAATCAACCAACTTTCCTTATTATAGTCATTCGTAAGACTTACCTTGGTAAGATATGAAGTAATCATTAATATACCCCCTTCACACCATAACTAGACAACCCTTAACTACTCTAGGTAAGTTCTTATTTATTTAACATGCTTTCCAACTAAATTCATTATCTTCATTAGTTCATTTAAGAGAAATTCATCACATATAAGGACATTTAAGTAGTGGTGTTGGAGAAGAACTAGCGACTCACTCACTAATATCTTCAAACCCTATTGTGTAATGTCTAGACAGCGTCCCATACCACCACCTAAACTTCATAAGAGTTCTCCAATACTAGTAGGTATTTCATATGATGATAATAGGCTATAACTCATATGAACCATGGTAGTGAAGCGTGGAATCAAAAGTGTAACCTACTCCAATGGAGGGTGTTCTACATTCCAATAGTAAAACTTGGACACATCCCATGTAGGCACATGGTTAAGGAATATGAAGGGTTTCTTTGCACTCTAGCCTTATTCTTCACCAGAGTTATTTCACTGACCATACTCTCTCGGTGCTAGCCTTTGTTATCAAATAGTAATTCACATAAAGGATCTGATTAAGAGGTTCCATATCTAGTTCATAACCCAATCACATTTACCATACCAAAGATGGTCCCGTAGGGCTTCCTTTCAATGGCGAAGAGGATAGCTTAATTATTTTGCTAAGGATGATTTCATGTCATTCCATCCAACCAACCTTAAGTCCACAAGTAATATAAGAAGGATAAAATTACGACATTCGACTTCAAGGACATCATAACCTTACAATTATGTTGAAGGATCCACATAAAGTACCTTCTTAGAAACTTCCAAGGTCACATTTCTTTCATATATACAAGACTAAAAAGCTTTAGCATACTAAGTCAAGATATCTCATATTCAAATTCATGTATGTCTCAAGTAAGGGACACAAGTCTACCACACATGACACACCAAGACTTCAATTTATCAGACATAGCATATAATTGTAGAAGCACATTATAATAACCATTATAATCTCTAAGTCACCCTACACACTACTATAACATCATCAATATAACTATTATAGACTCATATAGTCAAATACGATGAATCATGCATACACTTTAAGACTACACACATAAGGACATTGTCACATACGGATATACCTCCTAGACGTAACCGGCGTTGTCGTTTTCTTTGAAGACTAAGACTAGACTCTAAGTGTATATCATGACATTTATAGGTCAAATTTCGTGGAAAATCTAAACATTTCATTACTTCTACTTGGAGTTTCACATAGACCTATAAATACACATAATATATATATATAAGATAGAACATAGTCTTCAAAGATTGTCTCATCTCATAACCATCTAACATGATTAGCAATTTTGTCATAGCCATACATCAATGTAAAAAGAGCCACATATATGTTTTATACAATCTGACCTTTAATGAAATGAGATAGAACATAAAAGTACTAAAACTAAAACAATTTTATAAGCTTGATATTGGCATCGTCCTCAGAAAGTGAGGACCTACACATTTGGATGAATGAGAAACTCCATGCCTTTTTTAAGGCATCTCAAATAGACCTCAACGACCAGATCCTAAAATGTTTGGGAAAAATAGAGAAAATGGGATTAGTACGCCACTTGTCTAAAGCATGAGACCATATGAACATATAAGATTAAAGCACACAAAACGGGACATTTTTTCAAAACATTCTACTTTATTCTTTAAAAGACTTATACATGATCAAGGAAAACATACAAATCAAGAAGGCATATTCATCATGTCAAAGCAAATAACATACTTGTCAACATACGTTAACCCAGAATCTAATATAATCCTATGATCAAGTAATTACATTACAAGCATGGATAAGAGTTCATCATATCATAATAAACCAAGAGTACTACTCATGAATACTCATAAAAAGCCAACAAGTGCAATAACCAAGAAAACCTCATAACCTTACTCAAACAAGTGACCCAACAAGAATGATAACTAATAAAAACGCCACATAACATAATCTTTTAAGGATATACAACATCATACTTTTAATGACATAGAACAATTACATGTTCATAAGAGTATCAATCACCATATAGTATCATTCACATGTAAAGTCATCATACTATAATCTTTTGCATTCATTATCATACATATACATAATATCAACCTTTTAAAGCTTCCATAAAGGAAAACTGGTGCAATGCATAGGCAGAGTCCCATACTTGTACCTTTGCTAAGTCAATTATCCTTCATTGGTTCATTTTAATTTAGGGAAAATTTGCATTAACCGACATAAACCACAAGATATAAGTGTGGAATCCAGTGTTGTAAAACCTTACAATGATGGAAGGTCTTCAAAGTAAAAACTAACATAAATGTTGTTTTATGGGTGGATCCATTAGCTAGTCTTCCTATGGGGGCAACATAGTTCAAGAACAAATAGATAGGTATTCTCACTTTACATACCACTTGGCAATTGGGGCCTCCTCTCATGGGAATCCGTTGGACGAGTATTCCCTCTTTGGGGAGTCAACACCATATATAGAACTATAGGGTGAATCTTCCTCTATTGGAAGTCATAACCTCACATTTGTCAAGTTCACTCGGTGCTATCACTTTATTGAAATGTATTTAATGTCTCTATTATCATCATAGTTTATTGTAGGTCATAGGGTGTAGCACTTGTATAATCATCATCATCAGATCTCAATAAAAATTGCATGAGTATAGTCTTTTCATCTCAATTCTTATAAGTGAGGTGAGTACATTTTCATATTCATTCATAATAAGACACATTGATGGTCATCACCATCCTTATAATATATACATCTTAATTAACCTCACAAACATAGTCACAACATTTTAATTTAACGTCATAACAACCCTATCAATCCTAATAAAAGGCATGCCTAATACAACATCATGACTTAATCACAATTAACCACAGTTTAAAGTAAAGGATAGAGATCGTAAGACATACCAAGTATCATTCATAGTTCATCATCATGGTCTTACCATAAACACTCAATTAAACTCAATTTTGTTATACATCATCATAAGTCAATAATCAACATAATGGAAAGGCTACAAGAATCACTACATCACAATTCAATACTAGATTATAGCTTAAGACACGATACTTAGGTCAATTCACAATACACTTTATAACATAGATCATCCTCTAAAAAACTAGAATGAAAGACTACCAATCACACTATTTTTGTTCATAATTAATTTAAAACATCATTTACTAGTAATTCAACCAATAACCAAGGTAATCGAACCACATACAAAGTAATTCATATGAAAATCAAACATAGGATTAAGGTAAGGGTCATCTTCTACCAACTAGACAAAACCATATTTATATATATCATAATTAAGTTAGAATATATGTTAATATACTCATAATATCCAAAATAAGTCATAAACAAATCAATTCATAACATAATTTTTGATATTGATAAATACCAACATGAAAACTCAACTTTTGAAAATACATTGAAGGAACCCTTTGAGGAAAGAGGTCTCAAAGGTTAATTAGATACCATACCTCAATGTTTGATCAAGAATTGATGGTGAAATCTTCTCCTTACAGCCTCTAAAACCCTCCCCTAGCTTGTCTTCAATGGTGTCTTCCAATAGAGAGAGAAAGAAGCGAGAAGGCAGAAAGTATTTTTTTGTAAGTTGTAATTAGACTAATGTGGTTGGGGTCTTTATATGGGAGGTTAATTAACTAAATTAGACTTCCCCTCAATCCATAACTACCCAAAAAAACCCTTAATTACTTCTTTTAGACTAAGTTAAAAGTACAGGAAAATTGGACCCTTATAGATGAGACCTTGACTAACGGTCCATCTATGGGTTAATGACTGGTCCCTTTTCCAAGCTGCACACTCATCAATTTAATCAAGTATTGTATAGGTGAGGGACTACAACAAATTGGCTATGTTTTGGTCGACGGTTGGCATCGACGTTCTATTTATCAACACATGCCCCGTCGATGCCCTTTGGTGGGTGCAGACTACCCAAGCAATGTTTGACTGCACTTGCAAGGATCCTCCTCAATTGCCCTTGGTTGGTACTTCGGTAGTTGTACCCGAAAATTTCAACTATGAATCAACTTAAACCATGTTAGACACCCTTCTACCAATTTTTATCATTTTTTTACTCCTAAAAGCTTGTCGAATAGGCTAAGGCAAGCTAGTACCTCCTTGAACTAGTTTCCGAACATCATGGACGTTTTGGTTTCTAGACATCCTAAACGACTTATATTCATTTAAATCGGCCTTAAAATAGTGTCTAGACCTTATGACACTTATTTTATTCTCTAGAAAATGTCTTGGATTTTCAAAGTGTTACAAACATAGTCGTAGTCTAAGATGATCACCTAACAACATCAATAGAAGAACACATACTTTCACTGTCACTACTGGAATGTAGACTCCAGATGAGACCGGTGTCGTTGACGTCTCAGAGGTCGTAGACAATCCTACATAAGTCATACTTACTTCATCTAGGTTATATTTAGCTGAAAATTTGAAATCTTTATTTCATAACGTGCATGTAAGTCATTCTACTTAAATTCATACAGGTTCACCATCAACCATCTAACATTAAGAACATCAAATGAGAGAAATAGTTCAATACTGCATTAAGTGTATACTTGCAAAAATGGCACCAATACAATGTCTGAAATAAAACAAAAAAGAAACGCTAGTGGAACATACTCCACTAGCTGAATCCTATAACTAAGCTAGAATATAATAAGAAAGTGTCCTCGAATGTATTAGGTCTTACCAAGTCCGAATGAATGCTCCACGTTTGGGTACTTTTAGCGTCGATCTGTAATCTGTAACGTCCACCTATGCCGTAACCTAAAAATATAGAGTTGTATGGGATTAGTACACCCTTGTACAAAGTATTGGTATATGAAAGCACCCACCAAGGACATGCATGAGTAAGAATAGCTCTTTTCGAACAACGTAATTTATGGAAAGTCAAGTCAGGAAACTTGCCAATTTTGATTAGAAAAGTTAGTGGAACACCCAAATTCGGATTAGGAAAGTCAGTGGACTTGCAAAATTTTATTCGTAAAGTCATTCCATGAGAGTAACATGCATCATAATACGTATCATAGGACACACAACACATAACATCTTACACATAGAACATAACATATTTCATATAGCACATACATCTATCATATCATTAGTTCATATGACATGAGAATTTGGAATCATGGACATGACATCAAGACTATCCAAAAATGAGGGCACAACATATGGGACCTCAACTAGGGAGCATTCTTTAGCAAACACAAAGTCTGCTTCATTCATTCATGCGTATTTCACTTCATACATTCATAAGCTAGTGTAAACAACAACTATACCTAGGATATAGATTAAGTCTTTCATCGGGTTCGCTCTGCTATGATCAAGAACGACCTAGTGTCATTACTTAAGTATAGTTAACCTCTTGATTATACTATCCAAACACATTTGGTATCATTAATTTCATTATATGAATCATTTGAGTCTAGCCTCATTCATTCATTGGGAACTTTAACATTAACCGACATATATGATATGAGCATCATGAAATCCAGTGTCTACCCCACACCAAAAAGAGGTGGAATCACTGTCCAAAGTGATCCAAAACATACTAGCGTATATTGGGGATTGAACCCTGCTATATCCCTATATTGGATGTATAGGTTCAAATACTAGGAGATATAAGGAGAGCCATACCCAGCATGCCAGACAGTCTCATCTCATGAGAGTTACGTGAACCTCCGCCCTTCCCGAAGAAAGGCATCACCATCACCACTCATAGCTAGACTATCGGGGCTCAGTATAAAGTTCCATTACATTCAACGCATACATCGTGGAAGTTGGCTTTTAGTATGAGGACATCATAGCTCATTATATGATTTCTCATCTCATCATTAGTATTTAGTATGCATTAACTTCAATACTTTCATTTGAGTATTCCTAGAGAATGGTATCTTTAATAAATTTACACTCTCATAGGTGAGTACGTTTTTGTAACATTTACTAAGGCTCATTTGAGATTGCTCTCCTCTTTCAAATTAGCATCTTATCATATTGTCACCTCATTAATTAACTTTAGCACATTTGCTTTTCATAATTACTGACCCCTTTACGTGAATGTTCATTTCATCGTATGCCAATGCACTTGGCCATTTAGTGTGTTTCACACTCTTACATGACCCTTCTAGAGTTCGACAATTTCTTTACATACATCTTAGGTTTACTTACTTTAAACGTATGCTAGGCTTATGGGTCTATAGATACAAGCCATGAGGCTTCATTCACAGTTCTTTTGAGTGATTCATATATTCCAAAGATTATATGGTAAAAGACTTATGCATTTTGTAAGTATGCCAAGATCTCGATTTCTATCTGAGTAGGCAACACTATTTGAACATTGATTCATGTGTGACTTATATATGAATACGGAATTTTTGCAAGGGAACTCAATTCCGAATCCTTTGGACAACACTTACTTTTTTATTTTATTTTTGTTTGGTCCACATGGTTGGGGATCGAAGATCGAGCTCCAACGCCTTCAGTTAAATTTTCCCTTGATTCTCTCTTTATTTTTTATTCATTGAGACTCAGAGGATATGGGATCGAACCCCCACAACCTCATTTCCTTTTTTTTTCTTTTCTTTTATTTCTCTCCTTCATGGTCGAGAGGGTGTGGGTTCGAACCCCCACATCCCCACTTTAATTTTCTTCTTAAATTCCATTTTATTTTGCCTAGAGGTCGTGGGTTCGATTCCCACATGCCTCAACCTTTTATTTTTCTTTTAATTCCTTAAAATTGATGGAGAGGTAGTGGGTTCGAACCCCACTTCTCTCATTTCTCTATTTCTGTTTTTTATCTTACGGAATATCGGCCAACGTCACTCAGGTTTGATTCCCATGTGCCTCATTCATTTTTAAAATTTAATTAATTATGAAAAGCCTTAGTAAAATTCAGCAACTTTTCAGGTAAGGGTACCCAGGTTCCATCCCCCCTTAACACCACTTTTTTATTTTCTTTTTTTGGAGCTTTTCACGTGTGAGGTCTGGGGTTCAACCCCTAGTGACTTCACCTATTTTTAATTCATTTAAAATCTCATGTTGTTATCCTTGTTTTGGCCGAAACTAAGCTCACACAATTCTGTAAATTTTGATCTCATTTTTGCAGCCTATTTTCTCACCTCTTTCACGTTAGATATGTATACGTTTGGAGTAGTTTTCAGTGAGTTCTTTATGTGCATTTTCAAGATCACATTCGATAAAGAGTTTTCACTCAAATCAGAATTTTTACATCACTTATGAATATCACGATTTGAACAAGTTTTTGCACGTAAAATACAACCACAAACATGTCATGTTTAATCTGCAATCCATGTCCAAAAATCACGACTATACATTGCATTACACATAAATACATATTTTCGGAAAACATAGGTTATCAGTCATACGATTGCGAAAACACATTCATGGTAGGAGCTAGTGACAAGGACATGCAACGGGGAAATAATCCTAGTTTTCGGATTAGAATCGACTGAATCCTAGGAGTCTCTTGGGAAAGGGACCAAGAGTATGAAAACCCATACTTTATTTGAAGTTAAAACCTTGAACTTGCTTCCCAAATACCTCCTCCAACTCACGTCCAAATCGGAGCTTCAACACCAAACTTCGACATAAAAACCCTCCCTTTGCCTAACGTTTTTGGAAATGTTTTGATTATATTTTTAACATGAATGATCTTCAAGTGTGAAGAACATTTAGTTTCTGGTCAGTTCTTGTATTTTGTCGGGGAGAACATGCAATGATAGAGAGATTTTGATGTGTATGAAAGGTTGTTTAGGCTCAGGTAAAGACTTAGTCAAACTAGGACTCTTCCAAACCTTTAAAAAAATTCTGATTTTTTCTTTCTCTTAAACAAGCTAATAAATATTAATTAATTGAATTAATTTACCAATTTAATTAAAACAATTTAAATCATTGCTTCCACCTAGGTTCGAACCCCGATGGAGCAAGACTTCACTCAAAAGTCAATTTCGACCCTCTCTCCCCAAAATTCCCCTCCACATTATTAATTAAATAACTAATTACATATTTAGTATAATTACGATACTAACCTTATCTTGGAAAAAGACTATTTTACCCCTAGACCCTCCAAACGTAAGATTTTCCCTCTTTAAGCCTTATAAAGATTCATCCGGGTAAACCTTCGTATTCGAGTATCCCACATGGCTGGACCCAACATTTTGTAGCTCAAATAATCCCCCAAATTATCTGGCGTGGATGTCATCAAGGGTTCAAAGGTCTGGTTCTACGCGAATCAATTCGTGTGAACCCGGTCTAATCGTAGGCATTCTAGACACATTAGCATTACTTATCATATCCATTTTTAGGGTTGTTACATTATTCGCCCCCCCTTTGGAACATTCATCCCTGAATGACACTTCTTATAATCTAGCAAAACACCAGTCATATCATAACCACTATGCATAGTCAAGCAGTAGCAACAAAGAATGGAGAAATAAGGAAATTTTGACTTAAGAGTTAGGAATATAACCTCAAAGACTGAAAAGATGTGGATAGTAGGATATCATATCTCTCTCTGCCTCACATGTAGAACCCTCAAGAAGATGGGTCTCCAAAATACGTTCATTGTGACAATCTGTTTGTTTCTCAGCTGCTTGACCTGTCTGCCTAAGATCTCAACAAGTACCTCATCATAGGACAATTCTTTATCAACCCACAAACCTTCAACAAGTAGAATCGATGCTGGATCACCTCAGCACTTCTTTAACATAGAGACATGAAAGACTAGATTAACAGGATCTAGCTCTACATGCAATGCCAACTCATAGTCCACCTCACCCACACGTTGTATGATCTCATATGTCCCAACATACCTCAGAATGAACTTCCCCCTCCTGTCAAAACTCGTCACCCCCTTCATAGGTGACATCTTCAAATCGACCTAGTCACCAACATCAAACTCTAAGAGCCATTTTCTTTTGTCTGCATAAGACTTCTGTCGACTGTAAGAAATAGCCAACCTGTCCCTAATTACACTGACCTTCTCTATGGCCTCATAAATGATATCTGGACCCAAAATGGATGACTCTCCAACCTCGAACCCCCCCAATTGGAGACCTACACCTTCTACCATACAGCGCCTTAAACAGTACTGTCCCAATGCTTGAGTGATAGATATTATTATACCAGAACTCTATAAAAGGCAGATGGTCATTCCAGATACTTTGAAGTCAATCACACACACCCTAAACATATCCTTCAATGTCAGAGTGGTGCACTTTGCCTCCCCATCAATATGAGGATGAAAGGCAGAACTAAGCTTCACATGTGTGCCTAAGCTCTTCTGGAAGGATCTCCAAAAATGTGAAGTGAACTAAGCTCTTCTATATGAAATGATAGACATAGGAATCCCATGCCATCTCACAATCTCATCAATATAGAGTCTCACATAATGCTCGACACTTTAAGTAGACATTACAAGGATGAAATGGGAAGACTTACTAATTTTGTCCACAATAACCCATATGGAGTCATGATGTCTCCTAGTCTTTGTAAGACCAACCACGAAGTCCATATTAATGGCCTCCCATTTCCAATTCACAACCTTAATAATCTGAGTAAGACCGCCAGGATAAAGATGTTCTGCCTTAACCTGCTCATAATATGGACACTCGGCCACATATTCTGCAATGTCCTTCTTCATGCCATGCCACTAATAGATTTGCTTAAGATCATGATACATCTTTTTTAAACCTGGATGTATGGAATATCTAGAACCATGGGCCTCTGAAATGATCCTGGTCCACAAATCATCCACATTTTGTACACACATATTATCCTGGTACCTAAGTATGCCGTCATCTTTCAAAGAAAAAGACTCATTCATCTTAACCAACACTGAGTTCTTCAGCTCCATCAGCACACGATCAAGATGTTGACCCTCCTTCACTTCAACTACTAATGGTGATTCTAAACTAGGATGAACTAAAACACCCCCACTAGTAGAGTCAACTAACCACACACCCACTCTTTCCACTCTATGTATATCTTTCACCAACTCTTTCTTATCATCCTCAACATGGGCTACACTTCTCATGCTCATCCTACTCAAAGCATCAGCTACAACATTAGCCTTACCTGCATGGTAGTGGAAATTCATGTCATAGTCCTTCAACAACTCGAACCACCTCCTCTAACGTAGATTCAACATCCTCTATGTGAACATGTAGTGTAGACTTTTGTGGTCTGTGAACCCATCCACATTCACTCCACATAAGTAGTGCCTCCACAATTTCAGTGCAAATACCATAGCTGCCAACTCCAGGTCATGAGTGGGATAATTCTTTTCATGAACCTTGAGTTGTCTCGACGCATAAGTAAAAACCTTACGACCCTGCATTAGAGCACAACTCAAACCAACCCTAGATGCATCGAGATAAATAGTTTCTCACAACACTTAGGCAAGTTACCACTGGGGCTCAAGTGAGTATGTGTTTGAGCTCCCAGAAACTTTTTTCACAAGTCTCCGTCCATTAAAACTTGGCCTTCTTCTTAGTCAAAACTGTCAGTGAGGCATTAACGGAAGAAAAACCCTTCAAGAACCTGCGATAATAACCAGCTAATCCTAAGCATCTACGAATATATGTAGGAGTAAGAGGTTTTTGCCAGTTCATAACAGCCTCAATGAAACAACCCTAAAAAATGACTAAGATAAATGCTTAAGGTGTCAAGAATGCTTGCGATTAGACCCATGGTCCACACAGATTGATACGCATAGAACCAGACCTCAAAACCCTTACTACAACCAAGCCAAATAACTTGGGGAGATAGTTGATCTTGGAAAGGTTGGAACCAACCATGTAGGGATCTCTAAAAAGAAGATTAATTCGAAAGAGTCTTTACCGGATTTAAAAGAGGAAATTTTATGTTTTGAGGGTCTAGGGGTAAAATTGACTTTTCCACGCCAAGGGTAATATCGTAGTTACCTTAAGGAATTAATTACTTATTTATTTAATTTAACTAAAGAACCAATTAGGCTCGGGTTGACACGAAATGGTCCGTTTTGCAATGGTCACTCCACCCGAGTTCGAGCCCCAATGGAAGCAACATATTGGTCATTTATTTATGTTTCATAGTCTGATTTTTAAGGGAATAATGGTTCTTTCACTAAGATAATTAAATCAGGTTTTTATTTGAATTAATAAGGAGTCCTAGTTTGACTAATTCCCAAACTAACACTCCTAATATTGGACTACTCTCTCACGATCTCTGTCTCACGTTTCATTATCTCTCTCACGTTGGTTTCTTCCAAAAAACTGAAAGAACATAAGAATTAATATTAAGAGTTCCTCACACTTGAAGAATTGACATGATATTTTAAGAAAAACAAAGTAACAAAAAAACGTTAAGGAATAGAGAGGTTGTACGTCGAGTTGTTTGGACGTTGAGGAAGCTATGACTGAATTTGGAGAGGATTTTTGGAAGTAACTTCAACGTTTGAACAATAAAATAAGATATGGGTTCCTTCCCTATTGGTCCCTTTCCCAAGAAACCCCCTATGATTCAGTCATTCAGTCCGAAAACAAGGATTGTTTTCCCCGTTGCATGTCCCTGTCACTAGCTCCCAATGATTATAGATTGGGTATGTTTGATGGTAGATTTAGGTATGAGTGATGCTTTTGTGTTGAATGTGAATATATTTATTTACGTGCAATCATGAAAATGACAGTCAATGTGTGTTTGAAGTTATGTGCAAGTGTGTGCAAGTATGTTACTTTGGCAAGGGTCTCGGCTTGATGCTAAAAGTTTGATAAAGTTGTAGTTGTTGTTTTACGTGTATAAATCCATAAAAAATCGCGATGTGCATTTAAGGAAATATGGATGATTTAATTACAATCTTTTAGCCAAATAAATTCATGAAAGATGCGCCTAATGATGTGTTAAAGTTGTATATGAATACGCCCTAAGAACTAACATGAAAAGATTGATAAAAGGAAGCTAAAAATAATGAATAAATTTGTTTGTTGGTATACCTTAATTTATTTCAAAAAGAAGGTTGGAAATATGGAAATATAATATATTTTAAAAAGGTGAGGCCACCAGGATTCGAATTTGTGACGTCACCCTTTTGCTACTGGAATTCGCGAAAAAAAAAAAGAAAAAGAAAAAGAAAAAGGGTTGGGGGAATCGAAACTGGGTCTACTTATTTAGGAAGAAAAGAAAAAGAATTAAAATAAATAAATGGGAGGCGTGGGAATCAAACCCACGACCTCCATACAACGAGTGAAGAAGAGAAATTAAAGAAAAGAGAATGGAAGACGTAGGAATCAAACCCATGACCTCAAGGATGGAAAGCAGAAGGCGAAATTAATGAAAGAAATAAAGTGAGGCTGTGGGGGTTAGATCCCACAACCTCACATCCCCTAGAGAAATTAAAATTTAAATGACACTACAAGGAAAATGGTTTTTAACGAAGGGAAATATGGTCGTTATAAGTCCGAATTTGGTCATTAAAAGCAATTAACGACCGTCATAATTTCAGTCTTTGTCGGTCGTTAAAATGCTGACGTTAAAAGTTAACAACCGAATTTAAATCCGGTCATTAAAAAGAAAGGTTTTCTAACGACAAAGTAAATTCCAGTCGTTATATGACATTTTTAACTTCAGGATTTGCCCTTTCTACAAGCCCTTCTAACGACAAAAAAGATTTTTTTTAATTATATTTTACTTGAAATACGAATACTATAATGACAACATTTCATGTCGCTAAGTGTAGTTTATTCAAATAATTTTAAGAAGCCAATTATAAGAGAGTTTAAAGGAACCAATTTCATTTGTTATGATACATATTTTATACAGTAAATACAAAAAAACTCAAAATAAACTAAGTAATTGAATTCATTATAGAAAGTCTCCTGCTTAATCCAAAACAACTAATTAAACAAACATATATCATATTCAAGTAGCATAACATATCTTTATCAACTTGTAAAAAAGCGAAAACTTACAAAAAATGAGATGACATTGTCTTTAATTTACACCACCCCTAACTAAAGTGAAATTCATCTTGAACTTCTACTTGCTCTGTACGTTTTTGAACGGGATATTCTTCATATTGAAATTCAAGATCTGTAAGATAAAAACTTATGTCAATTTAAAACATGGAATAAAAAAGTATGATTTAGTACATACTTTAAAAGATGCAAAACATTAATGTTTGAAAAAAAGATGGCATGTCAACAATAACTTGTAATCTCTTCCCAACATCTATTATGTATTTAACGATTTTCCGCAACGATTAACAATGATTTTGTAAGGCCAACAAAACAAAATACACTAACAAGGCACTAGCATAAGTCTTTCTATTGATCACCTGAAGACGCAGGTGTTGAAGGATGACCAAGTAGTACTCTCGCAAGTTGTTCATATTTACCTTTTATCTCATCCATGCGTTCACATTTGTTCTCTAACTCATCTATGCATCGGTTTAGTGATTCATTATCTTTTTCACGTGCATTTAATCTATCTCTCCACCAAATCCAATTACATGATTCTTACAATTAGGTTTAAACACTTCTCTAGAACCTCAATATTTGTAAGAGAAGAATCATATTGAACCAATATTTTGATTTCAGCCTGTAGAACACAAGAAAAATTAAAATAGTACAACACGTAAAGTCAAATGATTTAAAATAAAATTCATCACTAACCAATTATATTTTGCATTAGTTTCAGGTTCAACAAGCTTGTTATCCTCCTTACGAGTCTCAATGAAGATCGTATCCAATTTTAGTGGTTTACCATGTTTATCTCCCTTAACATACAAATAAACAGGTCAAGGAAATCATCTTAAATCATTTAAGAAAACAAGAGACTAATAGGTTTACCAATTCATAAAAAATTTCTCTTATAGGCTTACTCCTTTTACAATGAGGCATACTTAACTTGGACATGTTGACAGTGATTCTTTAACTTCTTTCCTTCATTCACAACATACCATAAAATTATAGTTATTAATTTCAAATAGCATGTTATAAATAAATTATTTTGATTTATACCATAAACTTGTGACTTAAGAAATGCTCCTTAATCAGTCATTCCCAATCACACTTGTCTACCCCTCTTAGCACATCTGTTAGAGCATCACCAAATTGCTTAGACTTCATAATCTTGTGAAGTGATACCCTCCAATTATTCAACAACCTTCTCATGTGTTGAAGAAAATTTTCTTTCATGGAATTGATGTTGTTACACCTTAAATTTATCCTACAATATTTCACAGGTACCATTAAACATAAACTCAAACTTTCAGCTAAACTAGAAGTGAACGGAATCTAGATTTCCAATTTATGGTACTCTTCCAGTGGAAGGTGATATATATGTCATAATAAATGCATGATTATATGATGGACTGTATGAAGTGAAAGAAGGAAAAAATAAGCAATATCGAGAGAGTAGATAATACAAACTACAACAACAACATATAGGCTATTCGGCAAACATAACTATAACGTTATATCGATATTGTTGGTGTAAAATGTACCATTTTAATTTGAATCTTTCATGATGAGAATTCATCAATAAAGCTGTCATCTATATCTCTTTAAATAATTATCATAACATCCGACATGTGCTGTAACGACCTGTTTAGTCGTTTTGAGCAGCAGAACGAAATTCGGGAAAAACTGGCCAAACTACGGACACCCCGACGGACCGTCATAGGCCCGACGGTCCGTCACAGAGGTCCGTTCCATGACACTTAGAAGTTGAAAATCGGGTACTGAAAATCGACTCTCTGTAAATTGTGACGGACCTGCAGGACGAGTCGTCACATCCACGACGGACCGTCGTGAGCCCCCGTAGCAAAACACTTCAACTTTTGGGAATTTGGTGCAAGAAAACGAGTTTCTGACCGTCAGGACGGAGGTGCAGGACGGACCGTCACAGGGGTGACGGGCCGTCACAGCCCACCTGAAAACTGGGAGGCACGACGGCCTGTGTGACGGACCGTCGCACCCACGACGGCCCGTCACAGGTTGTGCAGTCCCAGGCAGTTTAGGATTTCCTTCCTCGTTTTAAGGGTCGTTTTTGATTATTCTTTCCTTAATTATAAGGATTGAGGGGTAACATTAACAAGTCTAATTTCTTAGGGGTTAAAAGGGGTAACCTTAAGTAAATTAGTGGGGTTTTATTGTCCTTTTTCACACTTAATTACATGATTAATTAGGGTAAAGGAAAGAGGGTTTGAATAAAACAAAAGAGAAAGAACAGAAAGGGAGAGAGAGCAGATCGATCGAGAGAGAGGAGAATAGCAAGCTTGGGAAAATTTCTTGTTGATTCCAATTCTTCGGTGGAGGTAGGTTATGGTTTTATATTACGATAATCGTAGTGAACTCTTAATAGTGAATATTATGTATTGATAGTATTGTGAACCTGTCTATGTACTTAAATTGTATGCTTGCATGATTATGATTATGAAATTGTGATAAATTAACAAGCATGATGAAGCTATTGAATCCCAAATCTTGAAAGAACCCTAATTTTCTTGATATATTATATAATAAGATTGATGATGCCTTAGTATGAAAAAAAAGGCTTGATAAATTATATAATGATAATGAGGACGCCTTAGTATAAAAGAAGGCTTGATGAATTAGGGGATCGGGTGCCACGTTCCGTACCAGGATAGAATGAATATGAGGATCGGATGTCACGTTCCGACACCAGGATAGAATATGAGGATCGGGTGCCACGTTCCGGTACCAGGATAGAATGAATATGAGGATCGGAGTGTCACGTTCCGACACCAGGATAGAATATGAGGATCGGGTGCCACGTTCCGGTACCAGGATAGAATGAATATGAGGATCGGAGTGTCACGTTCCGACACCAGGATAGAATATGAGGATCGGGTGCCACGTTCCGGTACCAGGATAGAATGAATATGAGGATCGGAGTGTCACGTTCCGACACCAGGATAGAATTAGAGGAGCGGAGTGTCACGTACCGACACAAGAGGAAGAAAGATAATGAATCTTGAAAGATAATGAATATACTCAATCTAATGAACTTAATTTCCCAAATAAGTATGGTATTGAGGCTTGAGACCTCATGTGTGAACTTGACGGAAATTGTTAATGATAAAGTAATTGATGTGCTACATGTTGAGTATTGTAGTTGATTTACATTATTATTGATATATATTGTTCCCTATTTTGAGTTGACCGATGATATCTACTCAGTACGTGTGGTTGTACTGACCCCCTACTTTTATGTTTCCCTTTGTTATTTGTGTTATGCAGCAAACGTTCCGTCAACTTCGACTCAGCAGTAGATCAAGCCAGTCTTCACTTCATCGGAAATTCAGGGTGAGCTAATGCGTCTAGCTTGGACTGGGTCTCCTTCTTCAAGTCTTGATGCCTTGAACTTCGGCAATGGACTAGCTTTTTAGTATTTTGTTCTTAGACAGTTTTAGTTTAGAAATTGAGATAGATGTTCTTGTGGTGATGACTTCCAGATTTGGGAATATTAATAATAGTTTTGAGTTGTTTTTATTAATGAGTTTAAGTCTTCCGCATTATTTTCTGTTGAAATATCTTGAAATGTTAAGGTTTAGATGGGTTGGTTCGCTCACATCGGAGGGCAAATGTGGGTGCCAGTCGCGTCCCCGATTTGGGTCGTGACAGACTTGGTATCAGAGCCTTAGGTTCATTGGTCTCATCACACAAGAACAGGTCTAGTAGAGTCTTAAAGAACGGTAGGGGGACGCCTTACTTTTCTTTGAGAGGCTATAAGACTTTAGGAAAATTCCATTCTTTCATTCTTTCTTTCGTGCTATTACTTGAGTCCAATTGGTATCTAGGTGATACAAATTGGTATCTGACCATCTTCATTCTATCTCGCAGATGGTTAGAACTAGAGCACGACCGCACCAGCAGCAACAACGGAAAGACAGGAAACTACTGAGCCAGCCACTGGGGCTGTGGCTCGAGGAGGAACAGCGGCAAGAGGCCGTGGGAGAGGTCGTGGGAGGACGTCCTCTAGAGGGAGAGGACGAGCACCTAGCCCATCTGATGCTAGGGCGGTGACTCCTCCACCGACTGAGGAGGTAGCTAGAGAGGAAATGCCACCCCAACCTACCCCAGAGATTATCAACCAAGTACTTGCTTATCTTAGCGGGTTGTCCGATCAGGGTCAAGCACCTCCAGTGGTTTCTACACCAACACCTCCGGTTTCAGAGATACGACATGCGGCTACTATGGCTCCCCGCATGGATGCACCATGGGGAATAGGCACATTTCCACGTCTGACTACTGGGCCTATTATGACAAACGATCAACATGAACTTTTTAGTAAGTTCTTGAAACTGAAACCTCCAGTCTTCAAGGGTGCAGAATCTGAAGATGCTTATGATTTTCTGGTTGATTGTCATGAGCTACTACACAAGATGGGGATAGTAGAGAGGTTTGGTGTCGAGTTCGTGAGCTATCAGTTCCAAGGGAACGCCAAAATGTGGTGGCGTTCACATGTTGAGTGTCAACCAACAGAGGCACCACCTATGACTTGGGAATCATTCTCTACCCTATTTATGGAGAAGTATATCCCAAGGACTTTGAGAGATAGAAAGAGGGATGAGTTCTTGAGTCTCGAACAGGGAAGGATGACAGTAAACGCGTATGAGGCTAAATTTCGCGCGCTATCCAGATATGCCACGCAACTTTGTTTCAGTCCACAAGAACGGATCCGCCGTTTTGTGAGGGGGGTTGAAGTCAGAGTTGCGGATTTCAGCCTTACAGATAGCGGCAACAGCAACATCCTTCCAAGAGGTGGTAGACTTTGTGATAGAGGTGGAAGGAGTGAAACCGGATGACTTCACCCCAACGTCTACATCAAAGAGGTTTCGAAGGGGAGGTGAGTATAATGGTTCTTATTCTAGAGGACAGAACTCCGGAGGTCACTCAAACCGACCGATACAGTCTTCACTACAGACTGTAGTTGGGGGTCCACCTCAGAACGGTCAACATTTCTCTGAAAGGCCGACGCGTGAACCCAGAGAATGTTATGGGTGTGGAGAGATTGGGCACATTAAGAGGTACTGTCCAAACCAGAGTTACAGACCCCCAATGGCTAGAGGAAGAGGTGGTAATGGTAGAGGTCGATATTCTGGAGGGCGTGGTGGCCGAGGTAATGGTGGTCACCAAAACGGCAGAGGTGAAGGGCAAAACGGAGCCACTACTACACAACATGGTAGGGGCAACGGACAGGCGAATGATAGGGCCCATTGTTATGCTTTCCCTGGGAGGTCTGAAGCAGAGGCGTCTGATGCTGTTATCACAGGTAATCTCGTGGTTTGTGATTGCATGGCATCTGTATTATTTGACCCTGACTCCACGTTTTCATATGTATCTTCCTCATTTGCTAACGGTCTAAATTTACATTGTGAATTACTTGACATGCCTATTCGTGTTTCTACTCTGGTGGGTGAGTCTGTGATAGTCGAAAAAGTGTATAGGTCTTGTTTGGTGAATTTTATGGGGAGCAACACTTATGTAGATTTGGTTATTTTGGAAATGGGTGACTTTGATGTAATTCTGGGTATGACTTGGCTTTCTCCAAACTTTGCGATTTTGGATTGTAATGCTAAAACGGTAACGTTAGCCAAGCCTGGGGCAGATCCGTTAGAGTGGGAGGGTGACTACACTCCCAATCCGGTGCGTATCATCTCCTTTATTCGTGCTCAGAAGATGGTTAGTAAGGGTTGTCTAGCTTTCTTGGCACATCTTAAGGATGACACTACTCAAGTACCATCGATTGAGTCAGTTTCGGTAGTCTGTGAGTTTTTGGATGTGTTCCCTGCAGATCTCCCCGGTATGCCACCAGATAGGGATATAGACTTCTGCATTGATTTGGAACCCGGGTACTCGCCCCATTTCTATACCCCCGTATAGAATGGCTCCCGCCGAATTAAGAGAGTTAAAGGCACAACTTCAAGAGTTGTTGAGCAAGGGCTTCATTAGACCAAGTGCATCTCTTGGGGTGCTCCGGTGCTATTTGTGAAGAAGAAAGATGGGAGTTTCCGAATGTGCATAGATTACCGACAGTTGAACAAGGTAACTATTAAGAACAAGTACCCCATTCCTCGCATTGATGACTTGTTCGATCAGTTACAAGGTGCTTGTGTCTTCTCGAAGATCGACTTGAGATCCGGTTATCACCAACTGAAAATACGAGCAACGGATGTGCCAAGACTGCTTTTCGAACTAGGTATGGACATTATGAGTTTGTGGTAATGTCGTTTGGTCTTACTAATGCCCCTGCTGCCTTCATGAGCTTGATGAACGGGATTTTCAAGCCATATTTGGATCTCTTTGTGATTGTGTTTATTGATGATATACTGATATACTCCAAAAGTAAGAAAGAACATGAGGAGCATTTGAAATTGGTGTTAGAGTTGTTGAGAAAGAAAAAGCTTTATGCGAATTCTCCAAGTGTGAGTTTTGGCTAGATTCAGTGTCCTTCTTGGGGCACGTGGTTTCTAAGGATGGAGTGATGGTAGATCCATCTAAGATTGAGACGGTAAAGAATTGGGTAAGACCTACAAACGTGTCAGAAATAAGGAGTTTTGTGGGGTTAGCTAGCTACTACCGCCGATTCGTCAAGGGATTCTCTTCCATTGCTTCCCATTGACGAACTTGACTAAGCAAAACGTCCCATTTGTATGGTCGGATGAGTGTGAGGAGAGCTTCCAGAAGCTTAAGACTTTGTTGACTACCGCACCTATCCTTACCTTGCCGGTAGAGGGCAAAAACTTCATTGTTTATTGTGATGCATCCTATTCTGGGTTGGGTTGCAGTGCTAATGCAAGAGAAAAATGTGATTGCTTATGCTTCAAGACAATTAAAAGTGCATGAACGCAACTATCCGACCCATGACTTGGAGTTGGCCGCGGTAGTATTTGCACTAAAGCAATGGAGACACTATTTGTATGGGTAAGTGTGAAGTCTATACGGACCATCGTAGCCTACAGTATGTCTTCACTCAGAAAGACTTGAACTTGAGACAGAGGAGATGGATGGAACTACTGAAGGACTACGACATCACTATTTTGTATCATCCGGGGAAGGCTAATGTTGTGGCAGATGCCTTGAGTAGAAAGGCCGGAAGCATGGGAAGTCTAGCTCATTTGCAAGCTTCTAGACGCCCATTGGCTAGAGAAGTACAGATTTTGGCTAATGACCTTATGAGGTTAGAAATAAATGAGAAGGGAGGATTGTTAGCTTGTGTAGAGGCAAAATCCTCTTTTCTCGATCAGATTAAGGGGAAACAGTTTGATGATGAGAAACTAAGGCGAATTCGAGATAAAGTGTTGCAAGGAGAGGCTAAGGAAGCAATAATCGATGGGGAAGGTGTTTTGAGAATCAAGGGAAGAGTATGTGTACCCCGCATCGATGAATTGATCGCCACTATTCTGACAGAAGCTCATAGTTCCGGATATTCTATACATCCTGGTGCAACCAAGATGTATCGCGACCTAAAGCAACACTTCTGGTGGAGTAGAATGAAGCGAGATATTGTTGAGTTTGTTGCCAAGTGTCCAAATTGTCAACAAGTAAAGTATGAACACCAAAGGCCCGGAGGAACACTTCAGAGAATGCCCATTCCTGAATGGAAGTGGGAGAGAATCGCAATGGACTTTGTGGTTGGTCTTCCAAAGACATTGGGTAAGTATGACTCTATTTGGGTGATTGTTGATAGGTTAACTAAGTCTGCTCACTTCATTCCTGTCAAGGTGACCTACAATGCAGAGAAGTTAGCCAAGATCTACATCTCAGAGATCGTCCGGTTGCATGGAGTTCCACTCTCCATTATATCAGATAGAGGTACGCAGTTTACTTCTAAGTTTTGGAGGACACTACATGCTGAATTAGGTACTAGGTTGGACCTTAGTACTGCATTTCATCCTCAGACCGATGGTCAGTCTGAGCGAACGATTCAAGTTTTGGAGGATATGCTTCGCGCATGTGTGATAGAGTTTGGTGGCCATTGGGATAGTTTCTTACTTTGGCAGAGTTTTCATATAATAATAGTTATCACTCTAGTATCGACATGGCCCCATTTGAAGCATTATATGGGAGGAGGTGTAGATCTCCCATTGGTTGGTTTGATGCCTTCGAGGTTAGACCTTGGGGGACTGATCTGTTGAGAGATTCTATGGAGAAGGTGAAAGCTATTCAAGAGAAGCTTTTGGCGGCTCAAAGTAGACAAAAGGAGTATGCAGACCGAAAGGTTAGAGACTTGGAGTTCATGGAAGGTGAACAAGTCTTGTTGAAGGTTTCGCCCATGAAAGGGGTGATGCGGTTTGGAAAAAAGAGGTAAGTTAAGTCCAAGGTATATTGGACCATTTGAAGTGCTTAAGAGAATAGGGGAGGTGGCTTATGAATTAGCCTTACCCCCAGGGCTGTCCGGAGTGCATCCGGTGTTTCATGTATCCATGTTGAAGAGATACCACGGAGATGGAAACTACATTATCCGTTGGGATTCAGTTTTGTTGGATGAGAACTTGACTTATGAAGAGGAACCGGTTGCTATATTAGATAGAGAAGTTCGCAAACTGAGGTCGAGGGAGATTGCATCCATCAAAGTGCAATGGAAGAATCGACCGGTTGAAGAGGCTACGTGGGAGAAGGAGGCAGATATGCAAGAAAAATACCCACATCTGTTTACAGATTCAGGTACTCCTTTTCGCCATTGTTTTGCTTCTTTTGATCGTTCGGGGACGAACGATGGGTAAATTGGTATCTATTGTAACGACCTGTTTAGTCGTTTTGAGCAGCAGAACGAAATTCGGGAAAAACTGGCCAAACTACGGACACCCCGACGGACCGTCATAGGCCCGACGGTCCGTCACAGAGGTCCGTTCCATGACACTTAGAAGTTGAAAATCGGGTACTGAAAATCGACTCTCTGTAAATTGTGACGGACCTGCAGGACGAGTCGTCACATCCACGACGGACCGTCGTGAGCCCCCGTAGCAAAACACTTCAACTTTTGGAATTTGGTGCAAGAAAACGAGTTTCTGACCGTCAGGACGGAGGTGCAGGACGGACCGTCACAGGGGTGACGGGCCGTCACAGCCCACCTGAAAACTGGGAGGCACGACGGCCTGTGTGACGGACCGTCGCACCCACGACGGCCCGTCACAGGTTGTGCAGTCCCAGGCAGTTTAGGATTTCCTCCTCGTTTTAAGGGTCGTTTTTTATTATTCTTTCCTTAATTATAAGGATTGAGGGGTAACATTAACAAGTCTAATTTCTTAGGGGTTAAAAGGGGTAACCTTAAGTAAATTAGTGGGGTTTTATTGTCCTTTTTCACACTTAATTACATGATTAATTAGGGTAAAGGAAAGAGGGTTTGAATAAAACAAAAGAGAAAGAACAGAAAGGGAGAGAGAGCAGATCGATCGAGAGAGGGAGAATAGCAAGCTTGGGAAAATTTCTTGTTGATTCCAATTCTTCGGTGGAGGTAGGTTATGGTTTTATATTACGATAATCGTAGTGAACTCTTAATAGTGAATATTATGTATTGATAGTATTGTGAACCTGTCTATGTACTTAAATTGTATGCTTGCATGATTATGATTATGAAATTGTGATAAATTAACAAGCATGATGAAGCTATTGAATCCCAAATCTTGAAAGAACCCTAATTTTCTTGATATATTATATAATAAGATTGATGATGCCTTAGTATGAAAAAAAAGGCTTGATAAATTATATAATGATAATGAGGACGCCTTAGTATAAAAGAAGGCTTGATGAATTAGGGGATCGGGTGCCACGTTCCGGTACCAGGATAGAATGAATATGAGGATCGGAGTGTCACGTTCCGACACCAGGATAGAATATGAGGATCGGGTGCCACGTTCCGGTACCAGGATAGAATGAATATGAGGATCGGAGTGTCACGTTCCGACACCAGGATAGAATATGAGGATCGGGTGCCACGTTCCGGTACCAGGATAGAATGAATATGAGGATCGGAGTGTCACGTTCCGACACCAGGATAGAATATGAGGATCGGGTGCCACGTTCCGGTACCAGGATAGAATGAATATGAGGATCGGAGTGTCACGTTCCGACACCAGGATAGAATTAGAGGAGCGGAGTGTCACGTACCGACACAAGAGGAAGAAAGATAATGAATCTTGAAAGATAATGAATATACTCAATCTAATGAACTTAATTTCCCAAATAAGTATGGTATTGAGGCTTGAGACCTCATGTGTGAACTTGACGGAAATTGTTAATGATAAAGTAATTGCTGTGCTACATGTTGAGTATTGTAGTTGATTTACATTATTATTGATATATATTGTTCCCTATTTTGAGTTGACCGATGATATCTACTCAGTACGTGTGGTTGTACTGACCCCCCCTACTTTTATGTTTCCCTTTGTTATTTGTGTTATGCAGCAAACGTTCCGTCAACTTCGACTCAGCAGTAGATCAAGCCAGTCTTCACTTCATCGGAAATTCAGGGTGAGCTAATGCGTCTAGCTTGGACTGGGTCTCCTTCTTCAAGTCTTGATGCCTTGAACTTCCGGCAATGGACTAGCTTTTTAGTATTTTGTTCTTAGACAGTTTTAGTTTAGAAATTTGAGATAGATGTTCTTGTGGTGATGACTTCCAGATTTTGGGAATATTAATAATAGTTTTGAGTTGTTTTTATTAATGAGTTTAAGTCTTCCGCATTATTTTCTGTTGAAATATCTTGAAATGTTAAGGTTTAGATGGGTTGGTTCGCTCACATCGGAGGGCAAATGTGGGTGCCAGTCGCGTCCCCGATTTGGGTCGTGACATGTGCGACCTAAAATGTGTCGCTTTAGTGTTACTTTTTCCAGATGAGAAGTCAAAATGAAGCTATAAGGTAATAGCTCTGTAAATAATTGAATTGCAAATGTTTGGCATAAAATGTATCGTAGTCTCACTTTTTTAATTACAAGAATTAAGATATGATGCAATTATCTAATAGCCCTCTAAATACTTACCTTAATAGTCCCACATGTTTTGCATAAATATAGCATATTAATCTTATTTTTTCAGTATGAGAAGTCAGATATGAAGCTAATAAAACTACAAAAATACTTAAAACATACCACATGTGCTCTAGCTGATCCTCTTTAATGTTTGTCCATGAGTGCACCCGTAATGAGCACATATTATGATCACGAATTAAAATACCCAAGTGTCTCACAAATGACGCATAATTTTTTCCAACAACTCGATTTTGGTCAAAATTGAAATTTAACTTTTCTCCATGTTTGAGTCGTGCAACATATTTACAAATGTTTGTTCCTCTAACTTTTTTTGCTTTTTCAGACTCACATGCACATGTAAATTAATTCAGATCGCACATAAAGAAGAGTTTTATCACACCAAAAACAACAAAAAAATAGTTTGAGACAGTAAATACTTATTTCATTTGTTTGGGCATCTTGCGTTAGTTAGACTTCTGTAGAGCAGGGAAAATTATATTCAGCTGGATCAAAACCAGGAGGTACACGATCGATATTTTGTACTCGATCATTTCGATAAGATTTTGATGAATTGATCTTTAGAATTTTGCTTATTGAAGTTCTTTATTAAGCCCTTAGTTTTACAGATCCCAAAGATTGTAAGCTCTTCCCTCGTCCCCTAATTGCTAAAGCACCAGGTGGAAGGTATGCAAGTTTTCTAGGCTTGTCAGTTGATTTCATTCCATAGTTCTGAATTTTTGATGGATCTATGTAAACCTAGAAGAAAAATCACTTCTTTGTTAGTTCATCCAGTAGAGAAAAGTCATTGAACATGTTTTCAATACTACATCCCTTTCTATAGGTACAACTACCAAGATAAAACAATATCAACTATAACAAGAATAGCTTTTTTGAATGAAAACTGACATGAAGTTTACATTTTGAAAGTGGTTAATTTTCAAATATCTACAACCTAACTAATCTACATCTCAAAATACTGACAGTGATGTGTTCAACCCAGAAATAGAATATCAGTTTCAGAAGATGGATATTATGAAAGAATCATTGACAAGGAAAAATAATTAATTACAAGTCACTTAGAATCTACGCATAAAATCCCAGTAAGCATCAATGTTTTTAAGCACAATTTACATGTAAATAAATAATATTACGTTACTACTAATAAATAGTCCATATATAAGACAAACCAAAGAATCACTAAGAAAATACTTGAAAATAGAAACTAAAACATCAAGGGTATTTTTAGGATCAAATTCAACACCATAGTATAGTAAAATGAGAACTCAGAAATAAAACATGAATTCAAAGTCACAACTGCCTCCTAGATTCCTTGAAGCTATGTTGAAGCCTAATCCTATTTATCACCAACATTGAGAGAATAACGAGCTGGAACCTTTTGTACAATAAGTCATCCATTATTTGCAAGATCATCAGCATAAAATACTTGTGATGCTTAATTGGCTAAAATAAAAGGCTCATTTATTTTCAGAAATCGCTTGCAGTTGACACTTACAAAGTCATATTCATCTACTTTAATTTCTCTTTGTTGATCATATACGCCAAAAAACACATATCAAAATAAAACATTACTTCTCCCACTAGTAAATTGTAATTCAAGAATCTCAGTTAGCTCTCCATAATAATCAATATTTTTATTCTCTTCATTTGTCTCACAAACTATTACCACCCCACAATTATGAGTTCTCAAACCTTTATCGTGATCTCGCACATGAAACATATATCCATTAGTAACATTGATTTTAAAACATGTCACATTTGGAAGAGGACCACGTGACAATGAGAGCAGATCTTTTATTTTCTTGTTCTAATCGTGTTTGTGCAATTCTCAACCTATCAAAATTAAGTACATTGTTTAGAAAATAATTTTCATAATTTGATGTTATATATACAATTGCTTAACTTATCACCTTTAATTTTAACCAACTAACGAATTGTCTATTCCATTAAATTTCTGAATGATTTTTGGATGTATCAACTGAAATTTGTGAAAGATCTGTGCAAAATAATTTGAAGTATAAAATGTCATTTTATGGAAGTATATGCAAAATATAAGAGTAAATTATATCAATGAGTCATTACTTACTCGAGAAATGGTTGAATTTCATCAAAGTTATTCAAAATATAAATATTTGCAAGTTCAAACTCTTTTGAATCATGATTGAATGGTTTTTCACCCCTCAAAATATTTTCGGGTTGAGAAAAAGTTTCTAAACCTCCATCAGATTCAATAGAACCACGATCATAATTCCTTTCATGGCAATTTAATTTTGTCTCCATCGTATCCAAATACCTTGAACATAAGCCATACACTCAAATGCTATATATCCCTGTGCAATACAACCTTCTAGGCAAGCCATGTTAGGAATAAATGATTTTAGAAAGTATAGCCATCGCTCTACCGGATACATCCATCGATATTTGATATGTCGAGCAATCATAGCTTCATTAGCTAAACGAATTGGCAAGTGGACCGTGATATCAAAAAATGCAGGAATAAAGACCTTTTCTAACTTGCACAGAGTTATTGAAATTTGGGTTCTATTTGCTCTAGCTCATCTACTCTTAAACATTTTTCTCCAAGTATCTTAAAAAATATTGAAAACTCAATAAGTGATTCAGGAACAGATTTGCGGATCATACCATTTAAAGCAAGTGGAAGTATATGTTGTAAAATCACTTGGAAATCATAGCTTTTCAATCCTAAAAGTTTCCGATCATTAAGGTTGACGCATTGAGAATTATTTGATGAATACCCATCTGGGACCTTTGAATTATTTAAGAAAGTGAAGAATTTGTTCTTCTCTGTAGGGTATAATGTGTGACATGCAGTAGGTAACTCATATTTATCCCCTCTCTCTATCGGATGCAATTCCTTCTTTATCTTCATTGCTTGCAAATCCAATCGAGAATTCAAGGTATCTTTGGTTTTTCCTTTGAAATTTAAGATTGTCCCCAAAATATTATCATATATATTCTTCTCAATGTGCATCACATCTAAATTATGTCTCAACAAAAGAGTATTCCAATATGGAATATCAAAGAAAATACCCTTCTCGTTCCAATTATCAGCTCTATTCTTGTGTGATATTCTAATATTTTTCATTGGATAATTTGTTTGTCCTAGACCTTCTAAATCACCTACTTGATGAGGTATATCATTAACAAATAACATTTTTGGCAGTAGTTTTTGCTCATTTGTGCCATCAAAGGAATCTTTATGTTTCCTCCATTTGTGACTAAGAGGAAGAAAGAGTGTACGATGCATATAACACTCCTTTTGACAATTTACAAACCTAATTGAAAGAGTTTCTTTATTGCAGCATGGGCAAGCTAATTTTCCTTTGGTACTCCATCCTGAAAAATTTCTTTCTGCTGAAAAATCATTAATGGTCCATAACAAAACTGCATGTAGCATAAAATTTTGTTTAGATGACGCATCGAAGGTATCAACTCTAGTTTCCCATAATTCCTTTAATTCATCTATCAAAGGTTTGAAGGAAACATCAATTGCATCCCCGGGACATTTAGGACCAGGAATAAGCATCGATAAAATAAAATTTTCTTACTTCATGCATAACTAAGGTTGCAAATAATAAGGAATAAGTACGACGGGCCAAATGCTATATGGAATTTTTGAATTCTTAAATGGTTGAATATCATCACTAGCAAGTCCAAGTTGCACATTACGAGGCTCATTACAAAAAGATGGATGAAGTTCATCAAGTCTCTTCCATGAAACTAAATCAGTTGGGTGTCTCTAATTGCATCATCAACTCTTTCATCATGATGCCATCTCATAAAGGAATATGTTTTTGAGGACATAAACAATCTTTGAAGTTTTGGCGTTAGAGGAAAATAATGTAAAGTCGTGCATGGTATTTTTGTTACCACGTTTACATTGTGTTCCCCATTATGTCTATTTTCCTTCCATTTGGATGCGCCACACACTTTGCGAAATTCAAGAATCTTATCATCCTTCTAGTATAACATGCAATTGTTCCTACACAAATCTATATTATCATAAGAAAGTCCAAGATTTCAAATTACTTACTTTGCCTCGTAATATGAATCTGTCAAGTTTGATCCATTAGGCAATAAATTTTCCGTTAGCATCTACAACAACATTGTGAATGAATCATTAAACCATTGGCCAATAGTTTTAATATAAAGTAACTTAATCAAAGTAGAAAGTTTTCTTCCTTTGAACCTTCATATGATGGTTGTTTATAATCATCTAATAGGCCGAGAACCGTTTTGCTTGAGGATTTGGTTCTGCCGGAATAAAATCATCACTTTTAGTGTTCATAATCTCTTAAGTGAAATCAGGGTGTAAATCCATTAAGAGCTCATGCGTTTCATACTAATCATCATCATTTTCATACACTAACAGATGTGACCTAACCATCTCACGAGTTTTGGAAGATGCATTACAACACTTGATGCATGGACAACATATTTCTTGTCTTTCTCCCAATTTTGTAAATGCAAAATTCAAAAAATTTCTCTGCCCCAATGACGTAAGCAATATCAACCCTATCTTGGACAAGTAGCATCCATTCCTTATTAGGTGCCATTAATCTTAATTAAACAAAAGATATTATAAATACACCAATATAATTAAGAACTAACCACTTATTGTTTAAAATCTGAAGAAAACCTCTTTCTGAAAGATTCTAGGTAAGTTTCAAAAAACTACTTATGTGATTTTTAATTAGTTATTTGTTTAGTGATTGTTGCAATTATAATTTTTTATGTTTTTTTATAGATTAGATAATTATTTTGTCTTATTGGGTCGTAAATATAATCAGATATTTAACATTGGAGTGATGTTTCAGTTATAACTTTCAGATGATGGATATATATATATATATATATATATGGATACTATTTAAAATAGTAAACATATATATCTTAGTGAGAAGTGTAGTGAAAATGACATGAAAATAGTATAAAACAAGAAAGGTGTGATTCTCTAATTATGCACTTATTTTAAAAACAATATGCCAAAAGATTTGACAAAGTTGATACAACTCTATTCTTTTGTAACTACAATAACTAGTCATCATTTGAATGACTGACTAACTAGCTAGCTAAGATTACTAGTCAATTCAATTACTATCTATCACTTAAGAAAGACATACAATCATAAGACATTTTATATTTAAATGTATCTCAAAATTGGTTACTCTTTTAGATAGGAGGTTCATTCAAGAGATTCTACTAGTTTTATGAGAATATCAAAACTCTTTAATACTCGTAGGTTGTCATTAAGGACTTATCAAAATTATTAGGACTTCGTTACTAACCACGATTTGTTAACTTTTAGTTATTACCATAAGGGACTGCAATTTTAATACCTAACATATCTTTAGTAAGAAAAAATCCTCAAACTATGACAATTAGTTTCTTACCTTATGCCTTGTGAAGAATTATTTTTATATATCTAATGCTTGCTATGGGATAGCACTTTGGAAATATATCTGCAAGTTGGGTAATGAATTCTCAAAAAAGTTACAGTTATATTCAGGTAATGGAGACCATGTCAAATTTTTGAAAGATAAATTGCTTGGTTGAAACACCTTATCCCGGTTTATATGATATGGAACTTCAGAAGGTCTTCTAAACTGCAAATCTTAATGCACATTTCTTCTTAAATTCTAAAGCCTAGGAGTTAGAGATCTTGCTGAAATTGATAGCCAACATCGATACAAGTATTCTGCACAGAATGATATACACAAGTAAAGAAAATGGCTTTGTAAAAGAATGCTATGGACAGATTGGAAACAAAGATCAGGTAATAAACTATTGGCCCTAGAAATTGATTTAGAGAAAAATACATACTAAGAACAGTATCTTTAGTTTGTTAACCCTTAACAAATTCGATCATACTATAGCTAGCTTAAACATGAAAGGATATCAGTTTGTTACCGATGTTGTCTTTATAATTGTCAAATGAAAACAAAAAACCACCGTTTCCTACATTATCTAGAAGCTTTTGACATCTGGAGTTCATTTTAATCATTTTTAGATTGAGATGGGTTGCCTCAGAATTTGATAGAGGCATTTGTGAGTTGGAGTCGCTGGAAAGTTGACAAGACCATCAAGAAGATGTTGTTGGTGATCCCTGATGGAATTTCTTGGGAGCCTTCAGAATGAGAGAAATACAAAGTTTTGGATAAAACAAAAAGAACACTAGGACAGAAGACAAATTAACTAGGATAGAAGACAAGTGATATTATACTTGTGGATATATAGACTAATGTTACCAGATTATTTAAAAATAAAATAGCCTAGAATCAATTTCAAATCAATTCTGTCTGATTAAAAAGTGTTAACGTAAAATTACAATCAAAAACCAAATTACAATCAGAAACCGATTTGGTACATAAATATATGCATTCCTGTTCACGCCCATTTTCAACTAAATTGTTCTCTTTCAGCTCCTTAGCATAAACTATAGGTGAGAAGAGCAAAGGTTGATAAGATACTTGTTTTTTCTTGTTAAGTCTAGAACAAGTAATGAGCAAATGTCAAGTAAACAAGAAAGTGATATAACCAACAACATTTATCATGACCAAACTGTTGAATGACTAATATATCAAAGGAAGTGAAGTTCTCTGAACTAGAAAGATATAAAAGCACCAAACTACCAAATCACTAGAAGTTTACTCTTCAACTTGGCTTAAGACTTACTAAACGTATTAATTAGTTATTTCCTTTATCTTTTTTCGGCACAACTCATGTTTCATATTACTTTATCTACAACATTATCAGAGAAACAATCAACACTACACACAGTTAATATTTTTCTCATTTAAAAATTAAAATATGTATATCATGGAGACATATGGAAGTTTTATCCATTGTTAGCTCAAAAACCAACACCAACCCATAAGTAAAACAATTTTAATGCATAAGATATAACAGATAATAAAATTTATTAATACATTTTCAAAAGTACAAACTTACCTTGATGACAAGAACACTCTAAGAACCTATATGTTAGTAGCAATTGACAAGAGCAATACAACCAAATGACCAAGCTTGATGACTAAAAAGTGTTGAGCAGTGACGACGAAAGGTTGTTCTTCTTCTTTTGACACGTTCCCATGTTGAATAAATTCTCAACTTCAATGAAATTTCCTTCTGAATATATTATAATTAACTAAAGAAGATTCTGTAAACATCATATTACTATAAACTTTCAGCTAAACTCCTAAGGACCCTTAACAATACGTAACCATCTATTAGCAGTATCTAAAGTAGTAGTTCAATAGGTAGAGCAAAAAATTAGGAGGTAAAGAAACATATTAGAAGGTAAAGCAACACATTAGTCAAAGATCTAAAAGAACCTGATGGTAACAACTAAGACGACAACACTACAGATGAACCAAAACTTTTTATCATATGCTAAAGCAGGCTAATAACATATATACTTTATTTTTTATAAAAAATATTATTTGTTAGCACTAACAGAAGATATCAAGTTATCACAATAATAATAGTTTCAATAGTCTATCGGCTAAGGCAAACAAACAGATGATCACATTATGCAATAGATAAGAATACTAGTAAACCATCTAACAAAAATATTATTGATATCGTGGCGGAGCCTAAAAATCAATTGATCAGTGTTAGTACACTCATCATTTCTAATCAGAGATAAAAAATACAGGAGCAGGAATTTCAACAGTGAATTTTTACTGATTTCATAAAGACAAGGAACTAAGTATTAAAGTTCATATTAGAGGCTATAATACTTCCATTTTGATTTTCCTCTTGTCCTGCAAGACTTGTAAACATTTTATCAATGCATAAAAATGAAATTTTACCAATTAGTGTTGATAATAGTTTACTGTTTGAATTACATACCATCTCTTATGAACTTAAACATTCCTTAGTTCAGAACTTGCATTCACTTCTAATTGAAATTTATGGTATACAAGTTATTGATACTTTTTAAGCTTCTATTCATTGTCTAGCTCACATTCTACATGAATAGAATTGGATCCTCTATCAACTATATAACTAGATAAACGAAGGCAAATTGGACCACTCGCACACAGAAACAAGTAAGGATGGTGACAATATTAATATGACTACTATATACGTAAGATCAAGAATACCAAAAGAAAAAAGTAAAAAAAAAAAACCTAGATGATACCCATTTTTGGGAAAACACTAAAATTGAGAGGAAAAAAATGACTAATGTATATGTAAGTTCAAGAAAACCAAAAGAAAAGAACAAAAATACCTAGATGAAACCCATTATTGGGAAAACCCTAAAATTGAGAGAAGAAAAATCGCCGATAATCAAGCATTCCATAAAGAATTCATAGTTATAGTAATCAAATCATACCTTGAAGATATGGAAACACCAAGATAAGGTCTGAATAGTTTCAATCGAAGCAAAGTCAAACCAAGTCGAAAGAAGAAAAATATGATTTCGTTGTTCATCAATCATACAAAAGAGATGAAGATCATCTTTTTATAGCTTCTACATGAGAAACTTGCGCTTTGTATATGCAATTTTTTCTAAGTAACCTTGGAGAGACGCACAAATTGGACTCTACTTAGCTGATTTCACTCAAAGATAACATGGGAGAGAAGATGCTTGCGGATTTCCTACAACAATTAAGGATTTTTCTCCAACCATCACTATTGACCGTGAAAAGCTAAGAGACCTGTTCCCAAGAGTCTTCTGTTCGATTCTTAGAGAACAGATATAGTGAAGAAGTTTTTGAGTCAATGGTTTCTAATTTGGAGAAGTTGGTAGAGTGTTTTTGTTAACAAAAAAGAAGAAAAATTGAATAGAAATTTCAGTAATTTTTTAGTATATAAATAATTGAATATTAATTATTTTAATGTATGTATATATATTTATAATAACGCTAATATTAAATTTAAATGGACCATTAACGATTGAAAAAATAGTGTCACTATAAATACACTTTTAATAACCGAAATCATATTCTTTCGTTAAGAATTGGTCTTTAAAAGCATAGTTTCTTGTAATGTAAGGAGGCTGTGGGGGTTCGAACCCACAACCTCCCAATACCAAAAAATTAAAAATAAATAAAAGAGGCTGTGGGGGTTTGATCCCACAACCTCTTGGTTTAGGCGAAATTGGGCAACAAGATGATAATGGAAAATAAAAAGGGGTTGTACGGGTTCGAACCCACAACCTTTCGGCCAACCTAAGAGGAAAACCTAGTAGAAAACTAAAGATACAATGTTAATGTTGGGGTTCAATCTAGAGTCTCAATATCATGTAGATTAAAAATAAAATCAATAAAAAATGTAAATGTTAACCAAGTGTATCGAACATGGGTTTCCTTGCCCAAACATATGTATTGATAAATTAGTCATACGTTTACAAAATATCCAAAAATAATGTCACCTTCTTAGATCGAAATCAATATCTTGCCATATATAAAAGATACATAAGTCTTGTACGACATAATCTTAGGAATGTATGAATCACTTTAAAAACTATGAATCAATCCCCATGGCTTTTGTGTATAGATTCATAAGTATAGCATACGTTCAAAAGTAAGTGAACCTAAGATGTATGTAATAAAATGATGAACCCTAGAAGGGTTAAGTATGAGTGTAAGATACACTAAATGGTCATGTGCATTGAAATAAGATGAGATGAACAATGAAATGAGAAAATGAACAATGAAACGATGAAACCCTAGAAGGGTTAAGTAAGGGTGTGAGACACACTGAATGACCAAGCGCATTAGCGTATGATGAAATGAACAGTCACGTAATAAGAGACGAGTAACTATGAAAAGCAAAAGTGCTAATGATAATGAAAGTGGTGACAACATGATATGAGGCTAATGTAAGTGATGAGAGCAATCTCAAATGAGCCTTAATAAATGTCACCAAAACATACTCACCTATGAGAGTGTAAGATAATGAAGAGATCAGTCTATGAACACTCTAATTTAAGTACTGAGCTTAACACACTCAATACTAATGATGAGATTAGAAATCAACTAATGAGGAATGATGTCCTCATACCAGAAGCCAGCTGTCATGACGTATGAGATGAAAGTAATGGAACTTCATATTGAGCACCGAAAGGCTAGCTATGAGCGGTGATTCCTTCTTTGGGGAAGGGTGGAGGTTCACGTAACTCTCATGAGATGAGACTGTCCAGCTTGTCGGGTATGAGTCTCCTTATATATCATAGTCTTTGAACCTATACAACCAATATAGGAATCTAGCGATATTAAATTCCCATGTACGCTAGCATGTTATGGGTCACTATGGCCGGTGATTCCACCTAATTTTTGTGTGGGGAAGACACTGGATTTCATGATGCTCACATGATCTATGTTTGTTAAAGTTTAAGTTCCCAATGACTGAATGAGTCCATTCTCAAATAATGCACATAATGAAAGGAATGATACCAAATGTGTTAGGATTGGATAATCAAAAGGTGAGTTAGGTTCAAGTAATGACATTAGATCATTCTTCGTCATTGCACAACGAACCTAATGAAAATCTTAAACTACATCCTAGGTATAACAGGCATTTATACTGGCCTATGAATGAAATGAAATGGAGAGCGTATGAATGAACGAAGCAGACTTTGTGTTTGCTAATGAAGACTCCCTAGTTGAGGCCCCATCCGTTGAGCCCTCATTTCTGGGATGTCTTGATGTTATGTCCATGATTCTAATGTCTCATGGCATATGAATGAATGATATTAATGAAGTTATGCGCTACATGAAAAATGTGTTTTGTTGTTATATGTTATGTTCTATGTGTAAATGTTATATGCTGTGTGCGAATGTGAAAAGTATGATGATGTATGTTATTCTCATGGCATCAATTTCCTATTTCAAATATAAAAATCTTTCTGACATTCCTAATTCAAACTTTTAAAGCTCATTGACTATCCTAATACAAATTTGGAATCTTTTCTAATCTCAATTTGGCAAGTCCGCTGACTTTACTTCCAAAAATTATGTTGTTAGGAAAGAGCTATTCTTTCTCATGCACGTCCTTGGTGTGTGCTTGCATATTCCCATTCTGAGTACAACTTTGTACTAACCCTATACAAACTCTTCTATTTTAGGTGCAGGCAAAAGTGGATGATAGAGCTAAAGGATCATCGTTGTAGTTATCCGCACGTTCAACATTCATCTGGTTTTGGTAGGTCCTCATGCTTTTGAGGATGCTGAAATTTTATATTCTAGCGTAGTTTAAGAGTTGAGCTAGTGGAGCATATTCCACTAGTGTTTCTTTCCTGTTTTTATTCGGACTATGTATTGGTGCCATTTTGGCAATTATACACTTAGTAAGAATTGAACTATTTCATTCAGTTGCTTATATCTTAAAGTTATATGGTTGATGGTGAACAATTACGTATTAATGAGAATGTTTTTATGAGTATGTTAAGAAAAAAAGTTTCAAATTTTCCGCCAAAATTAACCTATATAAAGTAAGAATGATGTAAGTAGGCTTGTCTGCGACCTCTTAGAGGTCTACCACGCCGGTCTCATCTAGGGTCTAGATTCTAGTCGTGACAAAGTTGGTATCAGAGCACTAGATTAAATTCCAAAGAATATAATTTCACATTAACCACATTGAGTAGTTTCTAAGTCATGGTACTGAAGTGCACCACTATCTTGGACTAGAGACTGCATAATGCATAGGAAAATTTCCTTTCTTCTGATCTTATTGTGATTTTCCTTATGTCTGAGTTATTGGTATTATGAGTGTGTCTAATATCAATCCTTGTTGTTTTCCAGAGAATGAACACTAGGAGAGATAACGGTTAGAGGAGAGGAGGAGCAGCTGATAGGGTTAATCAGAATCCACCTCAGGCTCAAGCTAAAGGAATGGCCAGGCCAGTAAACCCAGTTGGGATGACTGATGCTGAGGTGAGGGAATCTCTGGCACAGATGACACATGCCATTACGATGCAATCTCAGGCTATGATTGCCAAAGTCAACCGATAGTATGTTCAGAGAGAGAATCAACTTATTCATGGCATGGATGACACACTGCGAGACTTAACGAGGATGAACCTTCATATATTCACAGGGTGTAAGACATCAGAGGATCCTTAGGAGTTTGTAGACGAGGTACATAAGATTTTGGTGGCTATGGGGGCCAAAAATATAGAAAAGGGAGAACTGGCTTCTCATCAGCTCAAGGATGTTGCCCAGATTTGGTGCAAGATGTGGCAAGATAGCCGAGTGTTGGGTGGAGTGCCAGTCACTTGGGAGCTGTTCAAGCCAACATGTATGGAGAGATTCTTTCCTTGAGAGATGAAGGAAGCAAAGGTTTAGGAGTTCATCAACCGTAAACAAGGCTCTATGGTAGTCAGGCAATATTCCCTGAAGTTTGTTAAGTTATCAAGGTATGTTACTTTCCTTAGTATTTAATAGCAAGAATGAGGAGAGTACTGAGCCTAGTTGAAATTATCAAGTTATTCTACCTCCCTGGTTTTGAACAACAGGGATGAGATGAGTAGGTTCCTCACGGGAATCAATAGAGATGTAGAGGAGAAGTGTTGGTCTTAGATGCTCCATGATAATACTGACCTTTACAGCTTAATGGTGCATGTCTAACAGGTAGAGGACAGCCGCAAGAAGAGAGGTGTTTGTGATGTTAGGAGGCCTAGGCCTCAAGATCAGGCAGGACCCATCCATGGAGGCCACAGAAACAATTTTGGCGTCAAGGAGCAGCCCATGTTCAAGAAGGGGCAACAAAATTCTGGGAACTCTAACTCTCAGAGGAGTACAACATCTAGAGGAGGCAGACCTGAGCCCAAGAACGGCAATGGATGTGAGATGCTACGTCCTAAGAAGAATTGTGCTAAGTGTGGCTGATCCCACAATGGAGAGTACAGACAAGGCACTAATGACTGCTTTACTTTCAGTAAGAGTGGGCACATGGTTAGGGACTGCCCGTAGAACAGAGTTTAGGATGGAGGTAGTGCTTATCCTAGGCCTAATCCACAGGGTGCAGCAGCACACGAGCTTCCTAAGAGGGATATGTTCTATGCCCTGAAAGGCAGGGAGGAGCAGGGGGAGTCCGCTGATGTGGTCATAGGTATGCTGCAAGTATTCTCAACTTCTGTTTATACTTTACGTGATCCAGGGTCTACGCTTTCCTTTGTAACTCGTTTGCTTGCTCTCACTTCTAAGATATTTCCTTAAATTCTTCATGATCCTATTGTTGTTAGTACACCTTTAACCTATAGTTGTAAGTGGTAAGACTATGTGTGCGATATTGGTTGAGTTACCCATGCATGATTTTTGATGTTATTATTGTCACGGAATGGCTTCACATTTGTTATGCTTACTTTAACTGTTGTAGTAGAGTGGTGAGATTTTGCTTCCCTAATGAAGAAGAGTTCGTCTTGGAGGGGTAAAATTTGAGTCGTCCTAATCCCTTGATTTAACATCTTAAGGCAAATAAAATGATGTCCAATGGGTTACTATGTCATCTTGTGAGTGTTAATGATTTTGATCATGACATTCCTTCCATAGTCTCAGTGCCTGTAGTGAATGAGTTCCTAGATGTGTTTCATGAAGATTTCCGTGGAGTCCCTCCCATTCGATAGATTGACTTTGTTATCGACTTAGAACCCGATACTAAACCAATCTCAATTATTCCTTATAGAATGGCTCTAATAAAACTCAAAGAGTTGAAGCTACAGTTGAAAGATCTCAGTGATAAGGGATTCATTCAGCCGAGCATATCCCCTTGGGGCGCTCCAGTGTTGTTTGTAAAGAAGAAAGATTGGACTCTTAGAATGTGTATCGATTATCGGTAGGTCAACAAAGTCACTATCAAGAACAAGTATCCACTTCCCAAAGTAGATAATTTGTTTGACCAAATCCAAAGGTCTAGTTTCTTTTCAAAAATTGATCTTCGTTCAGTGTACCATCAACTTAGGGTTAGGGATGGAGATATCCTATAGACAGTATTTTCTACCTGCTATGGTCACTATGAGTTTCTAGTCATGCCATTTGGTCTCACGATTGCACTTGCTGCATCGATGGATCTCATGAAAATGGTATTCCGTGAAAACCTTGAATCTTTCATCATAGTATTCATTGATGACATTCTCATCTACTCTAAGTCCAAGGAAGAGCATGAACATCATTTAAGACTAACCTTGTAGGTACTTAGATGGCATCAATTGTATGCCAAATTGAGAAAGTTTAAATTCTGGCTGAGATCACTAACCTTCCTGGGTCATGTTGTGTACGATCAACGTGAAGAGGTGGACCCCAGGAAGACTGAATCTGTTATGAACTGGCCAAGTACCCTTACTGCCACTGACATCCGTAGATTTCTGGGGTTGGCTGGTTACTACCGCAGGTTTGTGGAGGGCATTTTTTGTATTGCCTCCCCACTGAGAGCTTTAACAAAGAAGAAAGCCAATTTTCAATGGATGGAGACTTATGAGAAGAGTTTCCTGGAGCTTAAGGAAAGACTCACTTCAGCCCAAGTGCTTACTCTACCAAAGTGTGGTGAGAATTACACCGTCTATTGTGATACATCTAGGGTTTTTTTGGGTTGTGTTCTTTTGCAGGCTGGTAAGGTGATAGCCTATGGTTCCAGATAACTCAAGGTTCATGCGAAGAATTATCCCACTCATGACCAGGAGTGGAAACTATTGTGTTTGCACTAAAGATGTGGAGTGTTTACAGATCATAAGAGTCTCCAGTACGTGTTCACATAGAGGGAGTTGAATCTACATTAGCGGAGATGGTTGGAGATGTTGAAGTATTATGACATGAATTTGCACTACCATCCAGGTTAGGCTAATGTTCTGGCTGATGCTTTGAGCGGGATAAGCATGAGAAGTACAGTCCACGTTGAGGACAAGAAGAAGGAGTTTTCAAAAGAGGTACACAGACTTGCAAGACTGGGTGTGCGATTGGTTGAATATACTAGTAGGGGTGTTTCAGTTCATCCTAGTTCTGAATCATCCTTGGTAGTTTAAGTTAAGAATGGTCAGCATCTTGATCTTGTGTTCATGGAGCAGAAGGACTCGGTGTTTTTAAAAATGAATGAGTCTTTGGCTTTGGGAGGTGATGGCATACTCAGGTAGCAGGACAGGCTGTGTGTAACAGATGTGGATGATTTGCGGACAAGGATTGTGGCAGAGGCCCATGGTTCCAGATATTCCATACATCCAGGTTCCACCAAGATGTATCATGATCTTAAGAAAATCTATTGGTGGGATGGCATGAAGAAGGACATTGCAGAATATGTGGCTAAGTGTCCTAACTGTTAGCAGGTTAAGGCAGAGCATCTTAAGCTTGGTGGTCTAACTCAGATTATTGAGGTTTTTATTTGGAAGTAGGAACCCATTAATATGGACTTTGTGGTTGTTCTTCCGAGGACTAGGAGGCAAACTGACTCCATATGGGTTATTGTGGACAGGTTGACTAAGTCTGCCACTTTATTCTAGTGAAGTCTACCTACAGAGCTGAGGATTATGCAAGACTTTATATTGATTATATAGTGAGGTGGCATGGGATTTTTTGACTATCATTTCAGATAGAGTAGCTCAGTTTACTTCACATTTCTGGAGATCTTTCAAGAAAAGCTTGGGAGGTAAATCTTAGTACCGCCTTTAATCCTCAGACTGATGGGCAGGCAGAGCGCACCATTATGACATTGTAGGACATGTTGAGGGCGTTTTATTGACTTTTAAGGTAGCTGGGATGACCATCTTCCCTTTGATTGAGTTCTCATATAATAATATCTATCACTCCAGCATTTGGATGGCACCGTTTGAGTAACTTTATGGTAGGAGGTGTAGATCTCCAGTTGGGTGGTTCGAGGTTTGAGAGTCATCCAATTTGGGTCTAGAGATCATTCATGAGGCGTTAGATAAGGTCAGAGCGATTAGGGACAAATTGTCTACTGCTTACAGCTGACAGAAGTCATATGCAGACAACCAGAAATTGGCTGCTAGAACTTGATGTTTGTTACCAGGTTTACTTGAAGATATCACGTATGAAAGGGGTGATGAGATTTAATAGAAAAGGGATGCTGAGTCAGAGGTATATGTTATAAAATGATAAACCCTTTAACATTTAAGTATGAGTGTAAGATACAGTAAATGGCCAAGTGCATTGTCATAAGATGATATGAACAATGAAATGAGGGAATAAACAATGAAATAATGAAACCCTAGAAGGGTTAAGTATGAGTGTGAGACAGACTAAATGTCCAAGCACATTGACATATGATGAAATGAACTCTCACGTAATAAAAGGTGAGTAAATATGAAAAGCAAAGGTTCTAATGATAATGAAAGTGGTGACAACATGATATGTGGATAATGTAAATGATGAGATTAATCTCAGATGAGCCTAAGTAAATGTTACCAAAACGTACTCACCTACGAGAGTGTAAGATAATGAAGATATTAGTCTCTATGAACGGTATAATGAAAGTATTGAGATTAACACAAATAATACTAATGGTGAGATGAGAAATCATCTAATGAGCGATGATGTCCTTATACTAGAGGCCAACTTCCATGACGTATGAGATGAATGTAATGGAACTTCATACTGGGCACCGATAGGCTATCGATGAGAGGTGATACCTTCTTTGGGAAAGGGAAGAGGTTCAAGTAACTCTCATGGGTTGAGACTGTCAGGCTTGTCGGGTATGAGTCTCCTTGTATCTCATAGTCTTCGAACATATGCGACCAATATAGGGATCTGGCGTTATTATATTACAATGTACACTAGTATGTTATGGGTCACTTTGGCCAATGATTCCACCTCTTTTTCAGTGTGGGGAGGATACTTGATTTCATGATGCTCACATGATCTATGTTTGATGAAGTTAAAGATCCCAATGACTTAATGAGGCCAGCCTCAAATGATGCATATAATTAAATGAATGATACCAAAGGTGTTAGGATAGGATAATCAAAAGGTGAGTTAGATTGAAGTAATTATATTAGGTCATTCTTGGTCATTGCACAACGAACCAAATGGAAGTCTTAAACTACATCCTAAGTATATCCGTGTTTACACTGGCCTATGAATGACATGAAATGGACTACATAGGAATGGAATAAGCAAACTTTGTGTTTGCGAATGAACACTCCCTAGGTTAGGCCCCATCTGTTGAGCCCTCATTTCTGGGATGTCTTGATTTTAAGTCCATGATTCCAAGATCTTATGGCATATTAATGAATGATATAAAAGAAGTTATGTGCTACATGCAAAATGTTTTGTATGCTATATGATATGTACTATGTGTAAATCTTATGTGTTGTGTGCAAATGTGAAAAGTATGATGATGTATGTTATTCTCATGGAATCACTTTTCTATTCCAAATATAAAAATCTAACTATCTTTCCTAATTCATATTTGGAAAGCTCATTGACTTTCCTAATCCAAATTTGAAAACATTCGTAAACTCAATTTGGCAACAACTAATTTGACTTCCAAAAATCATGCTGTTAGGAAATAGCTTTTCTTTCTCATGCATATCTTAGTGTGTGCTTGCATATACCCATACTTAGTACAAGTGTGTACTAAAACTATACAAATTCTACTATTTTAGATGCAGGCACAGGTGTATGATAGAGCTATAGGATAATCGATGTAGTTATCCCGACGTTCAACATTCATCTGGTTTTGGTAGGTCCTCATGCTTTCGAGGATGCTGCTGTTTTATAGTCTAGCTTAGTTTTAGAGTTGATCTAGTGGAGCATGTTCCACTAGCGCTTCTTTCATGTTTTTATTCAGACTATGTTTTGGTGCCATTTTGGAAATTATACACTTATTAAGAATTGAACTATTTCTTTCAACTACTTATCTCTCATGTTAGATGGTTGATGGTCAATAATTATGTATCAATGATAATGTTTTTATAAGTATGTTAAGAAACAAAAAATTACAAATTTTCCGCCAAAATTAACCTATATAAAGTAAGAATGACATAAGTAGTCTTGTCTGCGACCTCTAAGAGGTCAACGACACTGGTCTCGCATTGGGTATAGATTCCAGTCATGACACTCAGTCTTCCTGGGATCTACCTCCACACCTTGGTCAGACCCAACACGACCTAGGAAGGTCACTGCTCCAAGGTAGAATTCACACTTGATGAATTTGTCATAGAGCTGGTGTTGTGGAAGTACCTGCAAGGTTAGTCTCAAATGTTGTTCATGCTCTTCCTTGGTCTTAGAGAAGAAGAGAATATCATCAACGAATCCTATGACGAAAGAGTCAAGGTATTCACGAAAGACCCTGTTCATGAGATTCATAAATGAAGCAGGTGCATTCGTGAGACTAAATGACATCATGAGGAACTCATAGTTATCATAACGGGTATGAAATCCTGTGTTTGGAATATTTTCATGCCTAACCTAAGAAGATGGTACCTTAAACGAAGATGAATCTTCGAGAAGAAACTAGACCTTGTAGATGGACGAAAAAGTCATCTATTCTAGGAAATGGATATTTATTATTGTTAGTGACTTTGCTGAGCTGCCAATAATCGATACACATTTTAAGGGTTCCATCTTTCTTTTTCACAAACAACACCGTTTCTCTTAACTCTGGGATCAGAATCCCTATCATAGCGACCCTTGAATGAAATTGACTCCCCTTGGTGGGAGAGTCCCTTTAAAAACCTAGGCTTATCTCTGATTTGAGTTCTACTCTTCCTTGAAAAATTGGCCTAAGCTTGACTTAACCTGTTCCCTGCCCTAGTGTGCTTTCTCTTCCTGCTTTTTTCCCACTTTTTGGACATGTACCACAATACTGGAAAGGTCCATTCTATCATGCAGCGTAGCTGCCCTACACTCTTCATAGAGATCCTCATTAATCTAAGATCCAGTTTAAATGGGGGGATTCATCCTCGTGAAGTCCCTTAACTTGTTAGCCATGGTGGTGGCAGGTGGGTTCTTCCTGTGAAAACCTTGTTGCTTCGCCTAGGTTCTCATAGCTTGAGCTTGTAAAGTGGTGGCTTGGGCTATCTGTACAAGGGTTGTCCTTACTTCTCCATCTGTAAACCTAGTTGGGTTAACATGCATCTCCATTTTAGTAGCTGGAGTCTAGGGAGGAACTTGATTTACCCCAGCAGCTGCTCTTCCAATCTCTCCGCCTACGTTTCTCCTCGTATTCGTCTTTCTAAATTTCAAGATTTGATGTTTGATACTCTCTTAACACCAAGAAATCAGATATTAGAGAAGGCAAGATAAGATCAGAAGAAAGGAATTTTTCCTATGCATCATGCAGTCTATAATTCAGGTTAGTGGTGCAATTGACTACCATAACTTAGAAACTACTTGATGTGGTTTCTGTGAACTTATTATCCTTTGAATTTAACCTTGCTCTGATACCAGCTTCTTCACGATAGGAATCTAAACTCCAAACGATACCGATGTCGTTTACCTCTTAGAGGTCGCAAACAAGCCTACGTACGTCATCCTTACTTAATCTAGGTAAATTTTAGCAGAAAATTTAAAGTTTTTGTTCGTAACAAGCATGTAAGCCATTCTACTTACAATCATATACCTTCACCATCAACCATCTAACATTAAGGACATCAATTGAATGAAATAATTCAATACTGCATTAAGTGTGTACTTCTCAAAATGGCACCAATATAATGTCTTAAATGAAATAGGAAAGATATGCTATTGGAACATACTCCAATAGCTCAATCCTATAACTAATCTAGAATATAATGGGAAAACATCCTCTAATGCATGAGGGCCTAACAAGTCCGGATGAATGCTCGACGTCCGGATAGCTTCAATGTCGATCTATAAGCTCTGACGTCAACTAATGCCTGCACCTGAAAATTATAGAGTTGTATGGGATTAATACACACTTTTCCTAAGTATCGGTATGTGCAAACACACACCAAGGACATTCATGAGTAAGAATAGATCTTTCCTAACAACATGATTTATGGAAAGTCAAGTAAGTAAACTTGCCAAATTTGGATTAGGAAAGTTAGTGGACATGCCAAATTTGGATTAGGAAAGTCAGTGGACTTGCCAAATTGGATTAGAAAAGTCATGCCATGACAGTAACATGCATCATAATACGTTTCATATGGAACACAACACGTAACGTCTTACACATAACACATAACACATTTGATATAGCACATGCATCTTTCATATCATTCGTTCATATGCCATGAGTCTTTGGAATCATGGGCTTGACATAAAGACTTCCCAAAAATGAGGGCTCAACATATGGGACCTCAACTAGGGATCCTTCTTCAACAAACACAGAGTTTGCTTCATTCATTAATACGTACTTCATTTCATACATTCGTAAGCTAGTGAAAATAGCAGGTATACGAAGGACATAGTTTAAGACTTTCAATGTTCACTGTGAAATGATCAATAATGACCTAGTGTCATTACTTAAGTCTAGCTCACATCTTGATAATCCTATACTAGCCCTTTGTTATCATTAATTTGATTAGGTGTATCATTTTAGGCTGGCCTCATTCATTCATTAGGAACTTTAACTTTAAATGACATAGATCATGTGAGCATCATGAAATCTAGTGTCTGCCCCACATCGAAAAGAGATGGAATCACCAGCCAAAGTGACCCAAAACATGATAGAGTCTATAGGCGATGCAAGATCCCTATTTAGGAAGTATATGTTCAAAGGCTAGGAGATATAAGGAGACCCATACCCGGCATTCCGAATAATCTCATCTCATGAGTGCTACGTGAACCTCCGCCCTTCCCGAAGAAAGGCGTCACCGCTCATAGCTAGCCTATCAGTGCTCAATATAAAGTTCCATTACATTCAACTCATAAATTATGGAAGCTAGCTTCTAGTATGAGGACATCATAGCTCATTAGATTATTTGTCATCTCATCATTAATATTAAGTATACATTAACTTCAATACATTCATCATTGTGTTCATAGAGACTGGTCTCTTTATTAACTTTATACTCTCATAGGTGAGTATATTTTGGTAACATTTACTTAGGCTCATTTACGATTTCTTTCATCTTTCACATTAGCATCTTATTATATTTTCACCTCATTCATTAACTTGAGTACATTTGATTTTCATAATTACTCACCCCTTTACGTGAATGTTCATTTCATCGTATGCCAATGTACATGGCCATTTACTGTGTTTCACAATCTTACTTGACCCTTCTAGGGTTTCATGATTTCTTTACATACATCTTAGGTTTACTTACTTTAAATGTATGCTAGACTTCTTGGTCTATACATACAAGCCATGAGGCTTTATTCATAGTTCATTTAAGTGATTCATATCTTCCTATGATTATGCGGTACAATACTTATGCATCTTGTAAGTATACCAAGATCTCGATTATCTATGTAGGAAACATTATTTTTAACATTGATTCAAGTATGACTTATGTATAAATACGGAATTTGGTCAAGGAAACAAGATTTCAAATCTCTTGGACAACACTTAGATTTTTATTTATTTTGGTTTGATCCACATCGCTTGGGGACCAAGATCATGCCCCAACGCCTTCATTTAATTTTCCTTTGATTTCTCTATTTTTTGTTCATTGGGACTGATAGGATATGGGATCGAACCCCGAAAACCTCATTTCCTTTTTTTCTTTTAATTCTATCCTTCTTGGTCGAGAGGGTGTGAATTCGAAACCCCATAACCCCACTTTAATTTTCTCCTTAAATTCCCTTTTATTCTGCCTAGAGATCGTGGATTTGATTCCCCCACGCCTCAACTTTAATTTTTCTTTTAATTCCTTAAACATGACTAAGAGGTAGTTGGTTCGAACCCCACTTCTCTCATTTCTTTATTTCTGTTTTTAACTTAGGAAATATCAACCAAGGGAACTCGGGTTCGAATGAAGTGTGCCTCACTCATTTTTAAAATTTAATTAATTATGAAAGGCCTTAGTGAAATGCATAAACTTTTCAGTCAATGGTACCCAGGTTCGATCCCCCCTTGACCCCATTACTTTATTTTCATTCATTTAAAATCTCATGATGTTATCCTTTGTTTTGGCCGAAACTAATCTAACACAATTCTAGAAAATTTGATCACATTTTTGCAGCCTATTTTCTCACCTCTTTCACGTTAAATGTGTATACGTCTGGAGTAGTTTTTAGTAGTTCTTTATGTGTATTTTCAAGATCACATTCAATAAAGAGTTTGCACTCAAATCAGAATTTTTACATCACTTATGAAATTTTGATCACATTTTTGCAGCCTATTTTCTCACCTCTTTCACGTAAAATGTGTATACTTTTGGAGTAGTTTTTAGTGAGTTCTTTATGTGTATTTTCAACATCACATTCGATAAAGAGTTTGCACTCAACTCAGAATTTTTACATCACTTATGAACATCACGATTTAAACATGTTTGTGCACGTGAAATACAACCACAAACATGTCATTTTCAATCTGCAATCCGTGCCCAAAAGTCACCACTACACATTGCACACACATAAATACATATTTTCGGAAAACATAGGATCAGTCATACGATTCCGAATACACAGTCATGAATATATTTGTCACGAAATGACATCAAATGCCTAATGTCTACCAGCAGACATACATACCTACAACCATCGAGAGGAGCTAGTGACAAGGACATGCAACGGGGAAATAATCCTAGTTTTCGGATTAGAATCGCCTGAATACTAGGTGTCTTTTGGGAAAGAGACCAAGAGTATGAAAACCCATACCATATTTTGACGTTAAAACATTGAATTTGCTGCCCAAACACCTCCTCCAACTCACGTTAAAATCCGAGATTCAACACCAAATATCGTCATAAAAACCCTCCCTTTGCCTAACGTTTTTGGATATGTTTTGATTATATTTTTAACATGAATGATCTTCAAGTGTGAAGAAATTTTAATTGCTGGTATGTTCTTGTATTTTGGCAGAGAGAACATGCAAAGAGAGACATATTTTGATGTGTGTGTGTGTGTGTGTGTGAGAGAGAGAGAGAGAGAGAGAGAGAGAGAGTTAAACGTGAAAGGTTGTTTAGGCTTAGGTAAAGACTTAATCAAACTAGGACTATTTTAAACCTTTAAAAAAAATCTATTTTTTTCTTTTTCTTAAATCAGCTAATAAATATTAATTAATTGAATTAATTTACCAATTAAATTAAAACAATTTAAATCATTGCTTCCACCTGGATTCAACCCGGTTGGAGCAAGACTTCACTCAAAAGCAAATTTTCGTCCCTCTCTCCCCAAAATTCCCCTCCACCTTATTAATTAAATATCTAATTATATATTTAGGATAATTACAATACTAACCTTTCCTTTGAAAAATACCATTTTACCCCTAGACCCTCCAAACTTTAGATTTCCCCTCTTTAAATCCAATAAAGATTCATCCGGTAAACCTTCGTATTCGAGTGTCCTACATGGCTGGACCCAAAATTTCGTAGCTAAACAACTTATTCCACAAATAATTTGGCGTTGATGTCGCAAGGGTTCAATGTTCTGGTTTTACGCGCATCAATCCGTGTGAACCTGGTCTAATAGTAGGCATTCTAGACACATTAAGAATTACTTGGCATATCCATTTTAAGGGTTGTTACATTCACCTTAATCACATGTATATATATATATATATATGTATATATATATATATATATGATTATACTTCAAATAAATTAACTACACAAATCATCATAATATATCTACTCATGGCAAAAATCCCATGATCATCATAATACATAATGTGACCCCGACGAGACCACATCATTCACAAGTCCAGCACATAGTATTGCCACCATAAGTGGACCATACAATTCACAATATAATTCAATACCTTCATTAAATAAAATAAAGATAAGAAGGTCAGCGTACAACCAATCCATTCTCACCACTTCAATCTATAGCGAAATCATCTAATACAATCCCAAAAGGCACTTACCCATCGGAATGATCATCAATTCAAAACAAAAATCATTATACTCAATGAATATAAATCAATTATACTTATAAATATAATACAACATATACATTATTCCAATACAATTCTTACATCATTCAATAGGCCAATGAAAACTACACTAGAATTAATAAGCATTGAGAAAAGATCATAACATCCATAATACAACAATTTGAAGAGATTATGTTTTGCATGGGTTTATAAATATTTGAGGTTAAAACCCTCAAATTAATAACAATTAATTACATAAACCATGATTCAAAATTTATTATGCAATAACCCATGGCTAGATCATATAATTGGACATATTAATCTTTGAAAAACATAGAAATCTCTTTGAATTTTTGACTTTTTGATGAATAGAGTTTCAAGGATGAAAAAATGTAGACCAATAAAGCTAAAACATTAAATTTATGAAGAATCACCAATAAAATCTTCAATCAATGCTCTTCATTGAGTTTTTGATTCAATGGAGTTCAAGAGAATTTCGTAGGGAATTTGGTGTTTTGTTTTTAATGAAATCTATGTAATTAGAACTTAAAACCCAATTTAAATGCCTATTATACCATTAAAAAACTTCCCAAACTCTTATTTGTACATGGATTTAATTTACTAATTGACCTTCGCATTTGACAATGAACTGCGCAGGTGACACAAACAATCAACACCTGGCCATCGATGAACCGTCTCCAACCAACGGACCATCCTAAGTGTCCTTGGTTTAGGTCAGAGATTGGTCCTTGGAATTTCTTCTCCCATTCCTATTTCCTTATCAGTGACCTCCACCTACGCGGAGTCGACCAGGCTACTGGCCATCGATTATCATCCGTAGGTGGGATTGCCTTTTGCAATATTGGTCACCTTGTTGGGTCCTTCTTCAAGGATCCTTGGTTTGTAATTGGGGATATTTTCCTGGACATTTCAAACTCGAATATGATCGTATAAAAGTTTAGTACCTCTCATATAAATTTCATCCCAAATGAACACGTAAAACTCGCCAAAATATGCTAAGACACACAAGATCGTTACAAGGTAAACCTTTCGAACGTCATGGATGTTCTTGGATGTTTGACCTCCAAACTTCATGAAAGATGAAACAGAGTCGATAAAAACTAATATAACTCATATAAGGACTTATGTACCGTACATTCACTTTACTTTTAATGCTTTTTCCTTATGTTTAATATCTGTCTAGGGACTTCTTGTAGTAATTTTAACAATTTTTATCTTTGTTTTGCAGGAAAGTCATCAAAAATAGAAATGCAGAAGATTTTGTAAAAGAGGTGATCCACGAAGCCATCGACGACCATCATTCAATCGACAGTATTTAGGTGGTCGTTGTTGATGGGAGGTCTAAGTATCTTGAAGCAACTCGAGGAATTCTGACAAAATGTAGGGCTACAGAAGGATTGATGCTCCATCGACTGACTGACGGACCATCTTGGCAAATCATCATTCAGATCATAAATTAGTCCAAGTACCCAAAGTTGAAGAAAAACTAAGTGTGGAACGACAGACGCATCAACAAACTGTAAGTGCATCGACGGACCGTATTGTTGGTCCGTTTATTGGATTAAAGAAGATGTAAGGATGAAGGCTGAAGAAGATGCTAAGTATGGACCAACGGAGGCAGTCGACGGTCCATCATTTCATCGATTTATTTATTACTTTATTATTATAAATATGGTTAAAAGTCTCGTTTGTGAGGTTAGACTTTTTGTTATTTTCATACTCTAGTATTGGAAGTTGAAACATAGGATTTTGGGAATTAACTTTAAGCACAATTATGGAATTTTAGTCAATAATTTCCTAGTATTACTTTTTTTGTTTTTATGTATTTGAGGTTTAGCTCTAGTGTATGAAAAGTATATGGAGTCGAGGAGAACCAGTGCTCCCATTTGATCCAGAACTAAACTGTACACTCCCCACATAATGAACGATACACACAGTTTTGCTAATGTTTGTGATGAGATCAACCATCAACCTTCTCCACCGGTTGATGGTAATAACCAAGTGATTGTGGAGAACCCTAGTGAGGGCGCTTTGAGAATATAACCTCCTTCCCCATGCCTTAAAGAGTATTATAGGGGCAATGTAAATATCACCGACTCGGATGGACCTCTTATCCTACCTCCTCAATGATAAGGTCATTTATTCGTGGAAAAAACTAGCTTGATGCAGATACTCACCTCTAGAGAATTTTTTTCGGGAGAATGATTTGAGGATCCACATGCTCAGATTGACAAAGTGAGGTCGGTGTGCAAGAGTTGTGTAGGGATTCTAGACTTAAAACTGGATGTCATCGTGTTAAGGGTGTTTCCTCTCTCACTGACGGGAGAGGCCGCAATTTGGTTTATTGAGTTGCCCTATAATTCGATCTATACATGGGAGTAGTTGAGGGATGTGTTCTCAGCATGGTACTATCCGATGTCCAAAAAGCTAAACCACAAAGATAGGGTGAACAACTTTGTGGCATTGCGTGGGAATCGGTAAGTAGTTCTTGGGATAGGTTCAATTCATTTGTGAGAAGTGTCCCAAACAACTGCATTAAAGATGAATTGTTGAAAGAGTAATTTTATAGGGGAAAGATGATTTAAATAATGCGGTACTCGATATTATTGCAAGTGGTTCTTATGGTGAGTGATCTTATGCAGAGATCGCAAAAAAGTTGGAGAAAATCTCCTAAAACAAAAAGGTTTGAAGAACTAGGAATTCCGACACTGGGAGAAACACCTTTGCAGTGCAAGCTACATACAACGCGGCTGCAGATGAGATTCGTGAAGATATGGCTCAAATGAGGACTGATCTTGGGTAGGTAATGAAACATGTCACTTGGGTGCAACAAAAGTTAATGCGGTGAATAATTTGACTAAGCCACAACCGCCGGTAGATGAATTTTACTGTGAAGAAGTCTCTTATGTATTGAATGAGTAGACGGGGTGTTTTTTACCGAATGCACAAGGCTCCATTAAGGAGAATTTGCGCCGAGGTCAAGGAAATTAAGGTCGGAACTATGGGAATTACAATCAAGAGGGTCACTATATTCGAGATGGAAACTACAACCGTGATAAAGACTTCAACGAGGTAACTATGGTAATAGAAACGATTGGGGTGGACCATATGTTCCACTTAAAAATTGATAAGTTTATCCTAGGGATAGTGGAGGTAGTATGGCGTGAGTTGATAATATGTTGCAAAAGATGAGGAGGAGGTTTGATTGTACTGATGAGAACAACAATGAGTTGAGAGGTGATTTAGCTAATATTGGGAAAAAGGTGGATTCACATGCAATCTCAATCAAGCATATTTAGTTGCCAATGGCCCAATTGTCATGTAGTCTGAAACCATGCCAACCGGGTACTCTTTCTAACAATAACGTCTAAAATCCAAAAAATGATGGACATTGTACGACAGTCGCTACTCTATGGGGGTAAGCAAACCATTGACCCACCTATGATGTTTTGTGCAGAAGATAAGATGAGAGGAGATGATGAGGTAGTGGAAGTTAGTGGTGAGTTGGTAGACAAATCGGGGAAAGAAGAAGATGTATCCTAAAAGGTGACTCCGATTCGTAGACCACCACCACCATTCCCACAAAGGTTGGTGAAAAAGATCGAGGATGGTAAATATCGGTGTTTTATTACTATGTTTAAATATCTTTCCATCAGTTTCCCTTTTATAGAAGCTCTTAAACAAATTCCCGGTTACGCCAAGGTCATGAAAGCTCTAGTCACTAAGAAGAGAGCTGTTAGTTTTGAGGATGACGATCGGATGTAACATTGTAGTACTATTACTACAACGTCTCTTGCGGCCAAAAAAATGGAGATCCTGGAGCTTTCAATATTTCATGTACAATCTTGTTGTTACACTTTGCTAAAGCATTATGAGATGTTGTGGCAAGCATAAATTTTAAGACTCTCTTTCTTTACAAGAAGTTGGATTTGGATGACCCAAAGCCCACTGTGATGAGGTTGCTGCTAGACGATCGAACAGTGAAGAGGCCTATTGGGATACTCCACAATATGTTAGTGTAGGTGGATTCATTCATATTTCCAGCTGATTTTGTGATTCTTTACTGCGAGGTGGATTTTAGGGTGCCTATTATTATTGGGAGGCCGTTCCTTGCAACTGGTCGCGCTTTCGTTGAGATGGAGAAAGGGTAGATGAAGTTATGGTTAAAAAATGAAGAAACAACTTTCAACATTTGAAGGTCCATGGAGGAGAGTGGTGAGATCCAATCGGTATCGGCATTATCCTACAGAGTTAAGAGTTTGTTTGAGGTAAAAGTATAAGAGTGCCTTGGTGTTGAGGCACTAGTGACAGTGATCATGAATTTTGAGTGTGATGGTATTGAAGAGTTTGGGTCATTGGCTGCTGCACATGATTGAGGTGATGTGCGGCTCAAACCAAAGAAGTTGGATTATATGTGAAGCATCGAGTCTCCACCCGTGATAACATCTATTGAGGAGGCCCTAAAATTGGAGTTTAAGGCACTACCACCTCATCAGAGGTATATTTTCTTGGGAAAAGGTAACTCTTTGTTGGTAATCATGTCACATCCGGGTTTACCCCTAGACTTAAGATGTGTCGTATTCCTTTTGAAGGAATTAAGAGTAGCATCTTAGTTTCATGTCATTATATTCATAGGTTGAAAAATGCGAAATAATTTAACACATTCATTATCCCTACTTCAAGGTTTACATAGACGTCTTCATACACATAATATATATATTCATATCGAGTATAGATAGACCCTTCATATAGGAAGGTTACATAGACTTCTACTTTTATCGCACATACATATGTAAGAATATAGAAATAGTCTCAATGATTGTCTGATCTCAAAAAATCTAAACGGATATCACAACATTGGAATAACCCTTAATGCAATTCAACAAGACCATGCATATGTCATACGAAAGTACAATATTCAATTAACAAGGAATGAAATGATGGAGTCATTAAGCTCATAACAAAATGCAAAGCTAGAAGATGGTATTGCCGTCGAAAGTTGAGGACCTACCCCACTATGATGAAAGGAAGAGTCCAAGCCTTCAATAATGTCGCCTCCCAAAACTCATCAACGACCGTAACCTTAAGGGTTTGGGAAGAAGGGAAAAAAATGTGGTTAGTACTTCATATGTACTATGTATGAGATCTTATGAGCATACACAAGCAAAATATGCTAAAAGAGACTTTTTATCAAAACATGCCAAGTTACCCCTTTAGGGGCCCAATGCAAAGTCAAGTAAGTCATATCAACCAAGCAAACATGCTTACTATCTCAATAAGTAATACTTATACCAACATACTTGAAACCATGATTTGGTACAATCTGAACATCAAGGAACAATATCACAAGAATTAATAAGAGTCAAAAATATCATAATAAGCAAGACAACTACTCACCAATCCTAATCAAGTCAACAAGTGCATTGACCAAGCACTTCCCCATAACCTTACTCAATCAAGTACCCTCAACAAGAAAACATAACCAATGTCCAAGATTACATATCATGGCATTAAGGTTTGAATTTCATCGTATATTATCATTATATCCAAGGCATATTGATAAATGAACTAATCAACATATAGTATAAACAATGTTTCTTGGTCATCATATATTATCATCACATAAACATATAAGAACCTCCTCCTAATACTCCCCTAAGGACTAGCTAGTGCAATGTCTAGGTACAGTCCCATACCTTACCTAGACTAAGCGAGACCCTTTAGGTTATCCAAGTTAGGGTTCAAATCCGTTAATTTTTTTTACCTTTTGGGAATATCTTGGCTTAACCGACATAGACCACATATGCTAGTGTGGAATACGATGTCATAAAACCCTTAATCGAAAGAAGGCGGACTACTTTCCAAGGTGGTACCAAAACATGAAACATAGAAACTACGTGGATGCACTAGCTAGTATTCCTATGGGTAAACATAGCTCAAGAACTAGGAGATTTAGTTGGAATTTTCTTCATGCGCCATGCATTATAGTCTCCAATCTCAAGAATAATATAGTGTTCCTACCTTCCTTATGTGGGAAAGGACACTTCTCTATCTAGTTCACTCGGTGCTAAGCTAGAGTCCCTTTTTGAAATTTCTTGATGCCTTTAATTATCAATCATAACTTAACTTAGGCCATAGTGTCTACCCCACATATAATCATCGTCATCAACATCTCAATATGATTTGTATGAGTTTAAGTCCTTTCATCACAATTCATATAAATGAGGTTAACAGTTAAGCATTTTATAACATATGAAGGCTCATTGATAGTTTTCACCATCCTTAATCAACCTCACAACACACTCAAGGTGTTTAAATTCAACATCATACCACCCTATATTCTAGTATAAGGCATACTCCGATGTAATATCATGACTTAACATCAATTAATTGCAATGCGAAGTAATTTTCGATGATTTACCTAGACTTCCTCATAGACTATTATCGATGTTTTACCATCAACCGATAACTCAAACCAATTCTGGGAGTAACATCATCACACAATGATAACCAATAAGATAACAAGGGAAATTGAATCTCTATAACACAATTCAACTCTAGATCACAACTTGAGACAATATACATAGGCTAATTTCACATTACAATTCATAACCTAAATAACATCTCAAGAACTAGCATGATAGGCCTATAATTCATATTAATTTAATCATAATAACACCATATGATAGTAATCTAATAAAAAACTAACTCAAGTGAATGATCACAATACAATATAGGTGATGATAACTACCTAGGGTTAGGGATGGAGGACCATATTCTTCAATTGATACAAAACCATCAACCATTACCATAAAAAAGTTGAATTACATGTTAATATACTCTATATAATCCTAAAAAATCATTAACCACTCAATCCATAACTTCATTTTCGTAATTGAATTAAACCAATAAGACAACTCAACTTTTGAAATCTATTTTTGAAGGAACCCTTTGATGAAAGTATCTCAAAGGCGAATAGAACCCATACCCTAATGTTTCTCAATAATTTGATGAATAATGAACCCTTTTGCAGCCCCTAATAAACCTTCCAAGCTAAGCTTCTATGTAGTCTTCCAATTTGAGAAAGAAAGAAGAGAGAAGGAAGAGGGTTTATTTGAGAGTTGTGTTTTGACTAATGAGGGTTGAGGGTATTTATGGTAGGACATAATCAACTTAATTAGACCCTCCTTAATCCCGAAATAACCCCTAACCCACTTAATTAATTAAATAAACTTAATTTAAAACATGCGAGAATTTGCAGAACCCATTGATGAGACCTCCATATATGGACAGTTGGTCCAAAAACGGTCCGCGCTGCACATCCGTAAGTTCGGTTAGATGCTGGTGCAGGCGAGGCTTTCTCCAATTTTCTATGTGTGGGATGACGGTAATATCGACAACCGATTAATCCACACACAGACCGTAACTTGCACCTCTGCACTCATCGATGATTCCAGAAACTGTGCAGGTGAAACGACCTTCTCCACCAGCCTATGTGTGGGACGACGGTGGTATAGACGCCCCGTCGATCCACACATGTGTCTTCGTCTGTCCCATCGGTACACACTGCCAGACAGTGATGTATCAAACTACAGGGGTCCTCTTCAAGGGCCCTTTATTGGTCCTCGGAGAGTCGTACCTGGACGTTTTAACCATAGAATCACTCAACCACCCATTAGTTACCGTTCCACCACCATTCGCACAAATCCAAATTCTAAAACTTAGTCAAGTAGGCTAAGGCACACTATCATCCCTTTGAACCAACTTCCTTGACATTTTGGACGTTTTAGTTCTTAAATCTCCTAAATGACCCATATTAATAAAAAAGGGACTTAGAAACAGTTTTTAGACTTTATGACACCTATGTTAGGTTTTAAAATGTGTCTTGGATTTTCAAGGTCCTACATTATCCCCTCTCTTAGGAACATTCGTCCCCGAATAATACTAAAATTCATTTGAAGGAAGGAATAGACTCAAGACTGGTAGCCCAACCAATCCACAATTTCAATTCAACATAAGTCATGTAATTTCAACAAGGAAAATATGAAAACTCGTATTACCACACATAAGGATCAAAAAATTTATCATGAGGCATTTCCTTCTCACAACACTCATCAGCTCAACATACATTACATGTGTCAATTAACACAAGGTTCAACTTATTAACATGATACCTATCATCTAATGATGACTAACCATATTAAAATGCACAACATACCTCAAAACAAGAAAAAAAGCAAGATTTCATGTTTTTTGAATAGCAATACTACAGTTACTTCACTGTAAGTTAATTCCAAAAAAAGCATAATGTGCAAATCTTCACCTCAAAATCTGAAACTTTAATTTCTAGTCATATTTATATTATTAAAACGAATAAATAACCTTAATTCTAAAAAAGATGAGGGTAATAAGACTTCATGTCAGCCTAGGCCTCCCATGTTGCACCCTCAACTAGATGATTTTTCCATAACACCTTTACAGAAACCACTTCTTTATTCCTCAACTTCTTGACTTGCCTATAAAAAATTTGAACCAGAACTTCCTCATAAGAGAGGTTATCCTTGACCCCAAGACCCTCAAAAGGAAGAATGGACTCGGGATCCCCGATACACTTTTTCAACATGGAAACATGGAAAACTAGATGAACTGAAGCCAATTCACTAGGAAGCTTCAATTCATAGGCAACCTTACTAACCCCTTGCAAGATTTCATAGGGACCCACATAACGAGGATTCAATTTACCTTTATTGCCAAAACAAACCACCCCTTTCATGGGTGAAATTTTTAAATATACTTTTTCACCTTGTTCAAACTCCAAATCCTTTCTCCTATGATCGACATAAGACTTTTGCAAACTATAGGATATTTGAAACATGTTCCTTATTATAAGGACCTTCTGCAAAGTCTTATGAATCAACTCGGCACCAAGAAGCGCTGTCTCACCCACTTTAAATAATCCAATAGGAGACCTACACCTTCTACCGTACAAGGCTTTACAGGGATCCATGGAAATGGATGAATGAAAACTATTGTTGTAAGAAAATCCACCAAAAGTAAGTGTCTACACCAACTCCCTTTAAAATCAATGATGCACACCCTAAGAATATCTTTAAGGGTTTGTATAAAACGCTCCGCTTGACAATCCATTTGGGGAAGAAAAGCGGTGCTCAACTTCACCGTAGTACCTAACCCTTTTTGGAACGACCTCCAAAATATGGATGTAAATTGTGTGCCCCAATCCAATATGACTGATAACAATATGCCATGTCGGCACACAATCTCATCTAAGAAGATTCTGCACAATCATCCGCCGAATATAATGTCTTGACAGGAATATAGCGAGCGGACTTAGTAAATGGATCCACAACCACCCGTATGGTATCATAGGACTTTTGGGTTCAAGCTAAACCTACTACAAATTCCATATTCATGTCTTCCCACTTCCAAGTAGGAATTTGGATCTCTTGTAGTAAGCCACCCGTCATTAGGTTTTCGGCCTTTACTTGTTGGCAATTTGGTCACTTAGCGACAAACTCTGCTATGTCCTTTTTTAGACCTTCCCACCAATAAATCTCCCTTATGTCATGGTACATTTTGTCGACCTTAAATTAATTGAGTAGCGGGAACCATATGCTTCTTGTACTATTCGATTCCTCAACGTACCTACATCGGGAACACATAATCTCCCTTGGTACCTTAACATACCATCCCCCCAAGGAGAATGATTCATTCAACTTGCTGAGAACATATTCTTTTTACTCCATTAAGGCTAAATCAAGGTGTTATTTGGACTTCACCTCATCCACTAAAGATGACTCGAAGTTAAGATAAACTATGGTACCCCCATCCGGAGAACTCTCCAACCTCACCCCCAACATACCCAAACTATGTACTTCCCTTGTTAGGTCCTTTTTCGCTTCATCGAGATGGAATATATTACCCATAGTCGTTCAACTTAGCGAATCTGCGGCTATATTAACCTTGTTGGGGTGATAAAGGACATTCATATTATATTCTTTCAACAACTCAAGCCACCTTCTTGGTTAGAGATTCAACTCCTTTTGGGTAAACATATATTGGAGACTCTTATCATCGTTAAACACATCAACATGATCACCATACAAGTAATGCCTCCAAATTTTCAAAGTTAACATCACGGCCACAAACTCAAGGTCATGGGTGGGGTAGTTTCTCTCATGTACCTTTAGTCGCCTAGATGCATAAGCTATCACCTTCCCATGTTGCATAAGCACACACCCAAAACCCACTCAAGATGCATCACAATACACCACAATACACCACAAAACCCTTTGTACCTTTTAGTAAGGTCAACACCTAAGTGAAACAATTCGTATCTTTCAACCATTTGAAACTCTTCTCACATGACTTCACAACTAAAACTTTTTACTCTTTTGGGTCAAATTATTCAAATGAGACGTAATGGACGAAAACCCATCCACTACGTCTGATAGTAAACCGCTAAACCCAAGAAACTCCTAATGTTTGTGGGAGTCAATGCTCTAGGACACTTTTTAACCGCTTCCATTCTCTTTTGGTCTACCTCAATTCCCTCACTATAGATTATGTGCCCAAGAAAAGTCACTGACCTAAACCAAAATTCACACTGACTATATTGGGCATACAATTGATGTTCTTTAAGGGTTTGCAACACTACCCTAAAATGACCCAAATGATCTTCCTCATTCTTCTAATATACCAAGATATCATCAATAAAAAACAATGAATAATGAATCTAGGTAATTTTGAAACACCTTATTCATTAGGTCCATAAACGTCGCCGGAGATTTAGTGAGACCAAAAGAAATTACCTAGAACTCATATTTCCCATACTTAGTCTGAAAGTCCGTCTTTGGAACATCCTCACCTCTCACCCTAAGTTTGTGATACCCCGACCACAAATCTATGTTTGAAAATTAAATCACCCCTTGGAGTTGATCAAACAAATCATCAATCTGAGGAAGAGGATACGTATTTTTTATAGTAACTTTGTTGAGTTTACGGTAGTCTTTACACATTCTAAAAGACCCATCTTTCTTTTTGACAAATAACACTGGAGCACCCCATGGAGAAATACTAAGCCTTATAAAACTCTTATCTAGTAAATCCTTGAGTAGAGCCTTCAACTCTTTCAATTCTGTTGGAGCCATCCGATATGGAGGGATTGAAATTGAATTTGTTTCCAATAGAAAATCAATAGAAAAATCAATTTCCCATTTGGGAGGAATATAGGGAAGGTCATTGGGAAAAAACTCCGAAAATTTACTCATTACAGGGACCGACTCAATAGGAGGAACTTTGGAATCGAAATCTTGGACTCTTACTATGTGAAAAAGATAACCCTTTGAGATCATTTTACATTAATTTAGGAAAGATATGATGCGACCTCTAGGAATACAATTTCCACTTATCCACTAAACAACAGGTTCATTTGGGATATTAAGCCTTACAACTCTTGTGCTACAATCAATAGTAGCAAAATTATCATGTAACCAATCCATAACCAAAATGAAAATCAAAATCAAGCATGTCTAGTTAAAATAGATCTACATTAGAAACTCTATTGGGAAAATAGATAGGACAATTTCGATAGACTCTTTTTGCAACAACCGACTCTCCCACCAGAGTAAACACTAGATTAGGCTCATGCAAAATAACGGGTAAAATTTCAAACCTTTTAGCTCTTAGGGGTGTAACATATGATAAAGTAGAACCAAGATCAAGTAATACATATACATAAAGAGAGAAAACTTTCAACATACCGGTCACCACATCAGAAGAGGTCTCTTGCTCACCCCTACAGCGGAGAGCATAGAAGTGGTTCTCCTGTGGAGCATCACTAGAACCGCATGCTTGAGCTTGACCACTACCTTGTTTTGACTCTTCATGTTTGGAAAATATCTCATCTTAAGACCACCCTTGCCACAACTAAAGCAATTATATATTGGTTAAGGCAATCATCATTGTGCTTTTTACCATAATTTTCACAAGTTGGCTTGTGATTTTGTGAATTATTACCTTTTCCCCTCTTGAATTTTGGGTTATACACCCTATCATCACTTGCTCTTGGGAATTTAGAAGGGACATGATCTGAAACCCGCTTCATTAATTTAGCCTTGTGTTGTATCTCAAGCCTATTGTTTGAAGAACCTCCTTCATATGACCTTTCCCTCTTAGCGTCACTACTTTTTTTCTTAGCTCTTGCTTCTTCAACCCTTCTTGCATAAACCATAAGATGGGAAATGTTCATGTTGTCATGTAGCATGGTTGATTGACACTCCTCTTGTAAGTCCTCTAACACCCCTGTCACAAAATATCTTATTTGGTTTCTAGGATTGTAGACCAAAGAAGGACCATATTTCGACAATTTAATAAATTCCAAAGAGTACTCATGGACACTCTTCCCTCGTTTACGAAGATTGTTTTAACTCCGTCACTTTATCTTCCCTCATCCTTTTAGAAAAGAACTGATCTAGAACAGTCGCCTTAAAGATCACCAAGTCACCGTACCAACCCTCCATGGCCTATTATCCCTCCATTCCACATACTAAGTTTGAGCCACATCCTTGAGTTGATATGATGCCAATTTGACCTTCTCACTAGAAGACACCCCCACAACATATAGTACCTTGTATACCTTATCGAGAAATTCTTTGAGGTCTTCATCAACGCATAGAAGATAGGAGGTTTTATCTGAGTGAAGTCCCATAAATGGGATGCCATAGTAGTGACTTGTTGATGAGGATGGGGAGCAACTTCCATATTTGCATCAGCCGTCATAGTTTAGGATTTAACCATCGCGGCGTGTTCTTGAGTAGTCATACCTTGAGCAATTTGAGTAAGAATATCCCTCATCTCTGCCTCCATCATAGATTAAAGGTTAACCAAGCTTGATAAACATTAGTATTTTCCTCAAATGGAGGGGCTTGGTCATCATGAGGAGGAGCTCACGCATTAGCATCTTTCTCCTCAAGTCTTCGAGCCTCATTCCTTCGAGTGTACATGCTTCCTATAAGAACAACAATAGGGTTAGATCAAAAGCACACTATAAGTATACTCTATTGGAACGACATAAGATTTCCAAGAAAGAGAGCAATTTCTAAGCATTATATAGATTTCTACTCATAAGTGCGGGGCGCTTCACAATTATGAATACAAACCTACATACACGTGGTAGAGAGAGAGAAATATTACTCAAAGATATTCAACCTCATGATCTGATACAAAGTTGGTCACATCTGGGTTTACCCCCTAGACGTAACCGGCGTCAGTGTCCTTTTGAAGGAACTAGGAGAACCTCTTAATTTCATGTCATTACATTCATCGGCTGAAAATTGCAGTAAAATTGAAAACATTCCTTATTCCTACTTGAAGGTTAACATATACCTCTACATACAGATAATATATATATTCATATAATAAAGTTACTTAGCCGTCTACTTTAGTTGCACATACATATATAAGAATATAGAAATAGTCTCAATGATTGTCTCATCTCGTACTATCTAAACGGATATCACAACATGGGCATAGCCCTTACATAAGTTCAACAAGACCATGTATAGCTCATAGGAAAGTATAATATTAAATTAACAAGGAGAGAAATGATAGAGTAAATAAGCACATAGCGAAATCCAAAGCTACAAAATGGCATTACACTCAAAAGTTGAGGACCTACCCCACTTGGATGAAAGGAAGAGTCCAAGCCTTCAATAATGTCGCCTCCCAAAACTCAGCAACGACCATAACCTAAAGGGTTTTGGAAGAAGGGAAGAAAATGGGGTTAGTACTTCATATGTACTAAGTATGAGATCTTATGAGCATACACAAGCAAAACATGCTACAAGAGACTTTTAATCAAAACATACCAAGTTACCCCTTTAGGGGCCCAATGCAAACTCAATTAAGCCATATCAACAAACCAAACATGCTTACTACCTCAACAAGTAATACTTATCCAAACATACTTTAAATCATGATTTGCTTCAACCCTAACATCAAGGAACAATATCACAAGAATGAATAAAATTCAAACATATCATAATAAGCAAGACAACAACTCACCAGTCCTTATCATGTCAAACAGTGCAACTTTACATATCATCGCATTTAAGCGTGCATTTCAATGTATATTGTCATTATAATCCAAGGCATATTCAGAAATGAACTAATAAAAATATAGTATTAAGAATGTGACATGTTTATCATATATACATCATATATTATCATAACATAAACATATAAGACCCTCCATCTAAGTCTCCCCTCAAGGCTAACTAGTGGAATGTCTAGGTAGAGTCCTATACCCCTAGCTAGACTACGCTAGACCCCTTAGGTTATACAAGTTATAGTTAACATCCTTTAATTAATTTTACCTTTTGGGAACATCTTGCCCTAACTGACATAGAAACTATGAGCTAGTGTGGAATCTAGTGTCCTAAAACTCTTAATCGAAAGAAGGCAGAATACTTGACAAGGTAGTACAAAAACATGAAACATAGAAACTATGCTGATCCACTAGCTAGTATTTCTATGGGTTAACATAGCTCAAGAACTAGGAGATTAAGTTTGAACCCTCTTCATGCACAATGCATTATAATCTCCATTCTCAAGAGTACTACAGTGTTCCTACCTTCCCTATGTGGGATAGGACACTTCTCTATCTAGTTCAATCGGTGTTAAGATAGAGTCCCTTTTTGAAATTTATGTAAGCCTTTAATTATCAATCATAACTTAATTTAAGTAATAGGATCTACCCCTCGTATAATAATCATCATCAATAGCTCAATAAGAACTAATTTAGTATAAGTCCTTTCATCACATTTCATATAATGAGGTTAACATTTTAGCATTTCATAACATATTAAATCGCATTGATAGTTTTCACCATTCTTATAGTGCATACACCTTAATCAACCTCACAACATAGTTAAAACATTTCAATTCAACAGCATACCACCCTATAATCCAAGAATAAGGCAGACTACAATGTAATACCATGACTTAACAACAATTAATCACAATTGGAAGTAAAGATAGAAATTCTAAGACTTACCAAGTATTCCTCATAGTCTATCATCAACGTCTTACCATCAACCCGTAAATCAACCCAATTTGGGGAGTAACATCATCACACAATTATACCCAATAAGATAACTAGGCCAATTGCATCTCTACAACACAATTCAACAATAGATCACAACTTTAGACAAGATACATTGACTCATTTCACATTACAATTCCTAACGTAAATCAAATATCAAGAACTAGCATTATATGCCTATAATTCATCATAATTTAATCATAATAACACCATAGTATAGCAATCGAATCAACAACCAACTCAATTGACTGATCACAATACAATATAGGTGAAGATCACTACCTAGGGTTAGGGATGGAGGACCTTATTCTTCATTTTTGACAAAACCATAAACCATTACCATAAAAGATTTGAATTACATATTAATATACTCAATATAATCCTAATAATCATTAACAACTCAATCCATAACTTTGATTTTGTAATTGAATGAAACCCATAAGAAAACTCAACTTTTGAAATCTATATTTGGGAACCCTTTGAGAAAAAGTTCACAAAGGTGAATAGAACACATACCTTAATGTTTCTCAATAATTTGATGAAAAATCAACCCTTTTCCACCGAAGGTTCGTGCTGCACATTCGTAAGTCTATTTAGAGACTAGTACACGTGAGGCTTTTATCCAATTTTCTAAGTGCGGGACTACAGTTACATCAACACACCATTGATCAACAAATGAATTGTAGCCTGCACCTCCACACTCCGTCGATGTATCAAGAAACTGTGCAGGCGAAGGGACCTTCTCCAAAAGATTATGTATGGGACTACGGTGGCATCGATACTCCGTCGATCCACACATGACCTATCGTCTATCCCGTCGGTGCACACTGCCAGATAGTGCTACATCAAACTTCAGGGGTCCTCCTCAAGTGCCCTTGGTTGGTCCTTGGCGAGTCGTACGTGGACGTTTTCACCATTGAACAACTCAAACACCCATTAGTTACCTTTCCACCAACGTTCGCACAAATACGACTCCTAATACTTAGTCATGTAGGCTAAGGCAAACTATCATCCATTTGAACCAACTTCCCGGATTTTTTGGATGTTTTGGTTCTTAAATATCCCAAATGACCCATATTCATTAAAAATGGACTTAGAAACATTATTTATACTTTATGACACCTATGTTAGGATTTACAATAAGTCTTGGATTTTCAAGGTGTTACAAATCATTGCATCGCATTTGAATATGGAGCAAGTGGACTGTGTCGTAGAGGTTGTTGAAGAGGTTAAAACGATCCATTGGTTGGACTATTATGGATATTATTAATATTTCACCAGATATTTTTCACACAAAACCCAACTCATTCCCAATCATAAGCCAGGTATAAAGCATCAAAGATGGTTAAATCCACATATGCAAGAGGTAGTGAAGAAGGAAATTATTAAGTGGTTAGATGCCGGGGTAGTTAGGTTTGTCCTGTTCAAGTGTGTTCCTGAAATGAGGGTAATGATTGTGGTCCCTCATGAGAATAATGATCTTTTTCAAATGAGGCCGGTGACCAAATGTAGAGTTTGTATGGATTATCGGAAGTTGAATGCATGGACAGAGAAGGACCATTTTCCGATGCCATTCATGGATCTGATGTTTGACAGGATCGCAGGAAAGGGGTGGTATTGTTTTCTTGATGTATATTTGAGTTATAACCAAATCTCTATTGCACCGGAGGATAAAAAAACCATATTTACTTGTCCTTATGGAATATTCGCATTCAAGAGGATGCCTTTTGGGTTGCGTAATGCACCGGCTACTTTTCAGAGATGTATGAGGTTGATATTCTCAGTTATGGTGGAAGACACTATTAAGGTGTTGATGGATGATTTTTCAGTGGTTGGTGACTCCTTTAAGCGTGGTTTGAATTTCTTTGCCGAGGTTCTCAGAGGTGTGAAGATTCCAACCTTGTGCTTAATTGGTAGAAATGTCACTTTACGGTGAAAAAGAGGGTATTGTATTGGGTCATCACATCATAGAGAAGGGTATAGAGGTTGATCGAGCCAAAGTTGAAGTGATAGAGAGACTTACTCCACCCATCTCTGTAAAAGGTGTGAGGAGTGTTCTTGGGCATGCGGGCTTCTACCGGAGGTTTATAAAGGATTTTTCAAAAATTGCACATCCTCTGTGCATTTTACTTGAGAAATAGTGTAATCTTAATTTTGAGAAATCTTTTCTGAAGGCATTTCATGACTTACAGGAGAAGTTGGTGTCTGCACCCATCATTATTTCCCCAGATTGAAGTAAGCAATTTGAGGTGATATGTGATGCTAATGGGGTTGATATTTGTGTTGTTTTGGGTCAAAGAAGGGATAAAATCCTTCACCCCATTTATTACACGAGTAAGGGCCTTAATGAAGCTCAAAATAACTATTTTGTGACTAAGCAAGAGCTCCTTACAGTGGTTTTTGCTTTCGAGAAGTTTTGCTCATATTTGCTTGGCACGAGAGTCATAGTGCATGTTGATCATTCTACTTTAAGATATTTGATGGTAAAGAAGGATGAGAAGCCAAGGATGATTAGATGTGTATTATTGTTGCAAGAATTTGAATTTGAAGTGAAATATAGAAAAGGGACCGATAACTAAGTTGGTGATCACTTGTCCCGATTAGAAGATGAAGCTACGCGAAAGATGGATAGAAAGGCTGAAACTGATGATATTTTCCCTGATGAGCATGTTTTGGCTGCTTGTCATGACTTGATTCCATGGTTCGCCAATTTTGCGAATTATTTGGCTAGTGATATAGTACCATTGTACTTGTATTTCATCAAAGGAAAAAGTTCATGCATGATATGAAAAAGTTCATGCATGATGTTAAAAAGTTGTTTTGGGGTGAGCCATATTCATATAGGAGTTGTGCTGATGTCTTATTCAACATTCTGTGTCGGAAGTTAAGATGTTAAGTGTTTTGGAAGCATGTCATTCCTCGCCTGTGGGAGGGAATCGTAGTGGTATTGGCCAACTTTCCCATTTGATGCTCATGAATTCGCCAAGGCATGTGATAGGTACCAAACAGATTGAGGTATTTCTTGAAGGAAGAGCTCTTTTAAATCCCATTGTTTTAATTGAGTTCTTTGATGTATGGGGCATGGACATTATGGGCCCTTTTGTGTGTTCTCATGGGATGAAGTAAATTTTTGCTGCGCTTTATAATGTGTCAAAATTCTTGGAAGCCATAGCACTTGCAAACAATGAATGGAAGAGTGCAATCGCATTCTTGAAAAAGAACATATTTTCCAGATTTGACACCCCTAGAGCAATTATTAGTGATGGGGGATCCCACTTTTTCATCACGGTTTTCAAAGGGTTGTTGGAGAAATATGGGTTTCACCACAATGTAGCCACTCCTTCCCATCCTCAGACTAGTGGGCAAGTTGTGGTGTCAAATAGAGAAATCGAGCAAATTCTATCAAAAACCGTGAATCCTAGTATAACGGGTTGGTCATGGAGGCTTGATGATGCTCTTTGGGCCTACCGGAAAGCATATACGACTCCCATATATATGTATACATACAAACTTGTATATGGGAAGGGTTGTCACTTGCCGGTTGAGTTAGAGCATAAGGCCATCTGGGCAATGAAGAAACGGTAGATTTATTGGAATGAAGCAGTAGAAAAGAGATTAAATGTATTAAATGATCTTGATGAGTTTCGCTTGAAGGAATATGAAAGGGATTCCTCTACAAAGAATATATTAAGAAGTTCCATGAACAAAGATTGAAAAGCGTGAATTTGCGAATGGGGATTTGGTTCTTTTGTTCAACTCTAGGTTTCTCTTGTTTCCGGGCAAACTCAAGTCCAATTGGACAGGTCTATTCTTGATCACTAAAGTGTTCTCTCATGATGCGGTTGATGTGGAGAACAAAGAGGGTGCAAGGTTCAAGGTAAATGGGCAAAGAATTAAAATCTACGTCGGGCATGCATAAAATGCGAGTGAAGTGGTTGAGCAATACCATCTTCATAGGGATTGAGAAATCAATAGTCTTGCATCGTTCCGCGACATTAAATAAGCGCTGATTGGGAGGCGACCCAATATGTATCCTTTAGCCAACATTAGATTTTTCTTGTCTTTGTAGAAATAGTTGCATTATTTAGGTTATCCCTTAATATCATGTGTGGAGTTTTGTTATTTCTTTTAGAGTGTTTGATAGAGAGTAGTCTACGGTCCGTGTCTAAAAAGTGTCTAAAAATACAAAAACATTTTATTATTGGTTTCTAAATATGCATGTACCAAACCTAAGGAATTATGTAGAAATTGGTCTGGTGCACTGATCACGGACCAATCGACGGGCCGTCATCCTATCGATGGACAGTCGATGGCATCTGTGGATTCCAGATATGATTTTTAATTTTGTGTAAGTTAGGGCACAATTGATGGAGCTGTCGACGGATCATTGATTGACTTACGGTCCGTCAACAGGGAATCGTTAGTTCCCCAGAACCCATGACCTTACCCGACCCGACCCACTATATATTAAAATACCACCATTTCAGTTGCAGTCACCTTTTCAAATTCTCCTCAACCGTTTCCCTCTTCTTATTCTCTTACTCCCCCACTAACTCCCACATTAAATACAACATAATTCCCTTCTGATTTCCTATCTTCTCTAAAAATACCATAGTTTCCCAAACAATTCTCTCACAAATTCGCATCCTTTTCAATCATTTTTTTGTCGGTGTTTGTAGGTGGGCTCGGTGTTGTTATTTAAAAGTTCATTCTCCCATTCACTCTAATATATACGTACATGTATGCCATTCCCATCCTCTCAATGAATTCTCTTTCATTTGCATGAGAAAATGATGAAATTGTTTGTGAGTCTTGACTTGGAAAAATATTAAATGTTAACTTGTTAAGAATTTTGTCCCTTGTCCCTTAGAATCATGGAAAGTGAATGGGTACGGGGTACTAGTATCTAAATGAACTATGTAATGTGTTATGTGGTTTCCCGACTTAGGGATTATGGTATATGAGAATCTAGAATTAAAATTGGAATAGTCGAAGCCCTAAGAATGACGGAACAGTGCTTTGATTGCTATATGAACATGATGTGTCTTGATATGCTTGAAATTTTCCTTTGAGGGGTGCAAAAAATGGCTCAACAAGATCTTTCTATGACCGAATATACGAGACCACACCTACAGACCGTCGATAGCTTAACCTATAAATGTTTAACTCTGGGACGACGAAAGTGGACTACGGTCCGCCGATTGATTGACGGGCCGTTCTACACTTCCATCGTTCCTATATGAAACCATGTTTTCTGCTGCATTCTAAATTTGTCTATGTGTCAAATGACTTAAGTGGACTACGGTCTGTCATTTCATGAATGGACCGTTCTGCACGTTTGTCGTTTCTAACTTCAAGCACTGTGCACTTGTAAATTTTGAATTTTTCAAAGTGTCCACCGACATACCCTATCGACGGATTGTCGATAGTGCCTGTAGTTCTGTTCTGCAGTTCTACACTTCACCATGCCTTTTGTTCCAAATTTTGTTTTCCTCGTGTGTATATATGATGATTACAATGAATCTAATAATTCTCTCTAGCAGGTACCAATAGCCCCCAAGCCGGATTTAGTCTATTCGAGATGTCCAAGTATATGGCACCATCATGACGGATGGTGATTAGCTTGTTGAAAGATGAGCATGATCCCGAATACGTGCCACCAGGAACTCAGGCACCGACACGTGCTGCTAGGAAAAATAGGGTCACGTCCAAGAAGGTAGCATTTAGCGTTATCACTGCCTCCCAAACTGATGAGAAGAGAACACTGACTTGCACACCCTCTAGGTCTGACTCAGGTTCTTAAATAGCGCCTGGATCCGAAGAGGCTTCCCATGATGAGTCGGCCCACTCTAAAGGGTCAAATGAGGCCACTTCCTCAGGTTATGGTTCAGAGGGTGCCACTGTTCAAGATGCACCTGGCCACCCTACCTCGTCAAATGATGCCTAGAATTGGGAGGCTGCTTTGTAACCCCCACATGAGGATCCTTCACCGGTTCTTGATAAGACCAACTGGTGGTGCGTAGAGGGGCGCAACACCATATATACAGGGATGCCAAGCTTCTCTATGATAAAGGCGTCATGACTCGGACTCTGACACTTGAGCGGGGATTCATAAAGGGAATCTAAACATGGTCCCTGCCTGTCACGACCCAATTCGGGGACGCGACTGGCACCCACATTTACCCTCCTATGTGAGCGAACCAACCCATCTAAACCTTAACATTTCAATAAATATAATCAACAGAAATAATGCGGAAGACTTAAACTCATGATAAACAACTCAACTATTATTAATATTCCCAAAATCTGGAAGTCATCATCACAAGAACATCTATCTCAAATTTCTAACTAAAACTGTCTAAGAACAAAATACTAAAAAGCTAGTCCATGCCGGAAGTTCAAGGCATCAAGACTTGAAGAAGGAGACCCAGTCCAAGCTAGACGCATTAGCTCACCCTGAATTTCCGATGGAGTGAAGACTGGCTTGATCTACTGCTGAGTCGAGTTGACGGAACGTTTGCTGCATAACACAAATAACAAAGAGGAAAACATAAAAGTAGGGGGTCAGTACAACCACACACGTACTGAGTAGATATCATCGGTTAACTCAAAATAGGAGATAATACATATCAAGTAATATTATAATCAACTATAAACTCAACATGTAGCAACAACAAGTATCATAATCGTCAATAAATACCATCAAGTTCATTCATGAGGGCTCAAGCCTCATTACCATACTTATTTGGAATTAAGTTCATTATGTTGAGTATATTATCATCTTTCGAGATTCATTATCTTTCTTCCTCTTGTGTCGGTACGTGACACTCCGATCCCCTACCACTATGTGTCGGAACGTGACACTCCGATCCCCTATATGTGTCGGAACGTGACACTCCGATCCCCTATATGTGTCGGAACGTGACACTCCGATCCCCTATATGTGTCGGTACGTGACCTCCGATCCCCTATATCTACGTGTCGGTTCGTGACACCCGTCCCACTAGTACTATGTGTCGGAACGTGACACTCCGATCCACTAATACTATGTGTCGGAACGTGACACTCCGATCCACTAATACTATGTGTCGGAACGTGACACTCCGATCCACTAAATTCATTCTATCCGTTCATCAAGCCTTCTCTATACCAAGGCATCATCAATCCCATTACTTTAATTCGTCAAGCCTTCTTTTATACCAAGGCATCATCATTAATATCATAGATTAAAGTTTCTTTCAAGATTTGGGATTCAAGGGTTTTCATCATGCTTGTTTTATCAAAATCACATAATCATATTCATGCAAGCATACAATAAGCATATAGACAGGTTTACAATATCATCAACACATATTATTCACTATTAAGAGTTCACTACGAATATCGTAAAATAAACCATAACCTACCTCCACCGAAGAATTGAATCAACAAGCTATCTTCTTTGTTTTCTCTCTTTCTCGTTCGACTCCTCTCTTTCTCTTGGTTCTTTCTGTTTTGTTTTATTCAAACCCTCCTTCTTTTTACCCTAATTAAAAGTATAATTAAGTGTAAAGGAGGACAATAAAACCCACTAATTAACTTAAGGTTACCCCTTTTAACCCCCAAGTAATTAGACCTATTAATATTAACCCTCAATCTTTATAATTAAGGAAAGAATAGTCCAAAACGACCCCTAAAACGTGTAGAGGAATCCTATTTTGCCTGGGACTGCGCAACCTGTGACGGGCCGTCGTGCCTGCGACGGTCCGTCACGGTGGTCGTCGCAGCTCCCTCGAGCTCAAGTGGCCTGTGACGGCCCGTCACAGCCGTGACGGTCCGTCCTGTTCCTCCGTCATGACGGTCAGAAACTCGTTTCTTGCACCAAATTCTTAAAAGTTGAAGTGTTTTGCAACGGAACCTCACAACGGTTCGTCGTGGATGTGACGGCACGTCCTGCAGGTCCGTCACAATATACAGAGAGTCGATTTTCAGTACCCAATTTCAAAATTCTAAGTGCCATGGGACGACACCTCCTCGACGAGCCGTCGTGACCACGACGGTCCGTCGTTCCATCCGTCGTCCCAGCCAGTTTTTCCAGAATTAAAATCTGTTGCTCAAAACGACTAAACAGGTCGTTACAATAGATACCAATTTACCCATCGTTCGTCCCCGAACGATCAAAAAAAGAAAGACAATGGCGAAAAGGAGTACCTGAATCTGTAAACAGATGTGGGTATTTTTCTTGCATATCTGCCTCCTTCTCCCAAGTTGCCTCTTCAACCGGTCGATTCTTCCATTGAACTTTGATGGATGCAATCTCTCTCGACCTCAACTTGCGAACTTCTCTATCTAATATAGCAACCGGTTCCTCTTCATAAGTCAAGTTTTCATCCAACAAAACTGAATCCCAACGGATAATGTAGTTTCCATCTCCGTGGTATCTCTTCAGCATGGACACATGAAACACCGGATGCACTCCGGACAGCCCTGGGGGCAAGGCTAATCCATAAGCCACCTCCCCTATTCTCTTAAGCACTTCAAATGGTCCAATATACCTTGGACTTAGCTTACCTCTTTTTCCAAACCGCATCACCCCTTTCATGGGTGAAACCTTCAACAAGACTTGTTCACCTTCCATGAACTCCAAGTCTCTAACCTTTCGGTCTGCATACTCCTTTTGTCTACTCTGAGCCGCCAAAAGCTTTTCTTGAATAGCTTTCACCTTCTCCATAGAATCTCTCAACAGATCAGTCCCCCAAGGTCTAACTTCAAATGCATCAAACAACCCAATAGGAGATCTACACCTCCTCCCATACAATGCTTCAAATGGGGCCATGTCGATACTGGAGTGATAGCTATTATTGTATGAAAACTCTGCCAACGGTAAGAAGCTATCCCAATGGCCACCAAACTCTATCACACATGCACGAAGCATATCCTCCAACACTTGAATCGTTCGCTCAGACTGACCATCGGTCTGAGGGTGAAATGCAGTGCTAAGGTCCAACCTAGTACCTAATTAAGCATGTAATGTCCTCCAAAACTTAGAAGTAGACTGCGTACCTCTATCTGATATGATGGAGAGTGGAACTCCATGCAACCGAACGATCTCTGAGATGTAGATTTTGGCCAACTTCTCTGCATTGTAGGTCACCTTGACCGGAATGAAGTGAGCAGACTTAGTTAACCTATCAACAATCACCCAAATAGAGTCATACTTACCCAATGTCTTTGGAAGACCAACCACGAAGTCCATCGCGATTCTCTCCCTTCCATTCAGGAATGGGCATTCTCTGAAGTGTTCCTCCGGCCTTTGGTGTTCATACTTTACTTGTTGACAATTTGGACATTTGGCCACAAACTCAACAATATCTCGCTTCATTCTACTCCACCAGAAGTGTTGCTTTAGGTCGCGGTACATCTTGGTTGCACCAGGATGTATAGAATATCCGAACTATGAGCTTCTGTAAGAATAGTGGTGATCAAATCATCGATGCGGGGTACACATACTCTTCCCTTAATCCTCAAAATACCTTCCCCATCGATTATGCTTCCTTGGCCTCTCCTTGCAACACTTTATCTCAAATTCGCCTTAGTTTCTCATCATCAAACTGTTTCCCCTTAATCTGATCAAGAAAAGAGGATTTTGCCTCTACACAAGCTAACAATCCTTCCTTCTCGTTTATTTCTAACCTCATAAGGTCATTAGCCAAAATCTGCACTTCTCTAGCCAATGGGCGTCTAGAAGCTTGCAAATGAGCTAGACTTCCCATGCTTCCGGCCTTCCTACTCAAAGCATCTGCCACAACATTTGCTTTTCCCGGATGATACAAGATAGTGATGTCGTAGTCCTTCAGTAGTTCCATCCATCTCCTCTGTCTCAAGTTCAAGTCTTTCTGAGTGAATACATACTGTAGGCTACGATGGTCCGTGTAGACTTCACACTTAACCCCATACAAGTAGTGTCTCCATTGCTTTAGTGCAAATACTACCGCGGCCAATTCCAAATCATGAGTTGGATAGTTACGTTCATGCACTTTTAATTGTCTTGAAGCATAAGTGATCACGTTCTTCTCTTGCATTAGCACTGCACCCAAACCCGAATAGGATGCATCACAATAGACAATGAAGTTCTTACCCTGTACCGGCAAGGTAAGGATAGGCGCGGTAGTCAACAAAGTCTTGAGTTTCTGAAAGCTTTCCTCACACTCGTCCGACCATACAAATGGAACGTTTTGCTTAGTCAAGTTCGTCAATTGGGAAGCAATAGAAGAGAATCCCTTGACGAATCGGCGGTAGTAGCTAGCTACCCAAACAAAACTCCGTATTTCTGACACATTAGTGGGTCTTACCCAATATTTCACTGTTTCAATCTTAGAAGGATCTACCATCACTCTTCCTTAGAAACCACGTGCCCCAAGAAGGACACTGAATCTAGCCAAAACTCACACTTGGAGAATTTCGCATAAAGCTTTTTCTTTCTCAACAACTCTAACACCATTTTCAAATGCTCCTCATGTTCTTTCTTACTCTTGGAGTATATCAGTATATCATCAATAAACACAATCACAAAGAGATCCAAATACGGCTTAAATATCCCATTCATCAAGCTCATGAAGGCAGCAGGGGCATTCGTAAGACCAAATGACATTACCACAAATTCATAATGCCCATACCTAGTTCGAAAAGCAGTCTTTGGAACATCCGTTGCTCGTATTTTCAATTGGTGATAACCGGATCTCAAGTCAATCTTTGAGAAGACACAAGCACCTTGTAACTGATCGAACAAGTCATCAATGCGAGGAATGGGGTACTTGTTCTTGATAGTTACTTTGTTCAACTGTCGGTAATCTATGCACATTCGGAAACTCCCATCCTTCTTCTTCACAAATAGCACCGGAGCACCCCAAAGAGATGCACTTGGTCTAATGAAGCCTTTGCTCAACAACTCTTGAAGTTGTGCCTTTAACTCTCTTAATTCGGCGGGAGCCATTCTATACGGGGGTATAGAAATGGGGCGAGTACCGGGTTCCAAATCAATGCAGAAGTCTATATCCCTATCTGGTGGCATACCGGAAGATCTGCAGGGAACACATCCAAAAACTCACAGACCACTGAAACCGACTCGATCGAAGGTACTTGGGTAGTGTCATCCTTGAGATGTGCCAAGAAAGCTAGACAACCCTTACTAACCATCTTCTGAGCACGAATAAAGGAGATGATACGCACCGGATTGGGAGTGTAGTTACCCTCCCACACTAACGGATCTGCCGTAGGCTTGGCTAACGTTACCGTCTTAGCATTACAATCCAAAATCGCAAAGTTTGGAGAAAGCCAAGTCATACCCAGAATTACATCAAAGTCACCCATTTCTAAAATAACCAAATCTACATAAGTGTTGCTCCCCACAAAATTCACCAAACAAGACCTATACACTTTTTCGACTATCACAGACTCACCCACCGGAGTAGAAACACGAATAGGCATGTCAAGTAATTCACAATGTAAATTTAGACCGTTAGCAAATGAGGAAGATACATATGAAAACGTGGAGCCAGGGTCAAATAATACAGATGCCATGCAATCACAAACCAAGAGATTACCTGTGATAACAGCATCAGAGACGCCTCCGCTTCAGACCTCCCAGGGAAAGCATAACAATGGGCCCCATTATTTGTCTGTCCGTTGCCCCTACCATGTTGTGTAGTAGTGGCTCCGTTTTGCCCATCACCTCTGCCGTTTTGGTGACCGCCATTACCTCGACCACCATGTCCTCCAGAAAAACGGCCTCTACCATGACCACCCCTACCTCTAGCTAGTGGGGCTCTGTAACTCTGTTTTGGACAATTCCTCCTAATATGTCCAATCTCCCCACATCCATAGCACTCTCTGGAATCGGGCATAGGTCTCTCGGAGTAGTGTTGACCGTTCTGAGGTGGACCCCCAACTACAGTCTGTAGTGAAGACTGTATTGGTCGAACTGAGTGACCTCAGGAGTTCTGTCCTCCTAGAGTAGGAACCATTAAAACTCACCTCCCCTTCGAAATCTCTTTGATGTCGATGTCGTGGTGAAGTCATCTGGCTTCACTCCTTCCACCTCTATCACAAAGTCTACCACCTCTTGGAAGGATGTTGCTGTTGCCGCTATCTGTAAGGCTGAAATCCGCAATTCTGACCTCAACCCCTTCACAAAACGGCGGATCCGTTCTTGTGGACTGAAACAGAGTTGGGTGGCGTATCTGGATAGTGCGCGAAATTTAGCCTCGTATGCATTAACCGTCATTCTACCTTGCTCCAGACTCAAGAACTCATCCCTCTTTCTATCTCTCAAAGTCCTTGGGATATATTTCTCCATAAATAGGGTAGAGAATGATTCCCAAGTCATAGGTGGTGCCTCTCTTGGTTGACACTCAACATGTGAACGCCACCACATTTTGGCGTTACCTTGGAACTGGTAGCTCACGAACTCGACACCAAACGTCTCTACTATCCCCATCTTGTGTAGTAGCTCATGACAATCAACCAGAAAATCATAAGCATCCTCAGATTCTGCACCCTTGAAGACTGGAGGTTTCAATTTCAAGAACTTACTAAAAAGTTCGTGTTGATCGTTTGTCATAATAGGCCCAGTAGTCAGACGTGGAAATGTGCCTATTCCCAATGTTGCATCCATGCGGGGAGCCATAGTAGCCGCATGTCGTGTCTCTGAAACCGGAGGTGTTGGTGCAGAAACCACTGGAGGTGCTTGACCCTGATCAGACAACCCGCTAAGATAAGCAGTACTTGGTTGATCATCTCTGGGGTAGGTTGGGGTGGCATTTCCTCGTTCTGCCCTTGTTCGGTTTCCCCTTCCTCACCCTCTCTTACTACATCCTCAGTCGGTGGAGGAGTCCACCGCCCTAGTATCAGATGGGCTAGGGGCTCGTCCTCTTCCTCTAGAGGACGTCCTCCCACGACCTCTTCCACGGCCTCTTGCCGCTGTTCCTCCTCGAGCCACAGCCCCAGTGGCTGGCTCAGTAGTTTCATGTCTTTCCGTTGTCGCTGCTGGTGCGGTCGTTGCTCTAGTTCTAACCATCTGCGAAATAGAGTGAAGATGGTCAGATACCAATTTGTATCACCTAGATACCAATTGGACTCAAGTAGTAGCACGAAAGAAAGAATGAAAGAATGGAATTTTCCTAAAGTCTTATAGCCTCTCAAGGAAAAGTAAAGGCGTCCCCCTACCGTTCCTTAAGACTCTACTAGACCTGTTCTTGTGTGATGAGACCAACGAACCTAATGCTCTGATACCAAGTCTGTCACGACCCAATTCGGGGACGCGACTGGCACCCACATTTACCCTCCTATGTGAGCGAACCAACCCATCTAAACCTTAACATTTCAATATAATATCAACAGAAATAATGCGGAAGACTTAAACTCATGATAAACAACTCAACTATTATTAATATTCCCAAAATCTGGAAGTCATCATCACAAGAACATCTATCTCAAATTTCTAAACTAAAACTGTCTAAGAACAAAATACTAAAAAGCTAGTCCATGCCGGAAGTTCAAGGCATCAAGACTTGAAGAAGGAGACCCAGTCCAAGCTAGACGCATTAGCTCACCCTGAATTTCCGATGGAGTGAAGACTGGCTTGATCTACTGCTGAGTCGAAGTTGACGGAACGTTTGCTGCATAACACAAATAACAAAGAGGAAAACATAAAAGTAGGGGGTCAGTACAACCACACGTACTGAGTAGATATCATCGGTTAACTCAAAATAGGAGATAATACATATCAAGTAATATTATAAATCAACTATAAACTCAACATGTAGCAACAACAAGTATCATAATCGTCAATAAATACCATCAAGTTCATTCATGAGGGCTCAAGCCTCATTACCATACTTATTTGGGAATTAAGTTCATTATGTTGAGTATATTATCATCTTTCGAGATTCATTATCTTTCTTCCTCTTGTGTCGGTACGTGACACTCCGATCCCCTACCACTATGTGTCGGAACGTGACACTCCGATCCCCTATATGTGTCGGAACGTGACACTCCGATCCCCTATATGTGTCGGAACGTGACACTCCGATCCCCTATATGTGTCGGTACGTGACACTCCGATCCCCTATATCTACGTGTCGATTCGTGACACCCGTCCCACTAGTACTATGTGTCGGAACGTGACACTCCGATCCACTAATACTATGTGTCGGAACGTGACACTCCGATCCACTAATACTATGTGTCGGAACGTGACACTCCGATCCACTAAATTCATTCTATCCGTTCATCAAGCCTTCTCTATACCAAGGCATCATCAATCCCATTACTTTAATTCGTCAAGCCTTCTTTCATACCAAGGCATCATCATTAATATCATAGATTAAAGTTTCTTTCATGATTTGGGATTCAAGGGTTTTCATCATGCTTGTTTTATCAAAATCACATAATCATATTCATGCAAGCATACAATAAGCATATAGACAGGTTTACAATATCATCAACACATATTATTCACTATTAAGAGTTCACAACGGATATCGTAAAATAAACCATAACCTACCTCCACCGAAGAATTGAATCAACAAGCTATCTTCTTTGTTTTCTCTCTTTCTCGTTCGACTCCTCTCTTTCTCTTGGTTCTTTCTGTTTTGTTTTATTCAACCCCTCCTTCTTTTTACCCTAATTAAATGTATAATTAAGTGTAAAGGAGGACAATAAAACCCACTAATTAACTTAAGGTTACCCCTTTTAACCCCCAAGTAATTAGACCTATTAATATTAACCCTCAATCTTTATAATTAAGGAAAGAACAGTCCAAAACGACCCCTAAAACGTGTAGAGGAATCCTATTTTGCCTGGGACTGCGCAACCTGTGACGGGCCGTCGTGCCTGCGACGGTCCGTCACGGTGGTCGTCGCAGCTCCCTCGAGCTCAAGTGGCCTGTGACGGCCCGTCACAGCCGTGACGGTCCGTCCTGTTCCTCCGTCATGACGGTCAGAAACTCGTTTCTTGCACCAAATTCTCAAAAGTTGAAGTGTTTTGCAACGGAACCTCACAACGGTTCGTCGTGGATGTTACGGCACGTCCTGCAGGTCCGTCACAATTTACAGAGAGTCGATTTTCAGTACCCAATTTCAAAATTCTAAGTGCCATGGGACGACACCTCCTCGACGGGCCGTCGTGACCACGACGGTCCGTCGTTCCATCCGTCGTCCCAGCCAGTTTTTCCAGAATTAAAATCTGTTGCTCAAAACGACTAAACAGGTCGTTACAATGCCAGACATGATCTCTTCACCCGCCACCAGCTCGACTGGATGTCTAGGAGTGTGGCACGCTACAATGATGAGTTGGTGCAAGAGTTCTAAGCCACCTACGTAGCGACTCGCAGGGCATCACTAGATAGGGGGTCTAATCCCGCCAAGCAGGCACGACTTACCTATGTTGGAGTCCATGGCAGTCGGGTGGACATCTCTTTGCCTACCATTCTTCGTTTCTTATACGGTGCTGATGCTGATGCCACTAGGGTCCCCCTCAACCCCAAGATTGACTAAAGGTGGGATGAGATTAAGCAACATTTCCAGCGAAACAAGAATTTGAGAGACACAACCAAGAGGTGGATTGCCCAGCACATATTCGTAGACTGTGAGGGCGCAGACTAGGTGCTGGACCTCAGAGACATTCTCAAGGACCCTAGAGGCCTTATCAAGGAGGCAAACATACATATTCGCCTTGATTTTGGTCTGCCACTGCCTATCCTCCACAGCTCAAGACAACACACTTACATTTAATAGAGCGATCTTGGTTGTTGCTATGATCGTGGGGTTCGAGGTTGATTTTCCGAGGCTCTCGCTAGAAATCATCCATGAGTGGGATTTTAAGGCTTCGATCACTTACCCCTTTCCCTCCATGATATTTGAGTTGTGCTGGGCTACTGGAGTGCCCATTTGGCACATTAATTTTCTAAGTACTCCTACTGTGATGGTGGACATCGGTCTCATCAGGGATGAGGCCAATGAGAAAGCGAAAAATAGGGGGCCACGAGTAGAGGTACAGTCGTTAAGTTAGAACCTCGCTGATAAGGTAGAGCAAGCCCAAGGGGATGTTCATGCTGCTTCAGAACCTAGCGACACCACCACGGTTGTGTCTACCCCGGGCACTAGTGGAGCACTGTGTTACTCCCGATCTACACTATCAGCAGCACTAGTCCTTATTGATAGGTTCCATAAGCTAGAGAGTCAGATGTCCACATTGGTGCATCATATATAGCCTTGGATGCAAAATTCCATTGTCGAGGATAAGGATCAAATTAAAAAGAAGATTACCAGCAGACTTAGCAGCAGATTCTGGCAGTCTACCAGCGCCTTGAATCATTTGAGTTGAGAGTCCTCTCCTGGCTAGCCCTCACTTTTGATTTTACCACTCTCTAGGCTGATGTAGCGAGTCTGAGGGATGATGTGGATGCCATTTTGGATGTGCGAGTGCTTGAGTCTAAGGCCACACCTACAGAGCCGACTGAGGATACGTTGCTTGCTACATTGTTCACTACCTCTACTGCACCACAACACCCACCTCATGAGTGTGCCAAGAGGCACTGGTCCAGAGAAATTGAGAAGGATCGGGCTACGAAGAAGGAACGCACTGAGTTTGAGGCCGCGAAGAGAGCTTCATGGGTAGGTGAGGTGGCCTGATAGATGAGGGCGTGCGTGAATTATCTATTGGGGCGTCTAGCTCAAAGCTTGATGATGTTGAGAGGAGCACCATTGAGGTTGCTGACATTGTTGTGGGCACTACTGATGGTGTCTCTACTAATAATGGAGCGGGTTTAGGGAAATTGGACCGGACAACTTGTTGATTGTCGGTGCTATGCACATTAGGTTTACATCATCTACCACCTTGTCTTATATTTATTATGCATTGGGGACAATTGCAAGATTTCTTGTTGGGGATAGGGTAAATTGAAAGTGAGTGCTAGGGTGAAGTCTGAGTATCCAAAATCACGATCCTCTCTTCGGGTTTTCTTTCATGTGTTATTTTGACCCAAGAGACTGGTAATTTTACTGTTGAACCGGCACGTTTAGTATATTGTACAAAGTATGAATGTGAAATCTAAAGCATGATGTCGAAATATAACGATATCCCATTCTAAAGAGAATGTTTGCATGATTAGGCATAGTGAATGTTGAATGTGTTGGCTCTAAGATAACATAGAGATACGCCACTGGATGAACCCCAATCTAATACTGCAAGTAGGTGTCTGATAATCTAGTAGGGTAATAAGGTGTTAAGAGAGTGTGAAGATAGTTGAATTATCCATTGTTGGTACCTAGCTACAACTTGCCCGGTTAGTCCTGCAAAAGTAATTTGTGTTAGACAATTAGTTAAGGATCATAGGCCCTTGTTCAAATTACACAATCTTTAGCATAAATAAAACAAAACCAATGAAATTAATCCATTTTAGATCCAAATGATTTGAGCTTACAATGGACTTTTGTATTCTACCTCAACTCATCTTTTCTTGGTATAATGTGTTGGCACTGGTCCGTCCTTCGATATGTGCACCTCAACTAAGGCCAAAAGCATAAGTTAAGGGTGGTTAATGCAGAAACCAATCTCGTCCTGGACCTGACAAAACCTTGGGCATTGTGTACCTTGACTCATGGCAAATCCATGAGTTGAGGGTGGCTATTATGAGTAATGTTCCAAAAAGTGGGGTTGAGAAGACTAATGTGTAAAAAGGAAGAGAAAAGACATAGGGAAGAAGAGAGGTGACTCAATAAATTTTTTTATCAAGTGAAGATTTGAAAGAAAATAAAAAAAATTTATAAAAATAAAAGAAGAGTCATTTGCACAAAAGTAGGAAGAAAGGAAAAAATAAGGAAAAGAATACAAGAAATGGAAGAATAGGGAATAATAGACAATGACAGAGGTAGGACACTTAGTTGTAATGTCAAAGTGGGCAACAAGTCCCTAAAATGCATCCATATGTACCATACCTAACCTGGAGCTTACATTACAAGCCAAGAAAGTCGTATCATGATCCTAAGAGTCTAATATGGTGAAAACAAGGGCAAGCGTATGGAAACAAGTATCAATTAGGTGTGAAGTTATATAAGAGTGAGTGTCGATTAATGATCCTCATATTCAAATTTGAAACCACCATGTGAAAAAGAGGATATCTTTTGATGTGAGAACACTAGTTGCAATATTGGAGAATTGGTTCCTTTTTGAGAGATAAAAGAGTAGAGGTGTCGGCGTGGTGAGTCTGTGTGATGGTATCATCCACGTAAGTGAGACTAAGTGTTATATAATGCATGAAAGCAATGAATAAATTTGGGATTGATAGCCATATGATTTCAAATTCTTAAATGAGGAAACTAGTGTACAAAGGTGTTGTGGTGAGTCATAGTGTGTTTCTTGAGAAAAAACAACGAATTTAAGTTGAGGGTGTTGATGTACCATGGTTTCACGGTAATTTTAATCTTTTTCCTTAAGTTTAGTGTGTGTGTAGGTCCTTTTGGTAGTAATTTTATTGGTTTTTATCTGTATTTTTCAGGAAAGTCATCCAAGATAGAAATGCAGAAGATTGTGCAGAAAAGGTTACCCACGAAGCAATCGACGGTTCGTAGGTGGTCGTCCTCGACTGGAGGTCCAATGATCAAGAAGCAACTCTGGGAATTCTGACCCAGTGTGGGGTTACGGAAGGATCGATGGACTAAAGGACTGTCCTGGAAAATCGTCGTTAAGATTAGAGATTAGTCCCAGTACACGAAGTTGAAAAAAAACAAAGTGTTGAATGACGGAGGCATCGATGGACTGTAAGTTTATCTACCGAACGTGTTGTTTATCAATCAATTGTATTATTGAAGATGCAAGGATGAAGGCTGAAGAAGATGCTAAGTATGGACAGACGGAGGTAGTCACCGGTCTGTCGTTCAATCAACAGAGCGTCAGTGGTGTCGACGATTGAAGAAGCGTTTCTCGACAGACTTTCCTTATTTAGAACTCCTTTTTATTTAGGACATTATTATTTAAATAGGCTTAAAAACCTCGTTTTTTGGTGTAGATTTTTTTCAATTTTTCATACTTTTGTTATTGGATATTGAACTTGGAATTTCGGGAATTGCTTCATGTTTCCGGATTTAATAATCAATATACTTTCATTAATTCAAATGTTATATCTGCATTTTCAATAAAGTTGTAAAAGTAGGTACATGAACTCTCGTTTAAAGACCATGAATTGTGTATTTCTAGGCATGGGTAACTAAATCTACAACTATGGTTGTGGCAACCAAGGGTGATTAGCATGGTAAAACTAGCTAAATAACAAATCTAGAATAAGTTCTTGCATGTATTGATAATTCATTCATGTAGAAGTCTTTTTAACGAGTGCACGTGTTAGAACTTGACCTATTTCTAATTTCTAGACAAAGAAGGTAGCTTATAGGAAAAGAATTATCAACATAGATTTAGTATAAACTATCTAATAGGCTAGTTTCGATTGGTGAGAAGTAGTAACTAAGCTACACATCGAATATGATGCTTAATTTGAGGTAAAAGGTAAGGGTTAGTAATTTAAACACACGTAGGTGGAGAATGGTACGGAGTTAAATTGTCTAGGTACCCGACAAAGGAATTAGAGATTCATAACTTACCACTTTGCATGCGAGACTCTAGGAAAGAATTGTTATAGCTAGGAGTTCCGCGTTATAAACCTATAAGGAACACTTATAACCTAGTTATTGTCATCACTCGATAAACACCAATGTTTTAATCTGGCTACTTATTTTAAATAGAAGTAATTGAGCACTTTTTTAACCAAAAAAAATCCCCTTTAATAAATTGTTTTCGGAAAGGAATTGACTAAATAGACATAATTGTAGACTAAAGTTAAGTCTATACTATTTTTCTTATGGAATCGACCCCAACCTAATAATTGGATTCTTTAATTTATACGACCACTTATAATTCCATAAAGAATTATAATTTGAGTTTATAAAGGACCTCATAAGCTCATAACACACATCTATAAGCCTACATGAACACATGAGGCCTATAGGTTACTAGTCGTCGAACATTTTGGTCGTCCCTTGACGTTTGACATCCAATTCACCTAATACTTTAGAAACTGGCTCCTTAAAACATTATAAACCACTTTAGGACTTTAGAACATCATTAATAACATGTTAGTCTCTAGTTACACAAAATTCATTTTAGAGGTATTCAATATCCCCATCTTTGACAATGTTCGTCCTCGAATGACACCTGCCACTCTCCGGACACTTCAACAATAAAGATTCAAATAGAATATCATAATAATAACACATAACACCTTATACAAGACAAACATATATAAGAAACATCAATTTCACATAATTAAAGAATTCACAACACAACAAGAAGCTAGCAATAAATCTACCACTCATCTTGCCATAAGACTCACTTCCCCCATTCAAAATAGAAAAAAATAATTTTATTTTCACTAATATATTCATATACATAAGTTATAAACGTATTACAATAATTTTCAACCAAAGAACAAATTAGCCTTTTTTACAAAAATGTTACAGTGAGCTAAATTCCTTGACAATTAACATGTTTCAAAATACCTAAAGTGCAACATTTAGGCATACAAACATGCTAATATGCAATATAAAACCATATAAACATATCTTACAACATATTAATAACATCATGACATGCACAATGAAAATAATCAATGAAATTAAATTCCAACAAGACTCCTAAACACAATGCACATGCATCATGCTTCTATGACCATATAGCCAATCTACTAACCATACTCCCCCACTTAGAAGGAACTCATAGCACAAAAGATAGAAATACAAGAACTTACCATCATTGTCATAACCCTCATCCGACTTTGATCCTCTAGTCCTGAGTGCATATAATCAATTCTTCTTGAGAGCATCGAATTCCGGAACACTTGGAGGAACTTGATTAACCTCTCTAGTAGGACAATCACTTACTTTGTGTCCATCTTTACCACATCCAAAACAACTCCGGTAAAAAATAGGCATGCCACATAGTGCCTCTTTCCACAAGTAATACATGTAGTTTTACCAACTTCAGAATCACTACCTTTCTCTAGTTTCACCTTATCACCCTTAGATTGTTCTTCTGTTGAAACCGTTTTCTTGAACCTAGTTTTACTTTGATAACTGACCCACTCCTCTTAAACTTTCAAGTAATCATACCAAGTTTAGACTACTCAATTGATTGATCATAAACCATGAGTCTATATAGGGTCATATCATCATGGAACATGATCGTACGACATTCTTCATATCATACCTAGGGTTAGACACTAAGGATGGAACATATCAAGACAATATAAAAACTTCAAAGATTATTTCTCAACACTCATATTTCCTTGTTTAAGATTGATAAACTCCTCTACATTCACCTCCCTCCTCTCAATAGGAAAGAACTTTCCTAGAAAAGGTTCTTTAAATTCTTCGCACTCAATAGGACATGACTCAATCGGCCTATTATCTTTCCATTGAGTGTACCACACTAGATCAACCTCCCTTAATTGATATGAAGATAACTACACCTTCTCCCTTGAATTCACCCCTATAGCACTAAACACCTTGTACAAAAAATCTAGGAACTCTTAGGGATCCTATCCCACCCTAGAGCAAAGAAATATAGGAGGATTCATCCTCACAAAATCTATCAATATAGATGTCGTAGTGAATACCAAAACATTCACTCTATGATCAATACCTTATTAACATGAGTTGTCAAGGCTAGGGCTAAAATAAGCAAAGCCTCTCTAATCTCCCCATTATTCATTTTTGGAGGAACCACCGGAACATCATTTCCTCCACCAACGATAGGAACTTCATCTCATTGAGAACCTTAAGCACCTTGAAGAACTTGCACAACTTGATCAACATTAGGAGGAATGTCATCATTCACATCATTCTCTTCAACTCTCCTTGCAGGTGTCCTCCTCATATTCATCTCCTATTACTCAAATAAAACCAGATGAAAAGAATACTCATAACTACTAAATCTAAACAGCACGAGATAAGAGCAAGAAAGAAGGGAAACTCTATCATCCTGTAGCCTCTCACCCATAGATGTATCGGGACTCACACTTATTTTCAAGACTTTACTAGATGTGACATGATGAGACTTTTGGATTCCTATGACCACTTTCATGGCCTATGCTCTTATACCACGTCTGTCACGACCCGAGAGTACACCCTAGAAACTAGGGCACTCTTGGAGTGCGACACGACATACTTGACATCTCGGAGGTCTTGTACAAGCCCTTTTGTATCGTTCATCACATATACATATATGAATATTAGTGCGGACTTAAAATTTTTCAAAACATTCGAATAGTCCTTCAAAAAATATTTCATATAAAAACCATATGAAATACTAAGTCTCATGTCATCAAATCGTAGACTCAAAATACACTTGGGACATGGCCCATCTATTCAAAAGTATAATACTACTAAGTCCATTACAATGCTTCAAATTATGAAATCAAAAGACATCTACGCCCTAGAGTCAAATGAGGATATACATCAAACTTTGTTGAAAGATACTATAATCCATGTTGCTCTCCAAAAAGCACCTGCACGTGTGAATCACTTTAGAGATAGATTAAAGCACAGAATTAGTACAACCAAATGTACTAACTATGACATAATGTATAAAAATTATGATAACGGATATTTAATGGAAATATGCTCTTTCTGTCAAAACATCAAAGTATAAGCATAAAAACAACATTTAACACCTTAGAAAACATTAGATAACACTTAAAGATTTTATCACATTTTAAGGAAACGTTACAGCGAACCATGTCACTTTTATACTGAATTAATTCAAATGTTACAGTAAAGTTCTTCAACTTCAGAGTGAACCATTTCTAGATTGTAATCCTCTCACTAAAGGTTATCCTAAGACTCAATTAAGTAAGACAAAGAGAGACTGCCCATACACCCTCTTTAAGCACACACAAATGATCCTTAGGACTACCTATAATGAGATAAATACCCCTAGAATACACGAAACACATGAACATGAGATCCTCCTCCCATACACCCTCTCTAAGAACACCCAAATGATCCTTAATACTACGTAAAATGATATAAATACACTTAGAATACACGAAACACATGAACATGAGATCCTCCTACAAAAGGTGATTCTAAAATTCACTTGAGTGAGTCGTGAAGCGACCGCCCATATAATCCCTTCACACACACTTAAGAGATCCTTTAGAGTACCTAGGATAAGAACATTTTAACTTAATAGAATAACACACATGTAATATGATATTCTCTATACAAATGTTATCAAAAGACTTATTGAAGTAATTCAAGAAGAGAATGTCATACTTGGACTCTCCAAGATTGCCTAAATTTTTTAATTATAACTAAGTTTATATTATGTCTTCTTAATCAACAAATTTCATAACTAGGGTCATTCTTAAGACTTACCTTGGTAAGATACTAATTGACCAATCCGATTCCCCCTTCACACCATGACTAGACAACCTTAACTACTCTAGATAACTACTTATTCGTTTAAAATGTTTTCCAACATAAGTTTTTATCTTCATTAGTTCATTTAATAGACATTCATAACATATAAGCACATTAAAGTAATGGTCTTGGATAAGACCTAGCTACTCACTCACTAACATATTAAAAGCCTATGGTGCAATGTGTAGATAGCGTCTCATACCATCACATAAGCTTCATAGAACTTCTCCAATACTAGTAGGTATCCAATATAATGAGAATAGGAAATAACCGACATATACCATGGTAGCTAACCATGGAATCCAAATTTGTAACCTACTCCGACGGAGGGTGTTCTACTTGCCAATGGTAGAACTTGGACACAACCCATGTAGGCACATGGCAGAGGAATATGATGTGTTTCTTTGTAGTCTAGCCTCATTCTTAATTAAAACTACTTCCCTTAACATACTCTCTTTGTGCTAGACTTTTTTCTCATAGATGAATTCTAATAAAAGATCATATGAATAGGTTCCATAACTAGTTCATAACGCAACCACATTCGCCCTACCAAAGAACAAAAGATGTCCCTTAGGGCTGCCTTTAAATGGCGAAGAGGATAGCTTAATGAATTTCCTAAGTATTATTTCATTCTTTTCGAGACAACATACCTTAGGTCCACCATTCATACAAGAAGTAGACCATTATTACTTTTGACTTCAAGGACATTATACACTAAAATTAGGTTAAGGCTCCACTTAAAGGACCTTCATAGCAACTTTCAAGGTCACGTGTAATTCACAGATACAAGACTAAGATTATTTAGCATCATAAGTCAAGACATCTCATATTCACATTCATGCATGTATCAAGTAAGGGACACAAGTCTGCAACAGAAGACACACTAAGACTTAAGTTTATCATAGATAACATATCATTCTAGAAGTACATAGGAATAACCATTATAATTTATAAGTCACACTATACGATACTATAAAATCATCAATATAACCATCATAAACTCATATACTTAAGGACATAAGGACATAGTCATAGTCTAACATGATCACATAACAACATCAATATAAGAACACATACTTTAACCTTAATAATATGTAGATAGATATGATCATACTTCACATAAATAAACTAGAAAAATACCATCATAATACATCATGTAGTGCCGACAAAGCAGTGATCATCATAATACATAAAGTAACGCTGACGAGGCCACATCATTCACAAGTAAAGCACATAGGACCGCCACTATATGCGGACCATACCAATAACAAAATAATTCAAGACCTTCATTGCATAATATAAAGAGAATTAGGAAAGGGTACCAGCAATCCATTCTCACCACTTCAATCCATAGCTAAATCATCCAATACAATCCTAAAAGGCCCTTACCCGTGGTCATGATCATCAGTTCAACCAAAACATCAAAATACTGATTGAATCTAAATCAAATACATATAGATTTATCAATAAAATACATAAAATACATCATTCTAATAAAATTCTTACATCATTCAATAGGCCAATAAAAACAACCCTAGAATTCATAAGCATTAAGACAAAATCATCACATCTATAATTATGGCCAATTGGAAGAGATTATGTTTTGGATGGGTTTATAAATATTTTAGGTTAAAATAATCAAATTAACGTCAATTCAATCCATAAATAATTATTTAAAACGTTTTATGCAATAACCCATGGCTAGATCATAAAATTGGACAAATTCATCTCTGAAAAACATATAAGTGTCTTTGTATTTTGTCTTCTTGATGAATAGGGTTCAAGGAAGAAAAACTATAACTAAATGAAGCAAAACCACTACGTTTATGAAGAATCACCAATGAAATCTTTAATTCAACCTCTTCCTTTAGTTTTGGTTTCAATGTAGTTTTAAAGAATTTCTTAGGGAACTTGGGGTTTTTATTTTAGAATAATGAATTAATCTAGGTAATTAGGAATTATAAACACATTTTAAGTACATAGAATAACCTTAGTAAACCGCCCAAACACTTATTTCGACCTGGGGTTAATTTAATAATTGAACCTTGCATTTAACAGTGAACTGCGCAGGTAATAGACAAATGATGCCTGTCCATCGACAGGTTGTCTCCAAGCCAATGGACCGTCCTGCTTCTCCGTACTATGTGTCAGAGACTTGTCCTTGGACAATCTTCCTCCCACTCCTAATTCCAAACAAACAACCTCCACCTTTGGGGCATTGACAAAGGTACCGGCCGTCGATTGCCATACGTAGGTGGGAATGCCTTAGGTTGTTTTGGGAACCTTGATGTTCGTTGTCCTTGGGGATATTTTCCTAGACGTTTCAAACTCAGATATGATTTTATATGAGTTAAGGACCTCTCATATCTTTTTCATCCAAAACAAACACAGACAACTCGCCAAAATATTCTAAGATACACAAGGTCGTTCCAAGGTAAACCTTTCGAATGTCATGGACGTTCTTGGACGTTTGACCTCGAAACTTCATCAAACATGACACACTGCCTATTGGTGACTAGTCATCAAACGTCTTGGTCGTCCCTTGATGTTTGAATTCCAATTAACTAAATACTTAAGACACTGCCTCCATACAACATGACAAAAAATTTAGGATCATAGACCCTCATGAAAAATATGTTAGGATCTAGTTTCATCTAAGTCATTTTAGATGTATTACATTAATTATATATTTATGTGTTGAAAGGAGTTGAGAATTCATCCTATGAGCTCTGACTCATTATGGCATTGCTTTTGGTTGGGCTGGTAGACTTGAGTCAACTCCGTTTTTCCTATAGATGGTTTAAGGTGTCATTTGGGGATGAATGTTGCTTAGCTGGGGAATATTGTAACACCCCGTGATTTCCATGACCTATACTAGAGCTTCATATTTTGACTTATGAAGTTTTTGACATAAATTACAGTTTAAAACCCAATTAGGAAGTTTTAGATTCTCAACATCAACCAAGGACCTTAACATTCGAAAACTAGTTGAATTGAACTAGTAGACATCCCTATGTTTGGTAAAGGTTTGTGAGTGTCATATGAAGTCTAAAACTTGTAAAATACTTAAATGTAAATAGGGTCAAAACATCCAATAACGACTCCCAAAGGACCACCCCAACGGTCCTTCAGGAGGACGCAAACATTGGCGAGCAAGCTGCAAAAGCAGCCTGCCTGCAGCCAAGATGTGATAACCTCCTCACCTCGTGCAGCCAGCACTTGGTAGGCAAATAGTGCCTCACGTTACGGGGAATTCATGAGGCTCACTGACTCGGCCTGAATTTTAAAGAAAAGTTGAATTGCCTACGCGGTGCGCAGCCACTTCCATATTTGTTTGCTTTGTTTAAATTCAATTTGACTTCACAAGAAGACCTTATTAAGTGAAAGGTATTTTTTGTAATTTAGGGGATTACTATATGAATATTTTTGGTCATTTTAAGTCATTTTACAAACCCAAATCAAATCCTCAATGTTGAAATTAAAAATCACGCTCATCAATCTCAAATTTTCTCTTTGTTAAAACCTCCATTGAAGACCATTGAAGCTCCAAGAATAAATTCAAGGATTAAAGTTTCCTACCAAATTTCGTGTGTTTATCATATATAAGGTATGATTTTTTTTCACTCTTATGATTCTTTTCTCCAAGATGTCCTTACAAAAGATGATTTCTAAATCCCCCTAAACCAGTGTCTTTCTATACACATGGGTCTTCTTTAAAAAATAATTAGGGATCAATTGTGATTAATTGTGGTTAATTAATGTCTTTTATTTAAATATTAGTGTTTAATTGTGGTTATTCACTCAATATTCCTAAGCACCCATGTCTTTCCCCAATTCCATGAAAACCTTTAATTGATAGGGTGAATTGTGAAGAGGATGAATATGTTAATTAATGATATTGATGTTAATTATGTAATTGCCTCTTGAATTCACCTTAATTATGCATTATCTATGAGTACTTTTGTACTTGAAGTATGGAGGCAATGAAAGGGAAAGAAGATATGAAGGTTGCTTCTTGAATTCAATTGTGAAGTATGAGTTACTTAGATTATAATTCTTCTATGACTAATGTATGGTTGTGATGTTGGTAGTAAGTATTCCTCATTATTAACCCTAGAGTATTGATTGGTATGAAAGTACGTTATGGCATGATTATTATATGATTGAAAGTAGTTTCTCATGATTATAATAAAGTATTGAGTGAACGGTTCACTCACTTGTACGTGGTTTTCTAAAGTGAAAGGTCAGTTCTCACTTATCAATACCTATGAGCTATTATGATGAAATGGTCACATAGGGGTAAGAAGAGACTATGTGATTTTGTATGAAGATTATGATAACTACTAAAAAGAATAATTTCTTAACACCTAAAGGGAATATAAATGAGAGGGAGGTCTCACGTTTAGTAAGTTCACATTGTAAGATATGTGTGGTCTCATGAGATTGAAACCTCCATGGTAGTAAGTAGAGGTTTCTAGTTACAATATCCTTTATCCTTAAATATATTTCCTCATAGGATAATAACTTAATTGATTCACCTAGATAGGTATGTAATATTTGTTACACCTTAGGCAAGTGTTAATACTCTCTTTTCCTTGTGGGAGGAGAACAACGGATTCCAGGTAGCTCACATGGTCTCATGTTAGTGATTGCATGATTTTCCCTGAATATAACATGGTAAATGAATAATTAAAGTATGTGAAATCTAGTAGGGCTTGTCTTAAGGGTTACTACATAAAGTGAGGAAGGGTATGAGACTTCTCTTAATCATTGCACTTGTTGGATCCTAAGGGATGGTTTTAGTGGTCTCTTTGTACGAATAAGTTCATTTCATTTTATGTATGTCAAGTTACATATGAACTTATGAATCAAGCAATTTTAGATAAAGTATGAGATTATGTTGTATGCATGTAATATGTGATTTAATTTGATGCTTAACATTTGATAGTTTATGGAGTTCTATTCTTTGCATTGCACAAGTATTGCTTTAGGTTGCTTACGTGTTGGGTTAAACATAATGATTTAGTTCACCTGTAATGTTCCATAGATGTTCTTGTTGGGTTAATTGTTATAATGCATGGTTTTGACTAAATAGTGCCTTTTATCATGTATTGATTATTTTATGCATAGGAAACATACTTCGTACATGTGGTTTTTACTAACCTATATTTCATCCCTTTTTCCCCAACGTTGTAGGTTCTGGTAATTGAAGAGCTTCTTTAACACTTTGGAAGGATACTTGGATTTATTCTTCCATATAGTGGTGAGTCCTCCAAGATCGAGGATGGTGCCTTTGATCTACCTTAGTGGTAGTTTTTTTATAGTCTAAAGACATTAATTTCCTTTATATTGTTGAAGACATTGTTGTAATCCCTATTTGGAAATTATAGATTTGTATGAGGGCTATTCTCGAATGTTCCGCTTCATTTTAGATGGTCCAATGTGACACAAAGTATTTGACTAAATTCCTATTCGTTGGTTATATTGTCTAAATGAAAAGCCTAAGTAATCATCATATGCGAGGAGTCAAAGTATACTCCACATGTAGTATGTGAGATTTCTTTATAAACCTTAATATATAAAATGTTTTAATTTTCCGGACATTTTGACTTATGAAATGTAATGATGAATTCTAAGACGCAAGTCTTAGTCCTCTTCAAGGACGACTACGCCGGTAACGCCTAGGGGGTACTTTGGGTCATTACATACAACAGTTAGAAATGTGAGCTTAACAACCAAGAAGGAGTTGTAGTCGCAAATAATGGTGTATCAGGACTCCTCTTCGATCAGACGACCCCCTTTTAACTTTCTCAAGTTTATGCAGCCTGCAAATACATTGCCATTCACACTGGTCATTAAGGGTTGAATGGGAAATTCACCCCACAGTCCAAATATAGTATGGAAGGTTATTATAGGATATTTTAGGAATTTTATGTTATTTCAAAAGTTCAAAAACCATATTCCAATTCATTCTTCATATCTAACGCTTCCCTCTCAAAGAAACCTTCTCTAGAAACCTCTACTGGAGAAGAATCTCAAGAACAACCTTGTTGATGGATTATCAAGCTTTCTAAGTTTTTGTGGATTTTTCCTCTAAGGAGGTATGGTGATCCTTCATCCTTAGTTATGCATTAATCTAAGTAGTTTCTTCAAAGGTTTTGCAATGAGATTTCATGATTAAACTCTCTATCTTTCAATCTAGCCATGGATTCCTTCTCAAAATAATTCAAAAGCATGATTATGATAAATTGATGATTAGCTACTTTTTTAATGTGAATTTCAATTGAATTTCATGATGAAACAATTATCCTCTCAACTTCTCAATTTAGCCTATGATATGGGCATTGTGATCTTTATATAACGTTCATTGTAGTATGATTCGATTATATTAAATTTATTATAGCTATTGTTTTCTATGTAAATTGTTGATGAATTATTGTTGATTGACAATGACGATTAAATCATGGAGAACTGGTAAGATTTAGCTATTCCTTCAACTTTGTATTGATTTGGTAGTTTAATTAGCCTTGAAGGGCATTGTGTGGTATCGTCCACTTATGCGTAGTCTCTTAATCTAGTATTATGTTTTTGGTACATTTATGATGTCTTCTCCATGTGAATGATAATGTTAGGGTTAGGACTGCTTATATGATTATCAATGATTAAGTGTTAATGATATGTAACCTTATATGAATGTGTGATCTTAACCAATGTTAGGAGTCTTATATTCAATGATAAAGATGTCTTGTCTCTTATGCTATAGTCTGGCGTGTGGTCTATGTATGAATGTGCATTGTGATCTTAAGAGGCTGGCTGCCTCAAGCATATGTTGATATCCATTATGTGATCATGTTGACCAATATGCTAACACACTAACACCTCATGCATAACTATGGCTAGGGTAGATTCATGGTGTCTAATTAAAACATGGTTCTCATATGCACTATTGTCTATTATTATGCATGTTAAGTCTATTACAATGCAAGTGTATTAATGTAGGTTAACTAGGGTGACTTGATAGGTGAACTATTGCAGGTAATGGTATGGGACTTTTCCTATACATTTCACATGTATACCTTGATAGAATAGTTAATAAGGTGATTACTCGTATATGAATATGAGTGCATGGTTAAGATACTAACATGATTGTATATGATAAGATGAAGTATGCATATGCATAGTGTCTAAATGCGGTATGTGAAATGTTTTCTCATGTATGAACATATACATACATATGAATGAATGCATAATGAAGTATCTATGCTAACCTAGTAAATAGAATTCCTTTGAAATGTTTGCTCAATTGTTCACTAAACTAGACTATTCTTGAATATGTTTGTCCATGTCAAAGGTTTTCTCACATGATTTAGGTTAATGAAAGGACACTTCCCATCTATAACCTATGAGATAAGAATATGAGGGGTTAATTCCACTAAAGCCTATTTTATGAAATAATCTTCACAAAGGACTTTCTAAAAGGGTACTTAGATTAGAACCGAGTGGACTTGAAAATAAGAGGTGTTGACTCCCCTTTAAGGGACATTCACCAATGGCTTCTCATACAGTATTGACTTCCCTAAAGGGAGATTTACCTATTGGTCCACGTGAGGTGTTGACTTCCCTTGGAGGGAATTTCAGCCATGATTTATCATGAGATGAGGACTCCAATGCTAATCGGCATGTAGAGGGTCCAATATATAACTCTTAGTTCCATAACTATGTTGCCCTATAGGACCTAGCATGTGGATCTACTTAAAATGCAAGAATGATGTTAATATTAAACCTTGACAAATAGGATACCCTCTTTTCGGTGTGAGGCATTGAAACTGAATTCCATGGTTTGCTCACATGATCTTATTGTCGGTTAAGGCTAGGATTTCCCTAAATTAAAATGCACAATGAAAGTAATGTAATGATCCCTAACTATGATAACCTAATAGAAGTTTATTGGTGTAGGTGAGTGTATGGGACTGTACCCACACATTGAACAAGTAGCTCATGAAGGGAGTTCTAGAAAGGTGTTGTATATGTATATGCATATATATATATATATATATATATATATAATATATATATATATATATATGTTTCTTATGAAGAACTCTATGGCATTGACAGGTTTGTACGATAATATGCATACTATGAGTACTATTGTGTCTATAAGATGAGGTCTTACCTTGAATATGCTTTGTAACGCCCTAAAACAAACTAAGGTGAACTAGAGCCTCATAAGTGTTTCTTGAGTTAATTTGAAGTTTAAAAGAGTTACATTTGTGTTCTTAGGCAGTGTGTGATGTTTGGTTGATTTTAGAGGTCAAACGTTCAAGAACATCCATGACGTTCGGAAGGTGTGCCTCAGAGAGTATCTGTATGTCTTAATGTGTTTGAGTGAGTTTTATGTGTTTGTTTTGATCAAAATTGTTGTGGGATGTTCCTAAGACCTTGATAAGATAGTTTAGCGGTTTAACATCTGGGTACGACTCCATCTAGGACCCATGAGGGGCCATAGAATATGACCACACTTCTTTGCAAGAAGCTGCCGAAACAGTGACAAAACGACGACCCAAGGGATGATCCGTTGATCAACCAATGGCCCATAGACTATGGGCGTCGATTGGACCTGTAAGTATATCGTTGCCTTCACATGAATGAGTTGCAGTCCCAATCGACGGACCCCATCAACGGGGGGTTGATTGGGAGAATATCCAATGGTGATGGGGTGTAGGTGGTCGCTGTAAAAGCTTTAATTTTCAGCTGGCTTGGGGTGCTTGGTAAATTTACCACATGTATTTTATTACCATAGGAAGTTATTTTTAGGGTTTATAAGGTATATTAAAGTATTTTAAACCCTAAGACCTAATTTTAAACTTGATTTTCCTACAACCTAAAGCCCTCCTCCTTAGAATTCTCTCTCAAGTCTCTATGGAAGCTAGAAGACAAGAAGAGCTAGGAGGGATGTTTGTATCAAAGTTATTCATCAAAATATTTGAGATTTCTTTAATCTAAGGTATGCTATCAATCCTTGAACTCTCTTCAATTCAAGGAGTCCCTTCTAATGGATATTCAAAAAGGGTTTTCAACCTTAATTTCTTCTATCTTCAACTCAATATATTAGTCTTGCATGCAAATGTTTCAAATGAATATTATTTAATGATTTTAATGTTAAGACTTCAATGAAATCATGTTAAATCTTTTCATCAAATGTTGGCTTAAGAAATGGGTTAAATGAGCTTAGTTTTGTAGTCTTTCAACTTTGGTTTTCTTGTGTTGTTAATGTGATTTTGCTACTGCCATAAGGGGCTTATTATGATGAAATATTTAGAAAATTATTATGGGTGGTGATAGATTGAATGAATGGTGAGTTAATTAGATTGTGTAATTCTTATTATAAATTGCTCTTGAAGGGTATGATCCACCTTCTTGGTGGCGGTATTTACTTGATGAACTTGATATTAATTATTTTGTATTTTTAGTGTGGTTTGAAGGACTAATATGTGAAATGAAGGGATATTGAAGATAGGTCTTTTATTGTGTTTTGTGAAGCTTGAATTGCATGTTTGGCTTAGATTATCATTTAATGAATGATATGATTATGTGCAGCGCATAAAGTATGTGAATTCATGAATGTAGGCCTAAAGCATGTATCGAAGTCGATGTCAATTAAATGATTCTTATATGCAAGATGTTCTCACAAGTATACACACACACTTAAACAAATGTATGAAGCTAAGTTGAGTAACTAGAGGAGTTTTGAAGTGTACACTCTTCGTGAGTTGAGACGAAGTTTCTAAAAGTAACCTCACTACATCCTATGAGCTTTCTAACATAGGCCGGAGGATGAATGCCCTTCGTAGTATATTATGTTTAGAATTTGTGGGGGTGATTTCTATCACCAAAAGGATATGAGAAGGGGTGGTTACACTTTGTGAGTTGCGATGTTGTATCCCACTGTCCCCGTTGAGATGAGTACTACTGGTTAGTAGAGAATGAGTTGATCAGTAGCAATCTATTTATCCATTAACTACGCGCCTGCATAGGTGTAGGTATTGGGTAAGCCATGTTAAGGTAATAGAACGACCTTACCCTAGGCTAACGACGATCCTTCATAGGATAGGGGTTAATCTCAGGATTCCATGTCTAACTCTTATGTTCTGTTTCGGTTAAGATAGCCCCCACAAAATAATTTTATGATATATTTTTTCTAAATGAAGATGCTACTTAGGGTAGGTTGTGGTATGGGACGCTATCTATACATAACACTAAGTAGGACCTTCCAAAAGGAAGACTTGGTGTCAAACCTTATAAAAGAGTGTACTACATAGGGTAGGTAGTTGTATGGGATGATATCTATCCATTGTACTAAGTAGGCATTCCGAAAGGGAAGTCTTTGTTGGTTTGTTGAGTGTTCTTCTAATGTCTTGAAATTTGAGTGGTGACTTATTCTCCCTGGTGGAGTAAGATTTTGGTGGGTAGTCTTAAGGATTCCCTTGGTGTGTATTAAAGATGGTGTTTAGACGTTTCCTTTATGTAATACCTTTGAGAGACTTAGGATAACAGCGACGGGGAAACTTCTATGGAAATGAGGTCACTTCCTCATTCGCAATACCCTGGAAGTTCACTATCTTTGGACTGTTGAGTCACTGTAATGTTTTGTATAAATTGTAATTTTGGTTAAGTTCTTGTAAAGTGCTCAATCCAAGGGAATCCATTAACAGAACTAAGTGGGAGTGGTACTATGGGATGCTACTCTCACATTTCACTTAGTATGACCTATAAGTACTATTGGAGAAGTGTAATTACATGAAGTTCATATGGATGTATGTTTAGTACTTGTTCAGCAAGGAGTTTGGATTTTATTCCAGTACGAGGTAAGCCTATTGTTGGTGGTCTTAAGGATCCTTTTGGTGTGACTTCGGGGTGTATGGACGGTCCCTTCATGCTTTAAATTAGGGAATCATAGCATAAGTTGGGTTAGGGGAACTTTAAGGGAAAAAGGTTCACATGACTTGCACTATGCCCTTCACTGTAATGTGCTCTCTTTGAAGTCTTTAATATACCTGTAATGTGTTCGATAAATTCAACAATTATGAGATTCTTCTATTAGGGGTTAAATGATGTTGCTTATGTTGTTTTACTTCATACATCATTATTTGTTTTTTTAATTGGCATTTGATGTTAATTTACTAAAATGTCTTGTTTTTGCATGTTTTTGCATATGACATACTTAGTACATTGTTTTGTACTAACCCCATACTTTTCTGTACTATCTAAGTATAGGTTGGAAGCAAGATTGCAGTCTAGAAGGTGAAGCTTGTTAATGTTTCTTTCAAGGCAAAGTATGTCCTCATATATTCGAGAGTATAGTCCTTTTCTTAGTTTCTTATTTAAAGACATATTATGTACTTTTTTTTTTGAATGTAAAGGGCCCTGTCACTAAGATATTATGTCATGTCTTTAAGTTGGCTTGTGACGATGAGATTCTCTAAATATATATGAAATATTTCCTTTTTATTAATTTATTTGTAAAAAGTTTTAATTCTGCACTATGTTTCATATCTTATGTAATGAACGATAGTTAAAGGACCTATACAAGACCCCTAAGGGTCAAGTACGCCTTGCCAGGAACCGAGGGTTCTTCCTAACTTCTAGGGGGTACTTTCGGGTCGTGACATGAATGATGTTTGTCTTACTTGTCATATGATGAAGGTTCTGATTATGTATGTAGTTTTCTATAGTTGGAATTTTTATGTATAAAATAAATGATGATGTTTGTGGTCTCTTTGCGAGTTTAATTAGTATCTGCGAGGTTATGGGGCTTTACATTTACATTGCACTAGTAGGCTTAGATTGGGATTATGATTATTTCCTTATGTTTTTTATGATAGAAAGTTACAATATGTATACGTTGACTAGTACCTTGCTACGGTGATTTTTGAAGTCTTTACTTGCATGTTTTCTTAGAATGATTCTTTATGAGTTTCATATATTATTTTTATCCAGATGTGGATTATGTGTATCTTTGTATATTATGTTTGTACGAATACATATGTTCACGTTATGAAGGTTTGGTGACCTTAAATTGATACCTGAGTGTGGGTAGTGGAATGGGATTCATGCATCACACGAAGTGTTACTATAGGTTTACTTGGGGGTAAAGGACTTAAGGTAAAAGAAGGGTAATATTATGAAATTATAAATGAGGTTTAAATAAATCATACGGTCGTATATGATGTTAAGAATAATGTCTATGCTTATGTGAAGAATATGAGCTATTTTGTACTTATTGTATTATGGTTTTATGATGTATTACTAAAAGGCATGATGCATTGTTTTCTAACCGAGAGAAGGGATGAAATGCTAAATGAGGTTTAAATGAATCATACAGTTGTATGTGATGTTATGAATAATGTCTATCCTTATCAAAGTATATGAGCTATTTTGTACTTATTGTATTATGTTGATTACGTTTTACTAAAAGGCATGATGCATGACGTTATAAGAGTGGTTTTACAGTTCAAAAGTCTCATATTTCCACATCTAGTAAAGTCTTCTTTATCGGTGGTGAGTCGCGACACATCTATCAGCAAGAGGCAATAGGACGATAGACGCTACTTTCTTCACTACTGTTGTGTCATGCCGTAGAACTTAAATCTTTACTCTCTTATGTTTTCTTGTTCGGTTGTCTTTTAGTCGTGATTGGTTGGATGAGATGGTATGTAAATGCTCGAGGGAGAAAAAGGTGAGTTTGATGCTTACTTTTGTCTATGGCTTGATGATGTGTGAAGGTGAAATTTGAATATATATTTATATGATGCCATTTATGGATATAGATGTGATTTATAAGAAATGATACGTTATGTGAGAATTTATATCATAATATGGTTATAGCTTGTCAATAACTTTCTTCCCTTCTTCAGCTTGTTAGTTCTTTTTTGTCTTGTTGTGTCCTTTCCTTAATCTTAAGCATATATTGCTGCAAATAACCACTTCAACATCAGTTTAGAGCACAAAATAAGCATTTGATAACACTTATACTATTAAAACAAATCCCAAAATGAGAAGAAGTCTCAGAGTAATCATATACATAGGTACATTGCCTTCCGTTACAGTCAATGCCGTTCATCCACAAATTCAGCCACAATATCCCTTTCATTAGAATCAATCATATCAGTTTCTAACTGAGGTAAATGATTTTCCACTTGGTTTTCACACCTTTTCAATATTCTACTTCGAAATTTAACTTTTGGAACGAGAATTCGCACCAAATAAACCTTGGTTTTGAAGCTTTCTCAGCCACAAAGAATCTATTGAGAACATGGTCAGTTTGCACCTCCTGTTTTCTTCCAAAAAGATATTCTCTAAATTTTTTCAAACACAAAAACCACATCTAACAATTCTTGCTCTATGATGGTATAATTATTTTGCACCACATTTAGTGATTTACTTTCATAATAAATTGGGTGAAATAATTTCCCTTTTCGTTGACAAAAAATAGATCCTAAAACAACACCTAGCAGAACACATGATTTCGAACGAGATAATCCAATGGGGGGAAATAATCATTGGAGATGACACTAGTTTTTCCTTAAAAGAAAAAAATGGTTTTAAGCAAACATCTTTAAAACATAAGGTTGATTTTTTATAGAGTCATTCAAAGTGTGTGTTTTGTACATTGGAAAAGTATGATAAACCACTTACAAAAACCTGCATTGCCTAAAAAACTACGTAAATCGTTTACCGAGAAAGGCGGGCCAACATTGCAATAACTTCGACATTAACTTGATCCACTTGCATTACTTCTCCTGAAATTTTATGTCCCAAAACAATTCCCTCCTTACTATGAAGTTACACTTCTCTTAGTTTAAAACTAGGTTTGTTTCCACGCACGATTGTAGAACATGCCAAAGATGTTCAACACAAATTTAAAATGAATCACTAACAACTAAGAAATCATCATTGCATACTTCCATTGAGTATTCCACCATATCTACAAAAAATGAGAGCATATATAGTTAAAATATCGTCGGAGAATTACAATGTACAAAAGGAATCCTCTTGATAGCAAGGTAACATGGGGACATCTGAAAGTAGTCTTCTATTGATCTTCTTGTGCAGCGTAAATGTTGTTGTATCCGGAATAATCATAAAAAAAAAAGCAATACCATCCATGCTCTATGGGTTTATCAAGATTTTTTTCCATAAATTTCATTGGGAAATGATCTTTCTTAGTCCATGAATTTAATTTCCAATAGTGCATGCATATATGCCAACTAGTGACAGTCCTTATAGGAACAAGTTAACCTTTTTATTTGGATTAACTGCGGTGCCTCCTTTCTTTTATAGACATTGCACATGATTATCCATTTTCTATCTATAATAAGGTACACAACACATGCCGCAGACCAGTTAATAATTTTATTTTTCACCACTTCATGCATAGGATAATTTAGCCTTCTTCGATACTATACACTTGGTATGCATTTATAATCTAGATAGATTTTATAAGTGCAAAGCTGATTCTTATCGTGACCAACAACATTAACTATGATTCAAGTGTCTACGATCATCGATAATATAGCAACCCAACTAAAGGTTTGAGTCATGTCCCAAGAGAGAAATATTGAGAATGTATTGACCGGGGAGCACCCCATAGAAGTTACACGGTGTAATTGACCACTCAGAGGTCTTGTACAAGACTGCTAACTATCATTCATTATAGAGGTATGAAATTTAGTGAAAATTTAGAACTTTTCACAAAATAATTAATAAGAAAATATTTTATAATAATTAAGGAAAAAATGTCATCATCACAAGCCATGTTAGACACTTCTTAACATCATAGGGTCATGGCCCTTTACAATGAAAGAAAACATAGTAAGTCTTATACAAGTCTTTAAAAGAAAGTAACAAAAAGAAATATAGTCTATGTCCTCGAACATATGAGCACATACAGATCTTGAGAGAATGAACATTCAAAGATTCACCTTCTATGAACATTAACTTTCCTTCCACTTATACTTATCGAAATATAGAAGAATGTCACGATCAGAAAGTACCCCATAGAAGATCGGATGAACCCTCAATTTGTGACGGTGTGTACTTGACCCTGTGGGGTCTTTTACAAGACCTTTAACAATCGTTCATTTCATAAGACATAAAAAGTATTGCAGAACAAAAACTTTTCAAGAATAAATTAAATAAAGGAAACCTTTCGTAAATATTTAAGAAAATATCATCGTCACAACACAAAATTCAAGACACGACATTATTAACATAGGGACAGGCCCGTTTACATCAGAAAGAGATACATAATAAGTCTTAACATAAATAAACTAAGAAGATAGGAGTTATGCCCTCAAATATATGAGGACACACTTTGTCTTGAGAGGAACTTCCCAAGCTTTGTCGTCTAGACTTTCACCTTGCTTTTAACCTATAGTTAAATAGTATAAAAAAGTATGTGTTTAGTACAAATAATGTACTAGGCATGGTATATGCAAAAACATGCGAAAAGAGACATTTAAGTAAAATAACATTTCATGCAAATTTAGTGAACCATTCAAGAACATAAAAGCAAAACACCATAAGAATCATCATTTAACACTAAGAGAAGAATTTCTATAATTTTTAACTCAAAAAAACACCTTACGGTAAACTTCCTAAAGAATTTATAAGATTACAATGCATTCATCTTATTTGAAGGAGTGAACTTCTATAGCCAAGTAAACAGGAGGTGAACTCATTTCCGAAAGATATCCTTTAACTAAGGATTATCCTAATAATCATGAAGGTAGAAATGAAGGAAGTATGCATGTGGATCCTTCAATACACATCAAAGCGATCCTCAAGACTACCCCTTTTGGCTTAACCACCTAGTTATAACAAGAACCAACTCAATTGCTAGACACTAGAAGAACATCCAACAAACAACCAACGTCTTCCCTTTCGGAATGCCAACTTAGAGGAATGAGTAGATGGCGTCCCATACCACCACCTATCCTAAGTAGCACATTCTTTCAAAAGTTGTCGACCAAGTCTTCCCTTTCGAAAGGTTCTACTTAGTACAATTGATATATAGCGTCCCATGCCACCACCTACCATAAGTATTATGTTTTTGTAAAAGACTTAGTTCATTAAATTCAAATAAGTCTCACTAAGAATCCCCTTTCGAATTGCCTATCTAAATCAATTGATATATAGCATCCCATTCCAATACCTACCCTAAGTAGAACTCTTTTAGAAGACTTAGCATGTCCATTGCTTTTGTGGGAGTAATCTTAACCGACATAGACCATGTGATCTAGACATGGAATCCCGATATTAATCATTATCGGATGAGGGATCCCCACTTTTCTAGAATAAGGTAATTCTCTCAACTTTGACATGTCTTACCCAATAGCTACATCTACGTGGGCGCATAGTTAAGGGATAAGGATATTTCTACTAAGTAACTCATTCTTTACTAACGAGGAATACTATTCTCAAGAGGTACATTGGAGTACAACATATCAACTCGCAAAGTGTAACTACCTTTTTTTCATATCCTCTTGGTGCTACGCATAACTTCCCACAGATTATAAACATTATAAACTATAGGTTAAGGATAACTAGTGAACACCACATCTAAACTCATGAAGGGCATTCATCCTCCATTCTATCTTAGAAAGCGCATGGGATTACGTGTGGTTGCTACTAAAAACTTTATCTCAAATCACGAAGAGTGTTCACCCCAAAACTAGCCTTTAGGAATTAAGTTAGCTTTATTCATTCATTTATGTGTGAGTGTGTGTGTACATTAAAGAACACTTTGCACATAAGTGTCATTTCACATAATCATATAAGTCCTTTAGACATAATCCTTAACATAGTTCATCACAAGCTTCATAAACAATTGAGAAGAATAACTTCATTTCGGCATACACTCTAACATAGTTCACATAATCTTTTCATAAGGCACATTTATCAAATATGGCATACTTATAATCTTATTTCGCATAACAAGACTTCATAGCCTCATTAAAAAAAACTAGTAACTTCACATTAATACAATTCATGTAAACACCGTCACAAAGAAGGTGAACCGTACCACTCAAGAGCATTTCGAAATTGAAACTAAAAAAAAAAAGCAACTTACCCTTTAAACCAAGATGTTATCACCTATAACATTTTTCTCAATATATCATCATAATAAATCCCTTTGGGAAGTATCGAAACATCAATAAGAACATAAGGAAACAAAAATTAAAAGATAACAAAACTAAGATCATTTAACCCATTTCTTAAGCCAAAATCAGATCAAGAACTTTAACATGATTTCATTGAAGTTTTAACCTTGAAATCTTTAACTATCATTAGAAATACTTTAATATATCTGATAATACCTAAAACTAAAGTCCTAGGGTCATAAAAAACATGGGCTGAATTTACAAAACACCCCAAGACTTAACAGGCATCGTTCAGTTTTTGGACAGCCACCATCGACGGACCAACCAACGGTCCGTTTGTCAAGGGATGGGACGTTTGTGAGGTCTCATTGGTTGGGGATGCAACTCCAAAACTTGAAGGTTTTAATACCAAACCAACAAACCAGGTTGAAGGTCCGTCTCCTTGTCGACTGGCTATCGATTGGCTAGTCGACTGGTCAATGCTTTTGGCAGTTTGGTCTACGTCTTGGACCCTTCTTCTAGGGCCCCTTGTGGGTCCTAGGTGGGGTCGTACCCGGACGTTAAACCCCTAATGTATGTCTTGAAGGTATAAGAAACATCCCACATCAGATTAGATTAAAATGAACGCATAAAACTCACTCAAACACATCAGGACACACAAGCTCTATCTAAGGAAAACCTTACGAACATCATGGACGTTCTTGAACGTTTGACCTCCAAACGTAACTAAACTTCACACACTACCTAAGAATACTAAATTAAGTCATTTTAACTTCAAATTATTTCAATAAACACTCATGAGGTTCTATTTCGCCCTGATTCATTTTGGGGCGTTACAAAGAGTATGGAGTAGGTACAAACATATGGCATTATGCAAAAAATATGCTAAGAAGGACATTTTAGTTGGAACATACTTTTCATGATATTTTAGTAAAACCTTTCTAGTTTGTATAGCATCTTAGAAATCATCATTTAACATACAAAGTAAAACTTCCATAATTCTTAACATTTAGTGACTTTTATCAAGTTATCCCTTTATCATTTAGACCTTCCTATAAAAAGTTTTCCTAAGATTCACCAGGGTAAGATGTGAAGAGACTGCCCATACAACCTCTTCAATATGCACCTAAGGGATCCTTACGACTACCAAAGATAAGCATGCTTCATTTCAATTTAATAAGTCAACAATAACTACTAAAGAAACTAGAGAAATCATACATGCATTTAAGAAGTTCACATAAAGACGATCCTCAAAGACAACCCCCAAGTTATATATAGTGAATTCTTAAAGTATCATTAAATAATACTACTCCCATCTTATGAATACCTTGAGAATTCCCTTAGAGTAGGTACATCACCTTCATCAATCATATAACTATCATTACATTAGACATCGGATCAACATGCTTCATTAACGTTATGCATAAAGTAAACTTACTTCATAAACAGCATATAGCAACCGATTCATACATTTTTATACAAGGACACACCAAGACTCCCTCTAAATAAGTACTTGTGCAATGGATAGATAGTGTTCCATTCAACCATCTACCCTAAGTAGTACACCCTTTAGAAGACTTTGTTTTTTTTACATTCATATGGGGGACTAGCTTTAACCGACATAGACCATGAGATCTAGGCATGGATTCCCGATGTTATCCCCTACCGGAAGAGGGATCCCTACTTTTCTAAGGTAGGATCATTCTCTTTTAGCTTTTACATGGATGTCCAATAGCTTTATCGATGCGGGTGCATAGTTAAGGGATAAGAATATTGATTCTATATAACTCATCTCAACTAAAGAAGAGCACTAATCTCATGAGGTGCATTGGATACAATATATATAATCATGAATAATATCCACCCCTTCTTAAAAAACTCTCGGTGCTAAGCATAAATCCCCTACAGAGTCGTCAACATTCTTTACATTTATTCAATATAGGTTAAGGGATAGCTATTTAGTACTACACTCAACTTACGAATAGTACTTATCCATAGATATTACTTTTTAATAAAACATCTTAAATTATGAAGAGTATCCAACCTCCGACCTATCTTTGAAAATATCTTGGGAACTGTGACTTTTATACTAAAGATTTCATCTCAATTCACAATGAGTTTTCACCCCAAATTCCCCTTTTCATTTGCTAGAGTGTTCAGGGATATTATGGATGGTGCTAGACGCTTCATCTCAACTCATGGTTAGTCCCTACCCTAAAAATCTCCCATTTTCATTCATTAGCGTCATTCCTTCATTCATAGTGTGTTTGTGAGTACATGTGAGAAAACCTTTAACATAATCACCATTATCCATATTATTGACTTCTAAACCTGATCATACTTCGTTAATCATACTTCACACACTATCACACTTCAGATTCACATTATACTTCATTTAGACATAGTATATTCAAGACACACATCCTCAACTTCATTAAACAATTCATGAATATACATTATATATATATATATATATATATATACATATATATATATATATATATATATATATATATATATATAATCACATACATCAAATAAACACCGCCACAAAAAGTTGATCATTCCACTCAAGAGCAAATCAATGTGAACCAATCAAGAGAGATCAACTTACCCTTCATCCAAGACTTTACCAGCTTTTCTCAATTCTCTATAAAATCATCATGATAAAGAAAAATAAGGCTTTTGGAAGGTTTGGAACCCTCGATTCATCCGACTCAAGGAGAAAAAGAGAACAAGTGATTTAGAAAGATTCTTCTTTATCGATGGTGATCAGTCATGGTATCCATAGCCTTGCTTCTTTTTCGGCCAAATCCTGATTTCGTTTTGCTTCTCCCGATCGTTGAGCCTAATCGACTCGACTCTTTTCTCTGCCCCCCGGCCTCTCACTTCGTTTCGTTCTTCTTCTGTACCGTCGCTTGAATGAAGACACCCGATTGGCCCGACTTTCCCAAATGCCCCCCACCGGCCCTTCTCCTTTACGGGTCTGGATTTTTCGCGTCGTTTCAGTCGTCGTGGTCGACAAGATGGCACGTAAAATCAACCCCAAAGCGAAGGATAAAGAACTGCTGCCACTATTTAAGGAGTCGAAGTGACTGGCCTTTATCTTATTATACGATAATGCAGCGCAAGGAATAATTCGTATGCGCTTTCGCAGGCGTCTGGCTGCTCTTGCTGAAATCATTACTCTTAATTCTCCCGTGCTCTAGCAATTGCGCTCCCTAGACCACTACCATGTAGTTAGGTAGCTAGCATAGGGTGAGTTAGTTTAAATTCAGGCGTCAAACCATTTAGCCGGGTTGGGGGTTGGTGAAGTGACTAACGGGGTTGGGGTTATTAGTTTCATTGTAGGAGAAGGTATCAAATATATAGGATAGAAGAAAACTAAAGGAGAAATTTGTCCAATAGTAACAAAGGGTGCCTCCACAGGTTGACATCCGATCCAACCTAGTAGTAAGCAATCCGCCAAAAGCAACCAAAATATTCCTTGGTGAATTGGGCAAAAACTTGAACTACGTACATACATACTTTTAAAAAAGGGTAAAGTCTAGCTTATCAGCCCTTCTTCTTCTGTTGTGCCATGATGGTATGGAAGATGCATTTTCTCTGGCCGTTGCAGGTCACTTCTTTGACTAAAGCAACAAGGGCTTTAGGAGTTACACCGGTTTGCCTTCTGGCTTGACAGAATGGACTGAGACCGAGGAACAACTATCGTGCTAATGGCTTTTAACCGAATTGTTGGGATCGGGTGTTTTCACGTCTTACCGTAGTGCCCGATTTGTCTTGATTTCCGATTGATGAACAAGAAGGAAAATGGAACAATTGGATTTTGGACTCGCCCCCGGCTATGGTCCTTTGGACCCTTCGCCCGCCCGCCACCAGTTGAAGCAAGCTAGCCCCCTATGTTGGAAAGTTGGGGGGCAAATAAAATTCTATATTTGCATGTCTATAAAAGAACGTATATAAAAATCTTTAGTGAAAGTTAAGAACTCATTGAAAGTAATTGATTCTATTTTGAAGCGACTTTTGTTAGTGAAGCGAGGCCTCACACATCAAACCATATCTTTATCTTACCGAACCGAGTGAGGTATAGACAGATTATACCACAACTTGTGTTGTGGCGAGACGAACGGACGAAGCCAGAGGCTCCCTTGCTTGCTTTTGCTTACCGGACAAGAAGGATTATTAGACCTATTAATTATTAATGGACTATAGCGAAGAATAAAAAAAGACCAAAATCAAGGAAAGGAATAAGAGATCAAATACAACCAGGAAACTGCAATAGTATTTTAAAAAAAAAGAGACGAATGCAAGCTGTAGGATATTAATTGATAAAGTCAATCGTTTTTTATTATTATTTTTGACCCTACAATGGCATAACCTAGAAAGTTGCTCTTTTTTCCCTGTCCCGTGGTTTGATACCATCTAGCCTCTAGCAAGGAAGTCTTGGATTCGTATACCATGTAGGTGAGAAAATCGTCTGTGACTAGCTATCCTTATTCTCCTCCCAGGGATGTTTAGGAATATGGGTGCGGGAGGCTGATGGACACCCAAAAGTAAACCAACCCCTTGGACTGCTACGAAAAACACCATTGGATTTCAAAGTAGCACGATCTAATTCGAAAATTTCACCCAATTGAGCACGTCGAGCATATTTTTCACAGTAGTAGGATCACAAAAGGAAAGGAAAATGAAAGAAGAAATCCAAATTTGCTTTGGGAGTGTGAGATAGGCAGACGCGATCATATGATATGTTGGGAATCTCTTACGATAATCATCCACGCTTGAAACGTATCTTAATGCGTGAAAGTTGGATAGGATGGCCCTTACGTAAGGATTATATTGCCCCCAATTTTTATGAAATCTCGGGTGGTGTCGAACAATGGTGCTTGCGTTGCGGGAGATGCTCGCCCGTAGGGTCCGGCCTGCTTCCCGCCCGAAAGAACCGCTCACTAGCTAGCCGGACTAGTGGGTTTATCTCTATAAGTCTATAAGAAGGGTGCGTTCCGAGGTGTGAAGTGGGAGAGAAGGGATGTCACAATTGGGGTTTTGAATAAAACGACCTTTTTCTTTTTCATGCTATACAGGAAGAAATCATTGCCCAGGAAAAAAATAATAAGACTTAGTCTCATTGCCTGCAGGGAAAGAAGACATTGGCTGCAAGTGGATTTACAAATTCCGAATGAGAAAGAAGAAAAGTGCTTAGTTTCGTTGGAAAAACCAACGCAAATATCATTTTGACTTTCCAAACAACTCACTAAACATTAAAAGGGACACTAGAACACACATAAGCACATAGACAACTAGTTGTCAAACGACTTTGTCGTTCCTTGACGTTTGACTTCAAAAATCAACCGGAATGATTTAAAAACTCATTAACACATTAATTTAAGTAGTTATAATCCCTTGAAACACCAGTTAAACAATAGTTAAACCTAGTTCATTATGAGGGTCGTTACATTCTCCCCCACTTACGAACAACATTTGTCCTAGAATGACACTAGAAAATTTCAAGGACATCACGGACTCAACTAGAAGCTCACAACACATATCATCATGGACATATCATTCATAGTAAATGCATGAAGCTGATAAGGAACACTGACTTTACATCATTATTCACTATAAGCAATACAAGCAATTAGGAACTATTTCCACAATTCAAACTACATACATACTTTATCATTTTCTTTGCATTTATTGAGGAACTACCTTCACAAACATAAGACATTCTAAGGATTTCATTATAAATGTCAACATATATTAACTTTCAAATAATATATTGGTACTTCAAAATGATAAATCATAAAGCAATTAAGCAATTTTCACTAGCTACACATTGACATGTCAAATATAGACTTACTACCAATCTTCCCATGTTAGTATAACATCTTCGAGAGAACGCTAAATATCATATCGTCAATGAAGTTCATAACATAAGGTGACATGAAAGTCACACTCATATGTAATACTCGAAAAAATGAAAAAACTAGTAATGATTTTTTTCTCAAGATTGAGTAAGAATAGTAGGAAAGGATAGGTATATTAACCACCTTACTACTCAAGTTATTCTGTCCCATTTTCGGTAAACCCATATAGGAACAAATAAAAAATAAACGTAGGGAACTATGAATTACCGGGGCCTTTATTTAGGATTTGATCCTTCGCACATTCTCATCAAAATTTTACTAGGTCACTTGCCAATCATCTTCAAGGTTTCATACATAAAAACCCACTATACCTCTCAGATTGTGGGAATTCATACAAACCTAACTCATTAACATCAAGACTACCAACAAACCTTTGTAGCAAAGAATGACATCGTTTTCTTAGTATTTAAGCGTAGATAAACTCTTCTAAACATTAAAGTATTCAACTCTAAGCCACCACATAAGTCAAACTTATTGAAAAAAAATTCCTCTATATCATTCCACCCTTAAGGTAGCTTCAGTTGACAACCAACAATAGCTATATGGGTTCTACTATTTATTAGCATAACCTCATGATTACCTTGCTAAGTAATCTCACTATTGCCCCTTCTTATGATTAAGCCTATACAAGAACTTCAATCAATCACAAGAATATCTATGAAGTATTAGGCATATGAAAGGGAAACATTAAACTCTTACTATTTACCACATTAATCAAAAACTCCTCAAGTCTAACCATTACATCCTACTATAATTGCACCTCACAATAAGGTAACTCATTATCCCCAAAAGGACTTCGTTCAACCATTACTAGTCTTATCATGCTAGAACTACCGTACCATGCAACTTCCCATCATAATACATCCTATGTCATACCTCACACTTAGCAATAAAAGGCATCACATCACAAACTCTTACAAATCCACCTTAACATGTACTAATCTAGTCACAAAACTGCAATAGGCATCAACAATCACCTTTTATCCCTCAAGTTATGAAACATCTGTCACGAACAAATGTACACCATAGAAGGTAGCACATCCTTAAAGTATGAACACGACGTACTTGTCCTCTCAGAATTCTTACACAAGCCTTTACAAATCATTCAGTGAATATACACGAAAAGTAATGCAGAATCAAAACATAATGCGGAATAATTTCATAAATCTTCTAACATATGTTTCGAAAACCATCTATGATATAATGAGAACAAAGGTCTTATCTCACAGCCCACAAAACATATTGCAAATAATTTCATAAAACATCTAACATATGTTTTGGAGACCATCTATGGTAACATGAGTACAAAGGTCTTTGCTCATAGCCCATAAAAGACTAAACATTGAAAAGACCATAAAAACAACATAGGGGCGGTGTCCTCAGATGTTATGAGGACCTACAACTCTTCTTGTCACATCCGGGGAGCACCGCCTAGGTGTAACGTGTATCGTGTTTCTCGTTGTGGACTAACACTAGACTCTTATCTTTCATAATTACATTCATAGGTCAAAAGTTCAAAAAATTTAAAAACTTTTCTATATCTATCTTGAGGTTTACATAGACCTTTCTCATACACATAATATAGTCATATCGAGTATACCTAGACCCTTCATATAGGAATATTACATAGCCTTTTACTTTTATTTGCACATAGATATATAAGATATAACATAGTCTTAAAATCGTGTGTCTCATCTCATAAGTATCTAAAATGAGAGTATATATATTAGGCATATCCCATACACCAACATAATAAAACCACATATAGGTAATACAATGTTTAATATTCAAATGAAAATGAAGGAACTAAAATTCTTTTGACTAGAACAACATCATAAGTTTGATAGTGGCATTGCCCTTGAAAAGTTAGGACATACTTAACATGGATGAGTGAGAATTTCAAGTCTTCCATCAAAGTCGTCTCAAAGGCTCTTCATCTACCGTCACTTAAAATGTTGGGGAGAAGGGAGAAAATTTGGTTAGTACACTGCTTATACTAAGTATGAAACCATATGCACGCACATCATGAAATCATACTATGAAGGAACATTCATTAGAGTATGCAATTTACTTTGAAAAGCCTTATCCACATTAAAGAAGACCACACCAATCAATTAGACATATTCATTAAGACAAGAGAATGTTCATTGCATGACCTACAATACTAAGTCTAGTTAAGCCAACATCCCTAACATAATTGAGCACTTAGTCAAGACAACTCTATAATGAAGTTATAAGAGTAAAAAACATGGATAAGAGTTCATTACCAAATAACCAAAGCAAGTAAATTACCCATCAACCCTCATTAAGGTAACAAGTTCAATGAGCAAGCAAAGATCCATAACCTTACTAAATCAAGTAAACCCAACATGAATCATGACCAATATAAAAACTTCAGATAACATATCATCACACTTTAGATATAGAGACCAAATACATATTCTTGAGTGGAACCAATCATCATATAGTATCATCAATGTGCAACGTCATCATATACATATCATGTACAATTACAAGCATATACCTATATAAGAAAATCTTCTAAGACTTCCCTCAAGGCTAATTAGTGCAATATTTAGGCAGAGTCCCATACCACTACCTAGAGTAAGCTAAACCCCTTCGGTCATCCTAGTAAGAGTTTATTCCTTTAGCTTGTTTTACCTTTTGGGAACATATTGCCTCAACCGACATAGAACACATTAGCTAATGCGAATCTATTGTCATAGAACCCTACACTAAAGGTAGGCGAACTACATGCAAAGGTAGTACCTAAACATGAACATAGCAGCTACGTGGATACAGTAGCTAGTATTCATATGGGGGTAACATACTTCTTTAACTAGGAGATATGGTTGGAACCCTATTTATGCTACATGCATTGTATTCTCAAGTCGCATGAGTGCATTAGTAATCCTACCTTCCGTATGTGGGACGGGACACTCCTAACACTAGTTCACTCGGTGCTAAGATAGAGTACCTTTTGAAATGTCTTTAATGTCTTTATTAATCATCATAGCTTAATGTAGGTCATAGGGTCTATCCCTTGTTTGATCATCATCGTCATAGCTCAATAAGATTTGCATGAGTAGTATCCTTCCTTTATAATTCATGATTTTAGCACATTACATAGTCACATCATAATAAGGCATATTGGTGAGTTATTACAATCCTTATAACATTTACATCTTAGACAACAACTCACAATCCATAGTTCAAGACATTCAATTCAACATCATACTGATATGAGGAAAAAATACAAATTTTATCATTATATATCTCACATTTATTATATATGTTTGTCAATTCTGAGCATAAATTTTATGGATTGTACTAAATTGATTATTTTATTTGTAGGATTAATTTGATGAAAAAATGAATAAGTTTGAAGCTAACACAAATTAAAGATGAAATGTTGAAGAATGAAATGTAGAAGGCAACTTAATTGATTAAAGTGAATAAAATAATATATTTATATGTAAGACGCATATTTTTGCAATCATGAATTTCAATACTAAAGCTGCCATGTGGCACTCTCAATGCCTTGGCCAATTGCTTCACGCTGCACTACCGTAAACGCGAAAAAGGGTAAAAAACCACTCCAATTCTTTTTGTTTTTGGATTCCTAATTTGTTTGAAGTCAATTATTTTATGTAGGTTTTTCTACGTATATTATAGGGCATGAAAAATTATTATTTTAGGGAGGTCAAGGACAAAGAGATAAGACATAATAAAAATTTCTTCTAGCTTTAGAGGTGTGTGACAACCAACGTGGAGGCCGGAGAATTGTGGTTTATTCTTTCTTCTACTTTATTATTACTTTGTGTTTGTAATTTATAAAAAGATACTTTAACTATTGTTATTAACTTTTTATGATTAACATAACCATATATATTTAAATAAATTTTGATTGTGTTATTGAGATAATAAGTAGCTAAGCTCCACAACTACGTTTGTGGGAACCATAAGCTATTAAAAATTTTTGAATAGTAATTAAGAAATTATCAAAAAGTTAATTGCATGTATTGACAATTATTTCGCTTAGATTTCTTTTTAATGAGTGCACACGATAGAACTTTCATTATTGTAATTGTTGGACCAAGGAGGTAGTTCATATGTAAAGAATTATTGACACAAATTTAGTGGGATACTATCTTTTAGGCTAATGTCTATTGGTGTGAAGTAAAAGCTAAGCCATACATCGATTATGATGCTTAATACAAAGTAAAGTAAGGGTTAATAAATTATACACACGTAGCCGGACCAAGGTATGAGGTGAAATTCTTTACATGCCAGACCAATGATTTAGAGACACATAACTTATCACTTCGCATGCATAACAACTATTGAAGAATTCCTATTACTAGGATTACCGCATTGTAACGACCTGTTTAGTCGTTTTGAGCAACATGGTTCATTTCTGGAAAAACTGGCTGGAACGACGAGTGTCACGACGGACCGTCGTAGTCACGACGGCCCGTCGAGGAGGTGCCGTTCCAGGACACTTAGAATTCTTCAAATTGGATATTAAAATCGACTCTCTGTAAATTGTGACGGACCTGCAGGACGCGCCGTCACATCCACGACGAACCGTCGTGAGTTTTCGTTGCAAAACACTTCAACTTTTGATAATTTGGTACAAGAAACGAGTTTTTGACCGTCATGACGGAGGTGCAGGACGGACCATCACAGGGGTGACGGGCCGTCACAGTTCACCTGAAGTTTGGGGAGGCTGTGACGACCTGTGTGACGGACCGTCGCAGGCACGACGGCCCGTCACAGGTCACGCAGATCCCAGTCAGAATAGGATTTCTCCACACGTTTTAAGGGTCGTTTTGGACTATTCTTTCCTTAATTATAGGATTGAGGGTTAATATTAATAAGTCTAATTACTTGGGGGTTAAAAGAGGTAATCTTAAGTTAATTAGTGGGTTTTATTGTCCTCTTTTACACTTAATTATATTGTAATTAGGGTAAAGGAAAGAGGGGTGGAAATAAAACAAAAGAGAAAGAACAAGAGAGAGAGAGAAATCGATCGAGAGGGAGGAGAAAACAAGAGCTTGGGAATTTGCTTGTTGATCACTAGTCTTCGGTGGAGGTAGGTTATGGTTTATGTTACGATATTCGTAGTGAACTCTTAATAGTGAATGTTATGCGTTGATAGTATTGTAAACCCTGCTATGTGCTTAAATTGTATGCTTGCAGGATTATGATTATGAAATTGTGATGAATTAACAAAGCATGATGAAGCTATTGAATCCCAAATCTTGAAAGAACCCTAATTCGCTTGATATATTATATAATAAGATTGATGATGCCTTAGTATGAAAGAAGGCTTGATATATTATATAATGAGAATGATGATGCCTTAGTGTGAAAGAAGGCTTGATGAATTAGGGGATCGGGTGCCACGTTCCGGTACCAGGATAGAATGAATATGAGGATCGAAGTGTCACGTTCCGACACCAGGATAGAATATGGATCGGGCCCACTTCCGGTACCAGGATAGATGAATATGAGGATCGGAGTGTCACGTTCCGACACCAGGATAGAATATGAGGATCGGAGTGTCACGTTCCGACACCAGGATAGTATATGGATCGGGTGCCACGTTCCGGTACCAGGATAGTATATGAGGATCGGAGTGCCACGTTCCGGCCACCAGGATAGAAATAGAGGAGCGGAGTGTCACGTACCGACACAAGAGGAAGAAAGATAATGAATCTTGAAAGATATGAATTTACTCAAACTAATGAACAAATTTCCCAAATGAGTATGGTATTGAGGCTTGAGTCCTCATGTGTGAACTCGGTTGTATTCATTGATGAATTAAACATTGCTATTGCTACATGTTGAGTATTGTAGTTGATTTTACATTGTTATTGATATATACTGTTCCCTATTTTGAGTTAGCCGATGATATCTACTCAGTACTTATGGTTGTACTGACCCCCTACTTTTTTTACGTTTTCTTCTTTGTTATTTGTGTAATGCAGTAAACGTTCCGTCAACTTCAACTCAACAGTAGATCTAGCCAGTCTTCACTTCATCGGAAATTCAGGGTGAGCTAATGCGTCTAGCTTGGACTGGGTCTTCTTCTTCAAGTCTTGATGCCTTGAACTTCCGGCATGGACTAGCTTTTTACTTGTTTTAGCTTCTTAGAATACTCTTAGTTTAAATTTGATCATAGATGTTCTTGTGATGATGAGTTCCAGATTTTGGGGATATTAATAATAGTTTTGAATTGTTTTAAGTCTTCCGCATTATTTTCTGTTGATTACATTGAAATGTTAAGGTTAGATTGGTTGGTTTCGCTCACATAGGAGGGTAATGTGGGGTGCCAGTCGCGGCTCGGGTTTTGGGTCGTGACAGACTTGGTATCAGAGCATTAGGTTCAGTGGTCTCATCACACAAGAACAGGTCTAGTAGAGTCTTAAGGACGGTAGGGGGACGCCTTTACTTTTTGAGAGGCTATAAGACTTTAGAAAATTCCATTCTTTCATTCTTTCTTTCGTGCTACTACTTGAGTCCAATTGGTATCTAGGTGATACAAATTGGTATCTGACCATCTTCACTCGATTTCGCAGATGGTTAGAACTAGAGCAACGAACGCACCAGCAGCAACAACGGAAAGACAGGAAACGACTGAGCCAGCCACTGGGGCTGTGGCTCGAGGAAAAAACAGCGGCCAAAGGCCGTGGTAGAGGTCGTGGGAGGACGTCCTCTAGAGGGAGAGGACGAGCCCCTAGCCCATCTGATACTAGGGCAGTTACTCCTCCACCGACCGAGGATGTGGTAAGAGAGGGTGAGGAAGGGGAGACTGAACAAGTGCAACATGAGGAAATGCCACCCCAACCTACCCCAGAGATGATCAACCAGGACTTGCTTATCTTAGCGGGTTTTCCGATCAGGGTCAGGCCCCTCCAGTGGTTTCTGCACCAACACCTCGGTTTCAGAGATACGACATGCGGCTACTATGGCTCCCCGCATGGATGCACCATTGGGAATAGGCACATTTCCACGTCTGACTACTGGGCCTATTATGACAAACGATCAACATGAACTTTTCAGTAAGTTCTTGAAATTGAAACCCCCAGTCTTCAAGGGTGCAGAATCTGAAGATGCTTATGATTTTCTGGTTGATTGTCATGAGCTACTACACAAGATGGGTATAGTAGAGAGGTTTGGTGTCGAGTTCGTGAGCTATCACTTTCAAGGGAATGCCAAAATGTGGTGGCGTTCACATGTTGAGTGTCAACCAACGGAGGCACCACCAATGACTTGGGAATCATTCTCTACCCTGTTTATGGAGAAGTATATCCCAAGGACTTTGAGAGATAGAAAGAGGGATGAGTTCTTGAGTCTGGAGCAAGGTAGAATGACGGTTAATGCATACGAGGCTAAATTTCGCGCACTATCCAGATACGCCACTCAACTCTGTTTCAGTCCACAAGAACGGATCCGCCGTTTTGTGAAGGGGTTGAGGTCAGAATTGCGAATTTCAGCCTTACAGATAGCGGCAACAGCAACATCCTTCCAAGAGGTGGTAGGTAGACTTTGTGATAGAGGTGGAAGGAGTGAAGCCAGATGACTTCACCACGACATCGACATCAAAGAGGTTTCGAAGGGGAGGTGAGTTTAATGGTTCTCACTCTAGAGGACAGAGCTCGGAGGTTACGCAAGTCGACCAATTCAGTCTTCACTACAGACTGTAGTAGGGGTCCACCTCAGAACGGTCAACACTTCTCTGAGAGGCCGATGCGTGAACCAGAGAAGTTATGGATGTGGAGAGATTGGACACATTAAGAGGTATTGTCCAAACCAGAGTTACAGAACCCCCATAGCTAGAGGTAGGGGTGGTAATGGTAGAGGTCGTTATTCTGGAGGACGTGGTGGTCGAGGTAATGGTGGTCACCAAAACGGTAGAGGTGAAGGGCAAACTGGGGCCACTACTACGCAACATGGTAGGGGCAACGGACAGACAAATAATGGGGCCCATTGTTACGCTTTCCCTGGGAGATCTGAAGCGGAGGAGGCGTCTGTGCTGTTATCACAGGTAATCTTTGGTTTGTGATTGTATGGCATCTGTATTATTTGACCATGGCTCCACGTTTTCATATGTATCTTCATCATTTGCTAATGGTCTAAATTTGCATTGTGAATTACTTGACATGCCTATTCGTGTTTCTACTCCGGTGGGTGAGTCTGTGGTAGTTGAAAAGGTATATAGGTCTTGTTTGGTGAATTTTGTGGGGAGCAACACTTATGTAGATTTGGTTATTTTAGAAATGGGTGACTTGATGTAATTCTGGGTATGACTTGGCTTTCTCCGAATTTTGCGATTTTGGATTGTAATGCTAAAACGGTGACGTTAGCCAAGCCTGGGGCAGATCCGTTAGTGTGGGAGGGCGACTACACTCCCAATCCGGTGCGTATCATATCCTTTCTTTGTGCTAAGAAAAAATGAGTAAGGGTGTTTAGCTTTCTTGGCACATCTCAAGGATGACACTGCTCAAGTACCTTCGATTGAGTCAGTTTCGGTAGTCCGTGAGTTTTTGGATGTGTTCCCTGCAGATCTTCCTGGTATGCCACCAGATAGGGATATAGACTTCTGCATTGATTTGGAACCAGGTACTCGCCCATTTCTATACCCCCATATAGAATGGCTCCCGCAGAGTTAAGAGAGTTAAAGGCACAACTTCAAGAGTTGTTGAGCAAGGGCTTCATTAGACCAAGTGCATCTCCTTGGGGTGCTCCGGTCTTGTTTGTAAAGAAGAAGGATGGGAGTTTCCGGATGTGCATAGATTACCGACAGTTGAACAAAGTAACTATGAAGAACAAGTACCCCATTCCTCGCATTGATGACTTGTTTGATCAGTTGCAAGGTGCTTGTGTCTTCTCCAAAATTGACTTGAGATCCGGTTATCACCAATTGAAAATACGAGCAACGGATGTGCCAAAGACTGCTTTTCGAACTAGGTATGGGCATTATGAATTTTTGGTAATGTCTTTTGGTCTTACAAATGCCCCCGCTGCCTTCATGAGCCTGATGAACGGGATTTTCAAGCCATACTTGGACCTCTTTGTGATTGTGTTTATTGATGATATACTGATATACTCCAAAAGTAAGAAGGAACATGAAGAGCATTTGAGAATGGTGTTAGAGTTGTTGAGAAAGAAGAAGCTCTATGCGAAATTCTCCAAGTGTGAGTTTTGGTTAGATTCAGTGTCCTTCTTGGGGCACGTGGTTTCTAAGGATGGAGTGATGGTGGATCCATCTAAGATTGAGACGGTGAAAAATTGGGTAAGACCCACTAATGTGTCAGAAATAAGGAGTTTTTGTGGGGTTAGCTAGCTACTACCGCCGATTCGTCAAGGGATTCTCTTCTATTGCTTCCAATTGACGAACTTGACTAAGCAGAATGTTCCATTTGTATGGTCAGATGAATGTGAGGAAAGCTTTCAGAAGCTTAAGACTTTGTTGACTACCGCACCTATTCTTACCTTGCCAGTAGAGGTAAAAATTTCATTGTTATTGTGATGCATCCTATTCGGGTTGGGTGCAGTGCTAATGCAAGAGAAGAATGTGATTGCTTATGCTTCAAGACAATTAAAAGTGCATGAACGTAACTATCAACCCATGACTTGGAATTGGCGCGGGTAGTATTTGCACTAAAGCAATGGAGACACTATTTGTATGGGGTTAAGTGTGAGGTCTATACGGACCATCGTAGCCTACAATATGTATTCACTCAGAAAGACTTGAACTTGAGACAGAGGAGATGGATGGAACTACTGAAGGACTACGACATCACTATCTTGTATCATCCGGCAAAAGCAAATGTTGTGGCAGATGCTTTGAGTAGAAAGGCCGGAAGCATGGGAAGTCTAGCTCATTTGCAAGCTTCTAGACGCCCATTGGCTAGAGAAGTGCAGATTCTGGCTAATGACCTTATGAGGTTAGAAATAAATGAGAAGGGAGGATGTTAGCTTGTGTAGAGGCAAAATCCTTTTCTTTCTTGATCAGATTAAGGGGAAACAGTTTGATGATGAGAAGCTAAGTCGAATCCGAGATAAAGTGTTACAAAGGAGAGGCTAAGAAGCAATAATCGAATGAGGAAGGAGTTGATTGAGGATTAAGGGAAGGGTATGTGTAACCCCGCATCGAGATGTTGATCACCACATTCTTACCGAGGCTCATAGTTCCGGATATTCTAATATACATTCTGGTGCAACAAGATGTATCCGCGACCTAAAGCAACACTTCTGGTGGAGAGAATGAAGTGTGATATTGTTGAGTTTTGTGCCAAATGTCCAAATTGTCAACAAGTAAAGTATGAACACCAGAGGCCCGGAGGAACACTTCAGAGAATGCCTATTCATTGAATGAATGGAAGTGGGAGAGAATCGCGATGGACTTAGTGGTGGTCTTCCCAAGACCTTGAGTAAGTATGACCCTATTTGGGTGATTTGTTGATAGGTTAACTAAGTCCGCTCACTTCATTCCGGTCAGGGTGACCTACAATGCAGAGAAGTTAGCCAAGATCTACATCTCAGAGATCGTTCGGTGCATGGAGTTCCACTCTCATCATATCAGATAGAGGTACGCAGTTTACTTCTAAGTTTTGGAGGACATTACATGCTGAATTAGGTACTAGGTTGGACCTTAGCACGGCATTTCAAACCCTCAGACCGATGGTCAGTCTGAGCGAACGATTCAAGGTGGTGGAGGATATGCTTCGTGCTTGTGTGATAGAGTTTGGTGGCCATTGGGATAGCTTTTTACCTTTGGCGGAGTTTTCATACAATAATAGCTATCACTCCAGTATTGATATTGTCACGACCCAATTGGAGGGACGCGACTGGCACCCCAATTTACCCTCCTATGTGAGCGAAAACCAACCAATTTTAACCCTTAACATTTTAATACAATATCAACAAAGAAATGCGGAAGACTTAACTCATTAATAAAAACAACTCAAAACTATTATTAATATCCCCAAAATCTGGAAGTCATCATCACAGAACACTATTCAAATTACTAAACTAAGAATGTCTAAGAACAAAATACTAAAAAAAGTTAGTCCATGTCGGAAGTCAAGGCATCAAGACTTGAAGAAGAAGACCCAGTCCAAGCTAGACGCATTAGCTCACCCTGAATTTCGATGCAGGAGTGAGGCTGGCTTGATCTAATGCTGAGTCGAAGTTGACGGAACGTTGCTGGATTACACAAATAACAAAGGGGAAAACATAAAAAGTAGGGGTCAGTACAACCACCACGTACTGAGTAGATATCATCGGCTAACTCAAAATAGGGAACAATATATATCAATAATAATGTAAATCAACTACAATACTCAACATGTGTAGCAATAGCAATTACTTTATCATTAAACATTTCCGTCAAGTTCACACATGAGGACTCAAGCCTCAATACCATACTCATTTGGGAATTACGTTCATTAGATTGAGTATATTCATTATCTTTCAAGATTTCATTATCCTTTCTTCCTCTTGTGTCGGTACGTGACACTCCGCTCCTCTAATTCTATCCTGGTGTCGGAACGTGACTCCGATCCTCATATTCATTCTATCCTGGTACCGGAACGTGGCACCCGATCCTCATATTCTATCCTGGTGTCGGAACGTGACACTCCGATCCTCATATTCTATCCTGGTGTCGGAACGTGACACTCCGATCCTCATATTCATTCTATCCTGGTAAGGTACCGGACGTGGCACCCGATCCTCATATTCCTATCCTGTGTCGGAACGTGACACTCCGATCCTCATATTCATTCTATCCTGACATTGCTACCGGAACGTGGCACCCGATCCCCTAATTCATCAAGCCTCTTTTTAAACCAAGGCATCCTCATTTCATTATATATTTATCAAGCCTTCTTTCATCTTTAAGGCATCATCAATCTTATTATATAATATTATCAAGCGAATTAGGGTTCTTTCAAGATTTGGGATTCAATAGCTTCATCATGCTTGTTAATTCATCACAATTTCATAATCATAATCATGAAGCATACACAATTAAGCACATAGACAGGTTTACAAACATCATCAATACATTTATATAACATCAAGAGTTCACTACGATTATCGTAACATAAAAACCATAACCTACTCCCACCGAAGAATTGGAATCCACAAGAAATTTCCCAGCTTTGATATTCTCCTCAACCAATTCGATCGTATTTACTTCTCTTTCTGTTCTTCTCTTTTGTTTTATTCAAACCCTCTTTTCCTTTACCCTAATTACAATATAATAAAGTGTGAAAAAGGACAATAAAACCCTCTAATTAACTAAGGTTACCCCTTTAAACCCCTAAGTAATTAGACTTATTAATGTTAACCCTCAATCTTTATAATTAAGGAAAGAATAGTCAAAAACGACCCTTAAAACGTGTGGAGAAATCAGAAACGAACTGGGGATTGCGCAGCATGTGTGACGGGCCGTCGTGCCTGCGACGGTCCGTCACGATGGCCGTCGCAACCTCCCAAATCCCAGGTGGTCTGCGACGGCCCGTCAACCCCTGTGACGGTCCGTCCGTTGCACCTCCGTCATGACGGTCAGAAACTCGTTCTCTTGCACCAAATCTCAAAAGTTGAAGTGTTTTGCAACGGGAGCTCACGACGGTTTCGTCGTGGATGTGACGGAACGTCCTGAGGTCCGTCACAATTTACAAGAGAGTCGATTTATATCCAATTTGAAGAATTCTAAGTGTCCTGGAACGACACTTCCCGACGGGCCGTCGTGACACGACGGTCCGTCGTGACATACGTCGTTGCAGCCAGTTTTTCCCGAAAAGAAATGCACTCTGTTGCTCCAAACGACTAACAGGTCCGTTTACAATAGATACCAATTTACCCATCGTTCCACGCGATCCCCAACGATCAAAGAAGGAAAACAATGCGAAGAGGAGTACCTGACTTGTAAACAGATGTGTGGTATTTTTCTTGCATATCTGCCTCCTTCTCCCAAGTAGCCTCTTCAACCAGGTCGATTCTTCCTTGCACTTTGATGGATGCAATATCTCTCGACCTTAACTTGCGAACGCTTACTTGCGAACTTCTCTAATCTATAGCAACCGGTTCCTCTTCATAAGTCAAGTTCTCATCCAACAAAACTGAATCCCAACGGATAATGTAGTTTCCATCTCGTGGTATCTCTTCAACATGGATACATGAAACAACCGGATGCACTCGGACAGCCCTGGGGGCAAGGCTAATTCATAAGCCACCTCCCCTATTCTCTTAAGCACTTCAAATGTCCAATATACCTTGGACTTAGTTTTACCTCTTTTTCCAAAACCGCATTACCCCTTTCATGGGCGACACCTCAACA